>CM053623.1:217346284-217378535 GCA_028646595.1 Phalanger gymnotis
TCTTTCACAACATGAGTATTGTGGAAGGGTTATACATAATGATACGCATGTGGCCCACATTGAATTGCTTGACTTCTTAGGGAGGATGGGTGGGAAGGGAAGAGGGGAGAGAATTTGGAACTCAAAGTTTTAAAAAATAGATGTTCAAAAACAAAAACAAAAAAGTTTTTTCAGGCAACAAGAAAATAAGATACACAGGCAATGGGGCATAGAAATTTATCTTGCCCTACAGGAAAGGAAGGGAAAAGGGGATGGGAGGGTAGTGGGGTGACAGATGGGAAGGCAGACCGGGGAACTGGGCAACCAGAATATATGCCATCTTGGAGTGGGGGGGAAAGGGTAGAAATGGGGAGAAAATTTGTAATTCAAACTCCTGTGAAAATCAATGCTGAAAACTAAATATATTAAACAAAATTTATTAAAAAAAAAAAAAAAGAAAAGAAAAGAAAAGATCTTGAGATGGGCATGCCTAATCTTGACAGCTGTCTCATGAGTTCAAGGGGTCCGGAGCTTCTAGGTCCCTCAGTCAAAGCTGACTAGCAACAGGAATAATTTTTACATCAGGAAGGATGTCCTCCAACAAGATGAGGAGCTCAAGCCCTGGCCTGGCTGATGAGAACACCTTGTAGTTATTGGAACTGTCATGTGTGACCATTACTGGCCTTGTCATTGTAGTGAGACAGCCAGGAGCCATGACTCCCTGGCCCAAATACAGGCAGGCTCATCATAGTCCTTCATTTTCTATTATCTGGAACTGATATGGTCCCTCCCATACAGTACCTAGTGGTCAGTCTCGTAACTGCCCTTTACCTAAGGACCAAGGGTTGAAATTGTTTAACAACAGGAAAGGTGAAATTGTTTCTGAATAACTACCCAACTCCCTTGAAAGAGGAAGGCCTCAACAGAGGCCTGTAAGAGACAAAAATTTGTAATCACCTCTCGCCCTGCAACCAATAAATGGAGCTTCCAGTGTGAGGGAGGATATACTGAGTAGGTACATGGTACAAAGCTATTCTCAATGTCAACCCTGGCACCATGACGCATCGCACACAAGAGAGTAACGGCTTCTTAGCCACCTTACTACAGATGACTGACCTTGACCCATGATAAGGATAAATGACTGTTCTAGAAGTGACATCATCTGGGCTATGCCCTGATGTTCCTGGTGCTGCTTCTGCTCATTGTCACCACTTTACATTGGGAGATTCACTTTGAACTCTTACTATCACGCTCATCACAAAAACTGCACTGTTTCAGGGGTCTGTTTCATTGTTTGTTCATTGATTTCTTGCCTCTGGCACATGTCCCCTTCTCTGTTCTGATACCACCACCACCCTGCTGGAGAAGACCATCATCACCTCATGCCTGGCCTATTGCAATAACCAGATGGTTGGTCTCCCTCCCTCAAGTCTCTCTATGCCAGGACATCCTCCACACAACTGTCAATTTTTCTAAAGCACAGCTCTGACCATGTCACACACATACACACACACACCATACACACAAACACACACACCCTCATTCAATAAATTCCAGTGGCTCCCTATTGCCTTCAGGATCAAATATAAAATCTTCTGCTTGGCTTTCAAAGCCCTTCTTAATCTGTCCCCCTCCTATGTTTCCAGTCTTACATCTTCCTCACCCCCCACATACAGTGATGCTGGCCTCTTTGCTCTTCCTCACACCAAGATGCTCCCATCTCCCAACTCTGAACATTTTCAATAGATATGCCCCATACCTGGAATGCAGGTATCCTCATCTCTGTCTCCCAGTTTACCTGGTTCCTTCAAGTTCCAACTAAAATCCTTTTTCTCTTTCTGTTTTGGTTTTTTTTTTTAACCCACACTAAGTTTCTCCTCCAGTGGTGGGGTCTCTCTCAAACCTCTCACCTATTCGATATCAAAGATGTCCCATGAGAGGGTGGAGGGGCAGGGAGTCACTGCTACTAGCTGATTGATCATTCTGACACAATCAAAAATAGGGCCAAACAATAATTGTGAAAACCTCCTCAGAACCCTGTAATCTACTTTAAGCTGCCAGGTACCATACACTTCCCTCTCTGATTAAGCAAATCTTCCTGTTGTCAATCAGCTCTGACTGAGGGACCCAGGAGCCCCAGACCTCTTGGACTCATGAAATAGATACTAAAGCCAGGTACAGCCATCTCAGAATCACTGTTCACCCACCTTCACACAGAGAAAGACATACAAAGCAGACAAGGCAGTCAAGTGTCAGTCTTATTTGAACAATACATACTCTAGCTGTCAGGTGCAACAGCCCCATTTCTGCTGAGATAGGGGAAGGGATCTGGGGTCGTACAATTACTTCCACCTCTACCAAGGTGGTAGTACCCACCCCTCACTAGAAGCACCAGAGAAAGTTACATGCTACATATTTTAGAATGAGTGGGAGCTATCTTCTTTTAAATTGGCACAACTTCCCTCCCTCTTTCTTAACAAATCTACCTAGGTACATTTGGTACTTTTGTCTGTCTCTTCAATATCTCCACATCTCTGAAAGTTTCCCTGGAGTCCTGTAAAGGCTCAAGCATTGACCTTTCAAGTGCTCCCAGAGTGCCTTGCACTAAAGAAAGCCTCAAAAAGATTCTTATAGGACAATTTCTCCCAATTCTATGTAAAAAACAATTTTTAACATTTGTGTTATTTTTATTTTGATCCCAAATTTTAATTCCAAATTCTCCATCTCCCTACTCCCTCATTGAAAAGGCTAGCAATTCGATATAGCTTATACATGTGCAGTTGTGCAAAATGTATTTCCTTAGTCATGTTGTAAAAGAAAACAGTCCCAAAAAGATGAAAAAAAAAGTTAAAGACAGTATGCTGTGATCTGCATACAGGCGCTACCATTTCTTTCCCTGGAGTGGATAGTATAAGCTATGGCACAATTCTTAGTAGCCTTCTAAAGAATTCTGACCAGTGAATTTAGCACAGTATTTGGATAAAACCAAAACTCCTAGTCTTCAAAGACGACAATCCAAGTTGTACAAGTGACATTTTCGGGGCACAGCTCTTAAAGACCCAGTGCAAATTCACATCTACCTCTAGATACTGAATGCTTGAGGACAGTTTACTTCCTAATCCCATCATGTCAGGGAGGATTCCCTCCCTATCTGGTTGAGAGGAATCATGGAACAGGGCCAGAAGCACTGCCAGAAACATGCCCTCCCTCCACTTAAACCATGAAGTCAGCCACAAGGTCATTTCAATCCAATTATAACCACTATGCCAAATGTACTAAAGCAGGCACGATATAGTCTAATCTGGCAGTTTAGGCTTGGGATTATAATGAAATGAGTTACTCATAGACTATGTAACATGTAGCAAAAAGAAGTTTACTTAATCAAATAAGTAAGGATACTCAGCAAAAATATCACATTGATTTGGTTAACTACCCTGCCTTCTCATTTGACACAATGGCATCCCTGGTCAACAGGGGATGTCAAACCTGAGGAGTCCTGACTCCTAGTATGCTAGACTTTTGTGCAAGTTTATTAAGTCGATTATTCTAATCTTAATCTCCTGGATTAAGTCTCCAGGATGGTTTTGTTGCCTTTTAGAGCCTAGTGCATATGGAATCCTACTGTAGATATATATATATATATATATATAAATTCCATAATATCACGAGCAGGGCATTTAACCTCTTTTGCCTGACAACCTTTTAAGTTACAGACAAATAGGTTGCATTCGTGGAGGGAATTTTCATACCTGGAGTTCCCCTATCACAACGAATCACTGGTTTAGACCAAATTGAATATATTAATACACTTTTAATTTTGAACCTGTAAATACATAGCAACATTTGATAAATCCTTAGTTCTTTAAAGTGATTCTTCCTGGTAATGGTGACAATTTTAGCTTATTTGTTTTCTAGGTACCCCTAAGGAATAGAGCTATCAGATGCAAAGTTCTTTCTCTCCAGCCATCCCCCTTCAGTTGTTTTTTTTCCTTCATATCCACCCTGTCTTCCTGTCCTTGCCTTCATGGCCTCCCAGGATTCACTTATTTCTGACTCCAAGTATGTCAGCAGCATCACAGCCAGAAAGCTTCATCTATTTTTTCATTGTCTGTCTCTAACAAGGTGTGGGTTAGGGGGAAGGGAGATAAGGTAATATATATATATGTGTGTGTGTATGTGTATATATATATATATATGTATGTATTTGTGCATGGATGTACATATTCTGTGTGTACATATAGAAAGGGAATATGTGTCTGCTATTCAGGACCCTTTAAGAGGTCGACATGTACAACTCAGAGTAT
Source organism: Phalanger gymnotis (assembly GCA_028646595.1). Classification (NCBI taxonomy): domain Eukaryota; kingdom Metazoa; phylum Chordata; class Mammalia; order Diprotodontia; family Phalangeridae; genus Phalanger; species Phalanger gymnotis. The sequence continues at coordinate 217,350,568 of CM053623.1, forward strand.
TATCTGTACATCTAATCCCTCTAGGGAATTTTGTGTATCTGGTCCCTGGGGAGGGGAGGAGTATATGTGTCTGGCCTTCAGGCAGTAGGTATGTCTGGATCCTGGAGGGTGGAATGAAGGGCTATTTGTCTGGCCCATCCTAGGAAGTTTATGTGCCTAGACCCCTCTGGAAAGGTATGTACATCTGGGCTCTTCTTGGTGATGGTAGGGGGTGGGGAATGTCTACTTATCTTAGAGGGGTCTCTGTGTCTGGACTCTCTGGGAAGGGACTGCCTGGTTCTTGGTAAAGAGATATTTGTGTATTTGGCCCCTGTGGGAGGTGTCTGGATATCTCTTCTGTGGGAAATTCATATGTATCTACTCTTCCAGGAGAACTATTATTTCTGCCCCACCCTGGAGGAGATACGTGTATTTGGCTCTTTCTGGAGAAATTTGTGTGCCTGGATCTTTTGGGGGACTATAGATGGGGGAGAGTTCTGTCCCTAGATCCTTCTCAAGGTTGGGTAGTAAGGAAAGGCAGGGTTGATTCTCTATTTCTGTCTCTTGTAAGGGGTTTTCATATCTATCTTACATTTGGTCAGGGATGGGGGGCGGGGCAAGGAGGAGGAGGAGGCATGGAGCATCTCTACTATGTCTGCAAACCTATATGCCGTCTCTCCCAGCAGCACCGTGTGGCCATGTGCCCTCATTTGTCATTTCTGCAGATGTGTTCAACTGAGCAAAGTTGGAGATGCCAGCCTATTTACTCATATTTATGTGCCAAGTGCCCCCCATCCCTTTGATGTCTGTCCCACACATGCCAAGTACCTAGATCCATGTGACTATCGTGTTCATAGATGTGCCTATGCATGCCCCCTGGCCTCTCTTCTCCCCTCTGCACAGTCCTCTCTCTCGACCCTCCCAGCTGCCCCCACTCCCCACTTTCCATGCCAGGAGAGATCTAATTACACAGAAATTAGTACAGAGAAGGATCGTTTGCTTTTATGGCATCAGTGCTGGGGCAGCTGTAAATCTGGGGCTGCTGCTGCTGCCGCCACCGCCGCCAGGCATTTCAAAGACTGGGGGGTGGGGGTGGCGGTATAGAGTACCACCTCCACACATGCCTTCTCCCTCAGCCTATGCCAAGCTACCTTGATTCCTACCTATAGAACCCCAGAGTCCACCTACCCACTCACTCCAGGAATCTCCGAAGGTCAAGAGGCTGGAGGGGGCATTAATTAGTTAAGGTGGAAGCTGGAGGCGGGGACTGAGTATCTCTAGTCCTCCTCCCTAAACCCTAACCACTCTCCTAAACCCCAGAATAAGTAAATTCTCTCTGGGCATCTCTAAGCACTTACCAGACTGAATCTCCTCCATACCTTGAAGGACCTAGAGTGGAGAAAGTGGGAGGGGAGCCCTGAGGGTATGGGGGTGAATACTCCCGTATCTTGGATCCTATTTTAGAATCCTTCAATTTCCCCCCAAATTCTCACTAACCAATGTGTCTATTCTATTCCCCCATGCCTACCCCAAAATACAATCATTCAACATCCGTGACTAACCAGTTTATCCTGTATATATCTTTTTTTTTTTATAAATAGTTGTTTTCAGGTCGTCTCTCCCATTCGTCTGCCATTCGTCTGTTCCTAAGCTCATTGCAAGCAAGGAATGTTTTTGTTTGTTTGTTTGGTTGGTTGGTTGGTTTGGTTTGGTTTGTTGTTGGTTTCGTTTTTACTTTTCTTTGTGTCCCCAGCACTTAGTACTGAGTAGGTGATTAATAAATGCCTATTGACTTGTCTTGACTTGACTTCCAACCATCCTTGGTTTCAAACACATGTTGGTCCCGTGGGATCTCCAAACATATTGAGGCTAACCTGAGGGGGATATGGTTGTGCATCCATCCGATGGGTGGGAACATATCAAAAGTAGGAAGATCAGGGATAGAGAGCCCAGATGTTCTCTAGTGGCCTTAGAACAGCTCTATACCACATGCCCTGGGACCTCCAGGCTCTGATCTTGACCTAGGCCCTCTTCTTCACTGGCTATGGGCCATTTTAAACTTTATCCTTCACTAGAGAAGTCAGGAGGGTAAGTAGAGCCTAGAATAGGATCAGGGTTCCAAAGGGTTAGAGAAGGTTAGAGAAGGAAAGGAGTCAAAGGTGAAAACTGGCAAACCTGGAGGGAGACAGGGTGGCCTGAACTGGGCTTTTGGCTTTGTTCTTGAGCAAGAACAAGAAAAAAAGGGATTAGAGTAAGCTCCTTGGCTAAGAAAGTTGGCAGCATTCAGGCGTCCTGGCTCCCAACTCTCTGCCAATATAGCCCTAAAACCCAAGAATCCTCATTGTCCTCCCTCAGATCCACCCTCTGCCTCTACTCTCACTTTTCTACTTTTGACCCCCAAATTTCCACACTAAGGTCCTTTGTCATGGAATATTTAGCATCAGCTCCCTCCAAACCAGTGGAAATCCCCAAGTACTTTCCAGGTTCAGGAGACCAGAAGGGCCAAAGAGAGAAAAACATTATACACACACAAGCACCCCATCAATCTCTCTCTCTCTCTCTCTCACACACACACACACACACACACACACACACACACACACACACACACACATTCAAATACCCACTAGTTATTTGTGCTGATGAGACTGGAAAGAGAAAAGCCAGGCATACACCAGTAGACCAGTCAGAATTTCCAAGGTATCATTTGGGCCGATGAGACTGAAGAGAGAGTACACACACATGAACACACACACACATGCGCACACACACTCCCTCAAATACACACCAGTCGTTAGGGCTGATGAGGCTGGAGAGAGAGAACCCAGACATACACACATACACCAGTCAGAATTTCCAAGGTGTCATTTGGGCTGATGGGACTGAAGAGAGTGCATACACACACACACGGACGGATCTCCAAGCACCGTTCAGGCCCTTGTGACCTGAGCTGGGGAAGAGTGAAAGAATCAACAGAGAAGCCAGCTGAGCCAAACAGTGAGGCACAACGCATATGTCCGGTCTCAGCCGTGTCCCGGGGAGGCCCGGGCGGATTTGGCGTGAAGGGCAGAGCGGCTTGGGGATCTCCATCCCCCTCCCACCACCACCACCACCCCCTCATCCCAACTCAGGCTGCAGTCTCTCCTCGTTGTAGCAAAGCGAGAGCAAAGGGACGGGCAGTAAAGATGAGTGATGGCGCGGAGACAAGCAGAAATACACCATCATGAAAATGCTAATGACTCCTTGCTCTCTTTCTTTATGGTTGGAGTAATACAGACTTCAATCATAAAAACAATCTCCCAACATTTTAATGGGCTCCATCATGCCCGCACTTGTCGGTATATTTGAAGAATAAATCACCCTCCCCGCTCGGAATGAATTCGCTGTCAAACTCGGCTCCCTCGGAGAAAATGGATGGGGAGAGAGGATGGAGAGGTAGTTTTTTTTTTTTTTGGAAGCGGGGGTGCTCTTCCCCTTAAATGCCCCCTCCTTTAGATTCTGAGGTGAAGTGCCTGGATCCAGGGTGGCAAGGGCTCGTGGAAAATGGAGCAGGAGGGAGATGAAAGAGGGTGAGAAAAGAGGGAGCGCTGAAATTCTAAGGGGAGAGCAGGACTACCTGGGTGGGCATTGAAGGATGGGAGCAGTGGCCGGGGTAGCACTGTAGGGGAAGGGCAGAATTTTGACATTAGATAGACTACGTGCAAAAGAAGAGACACGCGAGTCATTTTTCTGAGTTTTCAGCTTAGGCATCTGCGGGCCAAGTCAGAAGAGCCAGCGGGGACGGGGGAAATTGCTTTAGGTCTTCCCCTTTGGGAGAGTCAGGGAGAGTTCGCGATGTAGAGGGCAGGAAACCCAACCACTAAGCCCAAGAGAAATGGCTCTCCGGCTTCCTGTCTTTACTGCAGTGAGCTACAGGTCCGTAGAGCGGAGGGCGGAGTAAAGCTAGAGACAGAGATTCCTGGGTAATTCTCATTTCCATACAGGTGGCCGCTAGCCTATGGGAACTCAGCATGATCATAGCTAGAGTAAACCTATCAGAGTCCGAGGTGGGCGGACCGCTCTGTTTTCCTTCGTATTGATTGGTTAAGATGTTGCTAGGCAGGACTCAGAGCCTAGAGATTGATGTTCGCCCGGCAGTGACAGGTGATTAAGAAAATAACTAGAAACCTGGATACCTGGGTTGACATTTTCCCCCTATTTCTCGCCTTCATTTTAGGAGAGAGGGGGAAACAATTCTTAGAGGCAAACGAGCAAGACCCAAATGGTCAGCGAGTCTTTCCCTCTGCCTCCAAGCGTCCCCTTCTAAAGTTAGATTAATTGGGGCGCCTCCTGCTCCAAAAAATCTGCCAGGAAGACTTCACCACCTGCTTGAGTCTTGCCTGGAAGACCTTGCTGCGGTCTGACCTCATCCTCTCCTGTTGCAACTAGGGGTCATCTTTCTCTAGTTCAAATGTTTGAGTGAGGGGGGGAAATGTAGCTCAATGCCGCCCCCCCAAACAATTCTGAGATAAATGACCCAATGAACCCGCTGCATCTCTCGACAATGAGGAAGAGCAAGTCAATAGAGAGCTCTCCGTCAGCCCCAGGGCAGAGAAGGGCAGCCGATGTTCTCCTTCCCAGAAGCTGCTCAGCCATTGCACTCAAGACAATCACGGCTTATCTGCATTACATTTGCATCTAATTTGCATCTGATCTGTTCCCTTTGCCCAAGCGCCCAGAAATAATCTCCTCCTGCCCCTGTTCATCTCTGCCCGCCTCCTGGCTCCCCAGGTTCCTGCTCTTGTCTTAGGGCCTAGCCTGCCCCACAGACAAGTTGGGCTGGCTTCCCACCTCTGTATGCAGCCCCACTGTGTTCATGTCCACCCTTCTGGGCCCTCCTTAGAGCGCCCCTGACCTCAGCCTTCTTTTTCCTCCTCGGGGGAGAAGACTGATACACCGCCAGGAGCTCCTGAGTCACGGTCGCCCGGGGATCCCGGGAGCGGGGTAGCAGAGGGAAGGAAGGCTGGGGTACAGAGGGAGGGAGCTAAGCCTGCCATACTGAACTAGACGGTCCGCGAACAATATGCCACCTTTTAAATCTGAGCGCCCGCCATCCGCCGATTGTGATGTTAATTCGGGAATGATTTAGGAGGGCGGGCCAGAGGGAGGGGGCATTGCCTCTCTGTCAAAAGTGCTGTCCAGGGGCTTAATATGTGTAATTGAAGCTGATGAGGACTCAGTCTCCGTTTCCACTGATTAAAAAAAAAAAGGCAGGGAGGGAAAAGGAGCAACTAAATTATGGGGCCGGGAGAAAAACATGATTAATCAAAGGTTTGAATTGTCGCTGTGTTCAAGACCCTGTAAATCTCCACCGGCCGGGGACCTGCTGGAGGCCGGAGAATAAATCCGAGCCGCCCCTTGTTTGCAGCTCCTTTCTGTTTGTCTCTTGGTTCGAACGTCAATTAATCCAGTAATTGGATTTGAAGGGATGTCAGGAGATTATCAAGGAAGACAAGGGAGGGGAATCGGGGAAACAGACAGGGGAGCTAGAAAAGGGAAAGAGGAGGGATTGGGACAGGTCAGTCAGTGGGAGAGACTAGAGAGGAGAGGAGACAAGCCGCTTCCCCACATTTGGGGAAGGGGGGCGCTTTCTCCAGCTGGTCCACCTAGTTCCCCCTTCACTCCATCTGCTGATCTTACTGGATGAGACGAATGTATTGTCATATGGATCCTACACACTCCTCCTCGCCTTCAGAACCCGATTCAAACCTCCTTTCCATCCAGAAGACTCCCCTGATTATACACCTGTAACTGCTCTCAGTATTAACTGCGCCATCCCTCAGCCATCATAGCCTGAGTTAGAAGCTAATAGGATATGCGGCCGCTGGTTTTCATGAATGCTCATCTTTGCACAGGCTGTCTCCAAGCCTGAATGCCCTCCCTTCTCACTTCTTCCTCTTGGAAGCCTAGCTGCCTTCAAGGCACGGTTTCGGAGCCACCTCCTAATCTAGGCCTTTTTCTGATCACTCCTCCCCCTCCCCCAAATTTCTTAGTGCTCCCTTTACACCTCCCATATTTCTTTTGTATATATTTTGTATTTATTTTTCCAAGAACATCCTGCTTCCTCTGGTAGAATGTAAGTTTTTGGTGGGCAAGAACTGTTCTTGATCTCCTTAATAGCTTGTTGAAATGGATGAGATAAAATTTGAATTCATGCTGCTTTTGTAAATATTCTTCCGTGTCCTCATCAGAGGGTAAGGTCCTGAAAGGGCAGCTACGTGTCTTCCCCTCCTCCTCCTGAATCCCCAGTGGTCAAGATTAGGCTTTCTGCACATAAGAGCATTAGGCTCTTAGGATCTTGGAAACATTGATTTATGAGCTCCCACCATAAGGAGCTAAATAGTGTCATGAAATAGGGCTGGTTTTGGAGGCAGAATCCCATCTCCCCCAGCTTCTCCCATTTTTAGCTGTATGACCTAAGACAGATCATTTCATCTCTCTGGGTCTCAGTTTTCCCATCTATAAAATGAAAGAATTGGATAAGATGATCTCTAAAATCCCTTCCAGCTCTAAATCAATTATTTTACAATATTTGGAGATGAAGAGTGGAGAGAAGGTGAATGTTTGATTCATGAGTTTGTCTTCATGTCTTTTGCTCTCTGTTTCTTTTCCCTCTTTCAGTTAAACAGAAGTGAACAATACAAATATAGAAATATGCTGCCATGACAAATTAGGAATGAGAACCAAAGTCCAGTCCTGCTGCAGTGACATGATGAAAAAATGTGGTGGAGGACATTGAAAGAATCCCTAAACTGAAAACCTCTCAGTGGTTACAGGATCATAGATTTAGAGCTGGAATGATTGATCAGGGTTTTAATATGGGTTCTCTAATTCCATATCCATTGCCTTTTCCACAGCTCTACTCTTAATTAATCCAGGTTTTCTGTACTCTTTTCTTCTTAAGGGAGAGAATGATGGAGAACTCGGAAAGGAATCAAGATACTAGGTCTTCTTTCACTTTCTCCTAGTCTGTCTCTTCCATTCATTTAGGGGTCATTGGTTTTTGGTGATTTGGGGGAGGAGTTTGATCTGGAACTCCCTAATTCCCCAAAATATTAATTGAGTGTTGCATTTGCAGTCAGGAAGAACTAAGTCCAAATCCCACCTAATATGCTAGATGTATTTCTCTGGGCAAATCGCTTCCTCTCTAAATCTCTCTTGTTTTTTTTATTTCTAAAATGAGGCTAATATACCATCTGCCTTCCATCTATTCTATACTTATCTTGTATATACATTGTTGTTTGTATGTTGTCTCCTCTATTACAATGTAAACTCCTTGAGGCCAGGGGCTGTATTTTTTTCCTCTACACATAACAAGCACTTCACAAATGCTTGTTGATTGACAAACTGACCAACCTCACTGGGTTGTTATGAGGGTCAAATAACATAATGCATGTAGCAAGCTTTGAGGTCCATATAAATAAAACTAATATTATTATTACAAATGAGACTTTCTATGAGCCATTGAAGTCACTTCACACAGTCTCTCCCAAAATATCAAGCCTATCTAATGATAGGATATCCCATCAGTTACTCTAAATATTATGGAAGATGCTGGAAAGTTGAGAATTTTATTGCCATCAAATGTGGGACTCAATTGTCATAACCACTTTAGGCCATCTAAGAGAAAAGGGAAGTTACTAATGTCTGCAGGATGCTTTTGACATCCATGCAATAGGATTTAAAGGAATGAGTGAATATAGTTTTAAAGTATAATTCTAACATCTATGAAAGAGCTATCCTTGTAAATTATTCTAAAGGTCTAGGACTTCTTCTTACCATGCTCTCCAATTTGAGCCTTTGTTGTCCAGAGTAGGTCTGTTAGGAAAGAGCAAAGGCAAAAGAGTTCTCTTTCTGGTTAACGCGGGTAGCCAGAAGATGGCAAGTCCATCCTACTACCAACTGATCTCTTCCACAGGCCTAGTAGTGCACTATATGCTGTGAAGGATAAGGAAGGAATATGGCACGATCTCTGGCCTCAGGGAGCTAACAACCTAGTTAGGGTGATAAACTTAAGAATATGAATCAAGGATAAAGGATTTGGGACTATATCAGCATAGCTACTCGAAGTCTCAAAGCTAGAAGGGTCCTCAGAAAAATTAGAGATGTAAGGGTTTTTTTGTTTTGTTTTTGTTTTTCACATCCAGCTTAAATCTGCCTCTCAGCAACTTCCAATCATCAGTCCCACTTCTGCTTCTTTTCTGACTTAATAGATGGCCTTTGAGAGCTATTTTGGCAGGAAAATTCATCACCCTGAAAGCAACCTGGGCATTATCCTCTCCATATTTATCTAAACAGGTCCTTGGACAAGAGACAATCTCTCCCAGGGCCTATACTCAAAACCTTTCCAGCTTGTAAGGAGCTCCAAGGAATTATGATGCCTTGACGTGATTTTTAAAAACCCAGGGGTAACTTCTAACCCAGAATGAAGTATATGATGGGGAGTGACCCAAGAACCTTTGATCAGTTTGATGGTGTACTCCTTTTCTCCTCCCTCTCTTTTAATCCATTCGATGAGTTTTCAGGGCATCAACCTTTGTTCAAAAAGAGAACTTCCCATGGAGGTGATGGACATGTACCTTAGCCCCTCACTGGGGCACACTTACCTTGCTGGGCCTTCACACAATGAGCCTTTAATTGGTACCAAGTGAGTACTTGGTAACTGAGGCTCAAGAGAAGAGCCTATTGTTTGAAAGAACCTTTTCCCCCTCCCCTCTAGTGAAGCCCATAAGAATGAGGCTTCATCATTATTTTTGTTTGTTTGGAAGGCAATTGGGGTTAAGTGACTTGCTCAGGGTCCCACAGCTGGTAAGTGTCTGAGGTCATATTTGAACTCAGGTCCTCCTGACTGCAGGGCTTGTCTTCTATCCACTGTACCACCCAGCTGTCCCTTTATTTTTGACATTTTCTTTTTTCTTTTTGTTTGTGAACTTGATAAATGTCAACACATGTGAATGAACAATATGAACCAAAGAAGTACAGAAAAAGAACCCTGTATATGAAGCCATGAGTGTCTATTACATATACCTTATCAGGTTTTTAAGTACATATTAAATTTAACATAGTAGTACCAACATCCCCATTTATCTGTGTCCCTTTCTGAAATTCCTTCCTCATTCTTCTGTATATTTCATAAACTCTTCATTAACACTCTTCTTTTTCGTGTCACTATCACTGCCCCTACTCCTTTCTGTAAGTATCCCCACCAAATAAAAACCTCCTCTTACAACAAATAAGTATAATCAAGCAAAACAAATTTACACATTTGTTATGTTTAAAAATGTATGTCTCAATCTGCACCTACAGCCTATCACCTGTCTTCCAAGAAATGGCAAATATGCTTCATTACTAGTCTTCTGGAGTCATACCCATTCATAGATTGATCAGAGCTCATGAATCTTTCAAATTTGCTGTATGACCTGTTTTCTTGGTTCTATTTAATTTATTTTGCACCCATTCATAAAATCTTCTGAGATATTTTTGAATCTACTCCTTTAATCACTTTTTACAGTGTAATAATATCCCATTACATTAAATCATAAAATGTTCAACCATTCCCTAATTGATGGGCATTCACTTTTGTTTGCAGTTCTTTGCTACAATAAAAAGTGAGGCTATAAATATTTTTTGTATCTCATTCAGTCCTTTCCCTTTGTCTTTGATCCTGTGGGTATACATGCCTATTAGTGGCATCTCTAGGTGATAGGGTTTACACACTTTAGTGACTTTTGGAGTATAGTTCCAAATTGCTTTCCTGAATAGTTGGATCAATTCACAGCTCTAACAATAGTACATTAGTGTGTTTGCCCACAGCTATTGCAACAACTGCCATCTTTGCTAATCTGATGGCTGTGATCTCCATCATTATTTTTGGACTCTTCTTTTTTACATACTTTCCTGTTCCTGGGTCTTCCAGTAAGGTGAGGAAGAGGAGGAAAGAAATTTCTCTTCCAGCTCCAGCAGAAAATGGTCACTCATAGCAGAAACACAGGACTGGGAAATACTCTTAACTAGGTGAGCCTGAGACCAAACTCTATTGACTTTTGCATTGTGGCTGCTGCTTCTGCCTTTCTCTCTCTCTCTCTCTCTCTCTCTCTCTCTCTCTCTCTCTCTCTCTCTCTCTCTCTCTCTCTCTCTTTCTCTCTCTCTCTCTCCCTTTATCTTTCCTCCCTCCCCTCTTCCTTTCTCTCTCCTCCTCTCTTTCTTTTTTTTCCTTTCATTTGTCTTTCTTCATTCCTTCTGAACTTCCTTTTTTCCTTCCTTCCTCCCTTTCATTCTTTTGTGGCCTAATGACTAGCAATCCTAAGAAAGAGATTATTTCCCTTCTTGGCAGGGTCAGAGATTTCCTGAGTTCAGGACTGGGGCATTAGCTGAACAGAAGATTTCCTTTAAAGCACACTTCTCAGAAAACAAACCCACTGAAAGGATCATCTTTTAGTGTAGGAGTAGAGTTATGTGTTAAAGGGCCAGGAGATCTGGATGTTGCCAATAGTCCATGATAATTGCTCCAAGTTTCTCAGATAATGTAGGTCTGAAGTAAGTGAGAAATAGCTTTTTAGTAGTCCCACAAAAGGTCTTTGCCATCTGGGAGAGTATAATGAATTTCATGTGTTATTTTGAATATTTTCTGTTTCCTGTATTTATTTATGCATGCCTTTGAGTTCTTTGTGTTTTATACAATTTCTGTGGTTGAGGCAATAACCAGCTGTTTTATCTATACCTGATACTCACATTGTGCATTGAACACCTTAGTGGAAAAGGAAGGGGAGATCTTGTGCATGAGCCATAACTAAGCTTTGCTTTAGAGTTCCCTGTACTTTTACTTTGGGCTGCAGGCAGAGCCAGAGAGAGCACCTGACCCTATTTGTCATCAGGCCCTCCAAGAATGACTCTGGTTCTGTGTGTTCCCTTTGGAGGCCCCCTGAGCTGCATGCAGGTGACACAAACATTGGAAGAGGACTTTAATGGAGAAATATAACTAGTACAAGATGTAAACAATAAAATATTTGGCAGTACAGGCTGTAAGTATAAAAGGAGTCCCAAAACGGGAGAGATCACTAGATAATGGAATATGTCTAGGCAGTTGCTGTCATTGAAGAGATACAACTTGAACTAGGTCTTAAGGGCTGGACAGTAAGTACTTGGAAGAGTAGAAAGGAATGAGAGAGCATTCTGGGGGAGAAGCTGAAGCAGGCAAAGGTATGGAAGGGGGAATGAACATAGTATATTCAGGAACAACAAAGAGACCAGCTTTAATAGAACAGAAGTTTCACGTTTGAGAATAATAAGAAATAAGATTATTTAGATAAAAGCAAGCTTAAATTAGGAAGGTCTTTCAAGTCAAAGAGAAGAGTTGATTTGATGGTTAAGAGGGAGCTACTGGAGATTCTTGAGCTAGCAACTGGATAAAAGCTATGCTTTAGGAAGATTAATCTGAATGCAGATTGAAGGGGAAAGAGAACAGTTTGAGAGAAACTAGCTAGAAAGTTAATGCAGTAATGCAGATATGGCATAAAGGTTTCAGCTAGGCAGAAAGCAACTTCTGTTTTTAAATCCAATTGAATAGACATTTCTTAAGCCACCTACTATGTGCAAGACAGTCTGCTAATTTTAGGAAATGCAAAGACCAAAACGAGACAATCTCTATCCTCATAGACCTTATATTCTACTGGATGGATATAATGGGTACCCAGAGGAGTGAATACTGGACACTTAAGAAGGAAAACCTAGCAACAGCGAGAGTTGGATCCTAAACTGAGCCTTAAAAAAAGAAGGATAGGGAATGGGAAAACCCAGGAGGGAGTGCCTTCCAGACATACGGGTCAGTGCATATGAATATACAGAGTTCAGAGAAAACTACTATCCCAGTTTAGCTGGAATATAGTAGAATAAAATACAATTTCTCTTCCCTGAACCACCTTGGCCCCAGTCTGGGTTTGCCTATATCACTGCCCTTCCTTCTTACTCCCTCTCTCCAGTCCCACTCCTACTATTCATTTTTGCTCAACTTATCTTTCTATCTATACCCAGTGCCCTTGGCTACCTCTTCTCATCTCTTGTCCTTCCCCAGGACCTGTCCCTTACACCTAGAACGATGCATACCCTAGCCCATCTGCTCCTTTTCCCATGACACTTTCTTAGATTACTCCATTAAAAAGTGTTGGCTTTCCCTAAACCTGATCCGTCTAAGCATATGGCACTCCCGACTTCTTCCATCTTTCCCCTCCTGAATGATATACTCAATATTGTCTTAAAGAACATGTAAATACTTTACATCACAATTTTCTCTCGTACTGTGTATCTAAGTCAGGAGACATTTGTAGGCCTCCTAGCACAAAGAAATTGACTTAGCCACAGAACGTGTGGCAAGGATATTCAACAACAATATAGCACTTGTTTATTTGGACAACCTCTGCATTCACCATAGTGGCCTACTTCCTATACTGATTTTTGTGCTTAGGCCACCAGAAACCTACCTTACTTCCTATTAGGTAGATAAGGTCTTGAGGAAAGTATGGAAGGGGGAATGAACACAGTATGTTCAGGAACAATAAAGAGACCAGCTTTAATAGAACAGAAGGTTCATGTTTGGGAGAAATAAGAAATAAGATTATTTAGATGGAAGCAATAGTAAATTACGATCCTTCAAGTCAAGGAGAAGAGTTGATTTGATGGGTTTATGGTTGGTTAATTGATGATTGAGTTAAGGGTTACGATTAGGGATGCAGCCAGATGGTACAGAAGATAGTTCAAATCTAGCCTCAGACACTTCAGCATCTGTGCAATCCTGGCTAAGTTGTTTAACCTCTGTGTGCCTCAGTTTCTCTAACTGTAAAATGGGTACCCTTGCAGAGTTGTTTTGAGGCTCAAATGAGATATTTGTAAAGCACTTAACACAGTGCCTGGCACACAGTAGGCACTATATAAATGCTTATTCCTTTTCCTTCTCTGAGGAAAAACTAACCCATCCTTGGGAAGGCAGGAGATGGTAGGAATTCAGAAAAAGCTAACCTCTGTAGCAAGGATCCTAGTAATTATCACTTCTCATACATATTCCTTCCTTAATATCTGTCTGATCTGTCTCTGCACAGTAGTCAGAGAAGAATATGCTGTCAGTTAATTCAGAACATTAATGGAGCACTTCCCATGTCAAAACCATGTGCTGGGTGTTATAAGGGACATTCAGGAAAAGGAGGAGATGAATTCCCTGCCCTCAAAGAGATCCGAGTTGAATCAGGACACATAAAAAGGATACAGACCCAGAGAGAGAGAAAAATAAGGCCAGGATGAAGAACATCTGCTCAGAGCTTCAGACATTAGTTTGGAGAAGGAAATCAGAAGGGGTAAGGCCTGGAGAAAGGGCTTAGTTAGGGAAATTATCCAGAGAGAGGGAATAAGGGAACTGAGAACAGAGAAGAGGGAGAGTGGAAGGGCAACCAGGAGGTGAAAATAACCTCTGCAAATGTTTCTTTGGAGTATAGAAAGGATGAAACTTTAGTTGAGAATCAGAAGTCGGGTGGTAAAACCGGATTGAAATCTTATTCCTGCTCTAAGGTTAAGCTTAAGTCACATGTTGTACTTGAAGATTTTCCTGATCTCTCCAACTGGAAATGATCTTAACCACATTAGATATCACAGGAGTTGTTTTTTTTTTAATTTACCATATATTTGTGTGATAAGACAAAGCTGCCCCTGAGACCTGACTGGCTTCAACTTCCTAGAGGTAAGTCTTTCCCGGCCACACCAGGAAACATGGGGTAGGCCCTAGACTTAGCCTCACTAGGAGTAGTTGGTGACATAGTAAATAGAGCACTCAGCATAGAATCAGAAGTCCTGAGTTCAAATCCAGTCTCAGATACTTACTAGCTATGTGACCCTGGACAAGTCATTTTACTACTGTCTACCTGGGTTTCCTCAACCATAAAATGGGGATAGTGCTAACACACCTACCTCCCTGGGCTGTTGTGAGGATCAGATGATATATTTGTAGATATTTCCATTCAGATGGAAGGTCCACACAGCAAAATTGATCAAGTTGGGGTCAGAGAACCCATGTGACCTTGGACAAGTCATTTAACTTTTCTGTTTCCTCATCCAAAAAATGAGAAGGCACTATTAGATGGTCTCCAAGGACCCTTCCAGCTCTAGATTGATGATTCGGTGATCCTACTCTCCAAACCAGCTCATCCTCCCGGCTTCCCTTTAATGACATCACTTATTCTTCCAGTCACCTGGAATGAAAGCCTCAAGGCGATCTTTTGGTTCCTCTCTGTCTCTCACTCTCCAATTTCAATCAATCACCAAGTCCTGTTAATCTTACTTTCACAATGCCTTTCCCATCTATCCCCTCCTCTCTATTCCTATTCCCATCCCTCACCCACGCTATTGTCGTCGCTTCTCAGGAAGACTATTTTAATAAGTGTGTAGCCTAGGGATTCTTAATCTGGAGTCTATGCCAAAGGGGTCCAGGAAACACAAAAGGTTAAGTATCTCTGTTCTAGCCAGTGTCTCCTCCCATCAATCCATCAGGAATCTATTAAGTATCAATTATGTGCCAACACCGGGCTAGGTGCTGAGATTACAAAGACTTCAAGGAAACAATCTTTGCCCTCAAGGAGCTGACTTTCAAGAAGGGGAAACAGCATATGTGTATTATGTATACATATATACATGTGATTATATGCAAAATAGGTACAAAATAAATCCAAAGTCATTTTAAGAGGGAGAGGCATTGTAAGAGGCCTCGTTCAGGAGGTAGGGCTTGAGCAGAACTTGAAAGGAAGTTAGTGATTCTAAAAGGCAGAGAGGAAGCAGGAGGAAGGGACACGGAGAGAGGAAATGGCACATCATGTATAAAGACCAGCAGGGCCAATTCCATAAGACTGCAGCTTGCATGAAGGGGAGTAATACACAAGAAGCACGGAAGGGTAGATTGGAGCCAGATTGTGAAAGGCTTTAAGTGCAGGAGCTTGTATTTGATCTCTGGAACTTCTTGAGCAAGGGAGTGACAGAGTTGGAATTGTGCTTTAGGAAAATTACTAGCTACATGGAAAATTTGGAGGCAGGGGAATTCTTGAGGTGGGAGAATGTTTAGGAAGCTGTTGCAGTAATTCAAGAAGTGATGAGAGCTTGAATTAGGGTAGTGGCCATGAGAGTAGAGAGGAAGCAACAGGAAGAGGTATCATAGAAGTAGAATCACCAAGACTCGGCATTGATTAGTTGGGCGGTGAGGAAGACTAAGGGGTCCAAGTAGACCCCAAGATTTTCAGCAAGGGTGATTAGAAGAATAGTGGCACCCTCGACAGAAATGAGGAAGGTGGGCAGAGAAAAGTAGTCTTGTGGGAATGATGAACAAGTTGAGTCCATGTTGGTTTCTATTACACATTCGGTCGGGGATGTGAGTCCATGGCTCAACAGCAGACACTTTACTAGCTGTTCCACCCAGAGTAAGTCACTTAACTTCTCTGGGCCTCAATTACCTCAATTGGTTAAAGATGGACAATCCCCTCTTGATGACCCTCCTAGCTCGAGAGTCTTGATGACCCTTGATGACTTTGATGACCCTTCTAGCTCAAAGTCTACGATCCTGTAGCCATCCAGAAGACATGTCAGATTAAGATTCCCAAAGATTTCTGATTGTGTTTCCCCTACTCAGAAATCTTTGAAGAATTCCCGTCGCTAGTGAATTAAATCCAAACTGTATTTTGATATTCAAGGCCCACTACACGTTGACTTTAGCCTACCTTTCTACTTTGAGGCCATACATGTTCCACACAGTCCAGCCAAATTATAATACTTGCTGTTCCTCAAAAGTTCCTTTGGCTTCCTTACTTTCATGCTTTTGCTAGAGCAGACCTTCCCACCAACTCTGCCTATATTTTGTTTAGTCATTTCAATCCCGTCCTATTCTTCATTAATCCATTTGGGATTTTCTTGGCAAAGATACCACAGTAGTTTGCCATTTCCTTCTCTAGCTCATTTTTACAGATAAGGAAATTGAGGCAAACAGGGTTAAGTGACTTGTCCAGGGTCACACAGCTAAGATGTGTCTGAGGCCAGATTTGAACTCATGAAGATGAATCTTCCTTACTCTAGGCCCAGAGCTCTAACCACTTCACCACCTAGCCGCCTTAAGTTTATCCTACCCATTCTTCAAGGCTCAGCTCAAATGCTGTCTCCTCCATTAAGCTTTCCTTGATCCCTTCAGTGGGGCCTTCTCTGCATTCTTAAATCTTGTACTTTTGTCCTGCCTCATCTGTGTACTTGTCTCATTATTTATCAGTTGTCTAACTAGAGCTTCAGGTTTTCAAAGGGCATGGTATGGTCGGGAAGAGAATTGGATTTGGTGGGGCAGCTAGGAGGTGCAGTGAGTAGGGAACTGGCCCTGGAGTCAGGAGGACCTGGTCTCAGACACTTGACTCACTTACTAGCTATGTGACCTTGAGCAAGTCACTTAACCTCAATCGCCCTGCCTTCCTCCCTCCAAAAAAAAAAAAAAAAAGACAGAGAGTTGGATTTGGAGTTGGAAGATGTGGGTTTGAATCCCAGCTCTGCCATTTACCAGCTTGGCCTTAGCCAAGTCATTTAACATCTCTAAGGCTGTTTCTCGATTCATAAAATGAAAAAGTTGGGTGAGATGACTCCTAAGATCTTTTCCAGCACTCAATTCTATTTTCTTCTTCATCTTTTTTTTTTATCCCTGAAGCATGTAACCATACCCTGCACATAGCAAGCCCTCAATAAATATTTGCCGAATTGAATTAACAGCCCAATCTCAGTTTAGTGCCATTGGGTTATGAGGCTATTAGCCAGACAGACTGTGAGACTGATGGTAGGCATTGGGTAACCAGCCAATCAGCTACTGGCTTTTGAATCATAGGATTTTAGAACTGGCATCTAATAATGCTAGGGATAAATCACAATTATATAGCAGCTACCCTTTCCTCTCAATAGTCTGGTGAGGTATAGGCAGCACATTATTATCCCCATTTTACAGATGAGAAAACAAGCTCAGAGGAGTTGTGATTTATTTGCCTAAGGGTCACAGAAATGAGTAGGGGTCAGGTCTTCTGACTCTGCTCTATCTCTCTGGCCCTTCTGAAACCTCTTTGTTTTACAGCTATATCATAAGGCCTTGTTACAGGATCCTGTGGAAGAAGGAAGGGATTAGAGAAGATGCCTCTGGCCCCCTCTCTTCCCCTTCTGGCTCTGTTTTCCCTTGGTTAAAACGGAAGACATGCTTTTCCTTAAGTCCATGATCAGGAAGGTCCCTAGATCAAACCACAGACATCTTGCTCCCAGTTCTTTTTCTCCTTACTCCTCCCTGTTGTTTGTACCCTCTTATCATCCCACCCCCTTTCCGTTTTTCCCCTTCTGACCTCCCCTCTCAACAGGCTAATATTTCAGAACCGATTTCAGCACTGACCACCTACCAAACTGGCCAGATATCTACAAACACATTTTATTTTAATAACCTCTCCTCCCCGCTCATTCCTGTGAGGAAGAATAAATGACCTCCAGCCTCCTTAATCACCCTCTGCACGAATGTTGATTCACTCTGGGGAAATTGCCGGAGCTGACAGTTGAGGCTGCCACTGATGGGACCAGTGAAAGAAGGATCCTTAATCTGGGGCAAATGGACTCCCCAGGGTCCATGGATAGATTGGGGATGTGAACCTGGATGGGAAAAAAAATACATCTTTATTTTCGCCAACCTGTCACTAAAATTTAGCGTTTTCTTTAATTATTCAAATATATAAAACATAGGCTTGTCCAGACTGCCTAAGCGGTCCATGACACAAAAGAGGTTAAGAACCCGCTATTTACAGGACCTTGACTAGCTGTGGTGCAAAGCTCCCACGGAGATACTTGGTTACTGACTGCATTGAACGTTAGAAGCCATGGGAACAAAAAAGAGGAACCAGCTTCTTCTTTCTCCTTCGCTATCTCTGTTCTCCTTTAAGAGCCAATTCCAGAAACATATATTCAGTACCTACTCTGTTCAAGACACCTTGCTTGGCACAAATTTATTTGAAATGACAGAGTACTCCACAGATGTTTACTGGGGGGCAACTCCTAGACTTAAACGGGATTTGTTTTGGCTTCGGTGAATGGGGCTAGAAGGTCATAGGAATTCGGGTGCATGTGGACATGGAGATGAAAATGAAAAGACCATTGTGTAGCGAAAAGACCTCCTGGCTTTGGAACAGGAGAATCTTAGGTTCAAATGCTGTCTTTGCTCACTGACTAGCCGTATGACCTTGGGCGATCTCTCTGGTCTTCAGTTCCCTCAATCTGAAAATGGACACTGGCCAAGATGACCCCTAAGGTCGCTTCTAGCTCTGAAGTCTATAATTGGGTGTGGAGGAAAGAGGAAAGTCTACAATGCAGTGGGGAGCTCTGGGTTTGGAATCCGAGGACCTGGGTTTGAATCCGAACTCGGTGTGACCTTGGCCAACTTCTTGTATTTCTACGGACCTCAGTTCCCTCGATCTGTAAAAAGGGAACTGGCCAAGATGATTTCCTCAGGCCGTTGCTAGCTCTAAAATGGATGACTGAAAAGAGAGAGTATTGTGCAAAGAAGAGAACAGGACTCCAATTCAGAAGCATTATTCGGTGCCTCTCAAGTTGTGTGTGTGTGTGTGTACATACACGTGTGTATGTATGTATACACGTATATAGGTATGCATATACCTATGTGGCCTATGTATACACATGTATTATTTTATTTAGATGTGTGTATATCCGTTTGTGGGTATAAATCCGTAAACATACACATAAAAACGGGGTGTGGAACGGATCCCTTGCGGTTCTCAAATGCAGAGGGGAAGGCTTGCGCATCCCTGGCGGGGTGCGGTGGGGGGGGGGGCGTAGACTGTAAGCTTTTGGAGGGCAGGGCCCCTGCTTTCTCCCGATTCTCGGGCCTGCAGACCTTCAGAATGCGAGTCGGGTGCGGGGTTGCTCCGCTGGCATTTAGTAAGGACCTGTTGATTGAGTGGTCCCCAGCGGCTGCCTACCAGCCTGCGGCAGCCGCTGCAGCAGCAGCATCAGAGACAGGAACGCCGGCGCCCGAGTGTGTACGGAGGTGCATTGAGGGGTGCGGGGTCCCCTCATCTCCCCGGCCCCCCGCAGGGAGGGGGAGGGGTGCAAAGCCCGCAGCGACCCGGCACGTGGCTGAGAAGCGTGAGGAGGGGGCCCTCCTCCCCCTCCCCGGCTTTCTCCCCTTCCCCTCCCCGGGCTGGAGCGGAGGGCCATAAAAATGCAGATGGAGGATCGGTGTGAAATAACGGGCCCATATAAATCCCTCTGCCGCCCGCCTGCAAGATGGATTGGCCGCATTGAAATTCCTCCGCGAGGATAATTAAACTCGGGGCCTCATCCGGGCAAAATTACATCGCTGTAATGGCGTCGCTCGGGGTCCCGGGAAATGGCTCGGCGGGCTTTCAGCGGCGGGTTTTATCGCCGGCCGGGGTGTGCCTGGCTGCGGCTCGCCTCTCCTCCGGGACCGTAAAGCTGCTGCCGTGATTTATCCTCCCCTTCTCCCAAATCCGATTAAATGGAGGAGCTCGGGGCCGGGGCGCCGCGGGGCCCGCCAGGCAGCCGGGAGGGGGCGGCGGGAAGGACGGGGCCAAGGAGGGAGGACAAACGGCTCCTCGGAGGGAGGCGGATTTGCCTTTATTTACAGCCCAGGGTTTTTTTCCACTCACTCCTAACCCCCCTCCACCTCTCTCTCTCTTTTTTTTTCTTCTCGTTTGCATGGGGGCTGAGTGTGTGTTTCCCATCTTTCTCCTTGCTTTCCTGGAAGCACGAAGGTCTGGGTGCGGGGTGGGTGCTACCAAGTGGAGTCTGAGATGGAAAAGGGGAGATGAAACCCGCCCCCCCCCCATCCTCGGGGAGTGGGAGAGAGGGAGGATGAGAAGGCCTATCTTCAGCCTTGGTTGCTTCCCTGCTGCATTTAGGGAGGGAGAGGCAGGCAGAGTAGGTTGGCAGATACAAGGGAGGAAAAGGAGGGCCTTTGAGTGCGATAGGGCAGGGCTAGAGCTGGTGTAGAGGAAAGGGGTACCCCCTGGCCCACAGTGAATTGGTCAATTGTACAGGGGGTGACATGAGGGGCAGAGATAGCACCCCACTGGGGTAGTACTTGCTCAGGAATTGAGATGAGTATTGAGAGCGAGAGCTGGCACGCCGCAGGCAGGGGGTGCTTGCCCTGGAGTTGAGATGGAGAAGGAAAGCAAAGATACCACACCTTTTGGGAGTGGAGAAGCCGCCCAAAAGATGAGATTGTGGATAGTGTTGCAGAAGTGACACCCCACCCAGTACTTGCCTAGATGAGACGGGAGTGGAACCCAGAGATGGCACACCTTGGGGGGGGGGATACCTAAGATGAAGTGGGGGATGGCAGAGATTGAATGCCACGGGGCAGTTTTTGTTGAGGAAATGAGAAAAAAGGGGAGGCAGGGAACGGTAAGGGAGTGAATAGCAGCTCAGAACTCCATCAGGTGGTTAAAATGACCCAACTAAGCCCCCTAACTCTCTCATTTGTTGGGTCACTGAGCAGAAGGCCCTTTCTCTAGTGGCTGCTACTAAGTAGCAAAGAGAGTTAATTCCTGACATTTTCACAGCTTAAGGTTTGCAAAGCTTTACATACATTAGCTCGCTTGATAATTTTCACATTACATTTACATACACCATCTCATTTGATAAAGGAGCAACCTTTCTTCCTCCCACTTAAAAGGAAAAACACAAAAAATGAGGCTGTCACTTAGAGCTTGGCATTTTGCAGTCTATTTGCCCATTTAATGGGTTTCCCCTTGGGCAACTCCTGGACACGTGATTCCAAGACACTGAGGTTTCCCTAAGCTACAGAAGCGTTAAGGATGTAGGGGTACTGGAATATTTAATGCCATGGTTCTGGTGTATGCGGTACCCCAGTCTCGAAGGTTGTGCTTCAACGGTTTGACTCTGCGCATGCTCGGGAATGGGACCGGCGTCTATGTTGCCGCTGCAGTCTAGAGCAAATCACGGACCGCGTTTTGTATGCAGCTCACAGCAACCTAGCGTCTACACCAGGTCGCCTCTTGGTTGTAGTTCCAGCCTTCGAACAGGAGATGGCGAGACGGACGGCCTGCCTCTGTGAGACAGGAGGGCGGCGCTGTAGCGTCTCTCTAACCCCCAAAGGTTTAGGTCACTCTGTCCTCAACGACGCCACTCGTTGGCAACAGGCACGCATGCGTCAAAGCACGCCTCTCTTTCCCCTCCCCCTCTCTGTCTCCTCTGCTCTGCCGGCAGGTAAGGCCCGGGGCCTGGCTCCTTCTTGTTTCCGCGTACATGCCCGCGAAAGATCCCACTTTGCTTCCCCAAGTCTTCCCTGGATCACCCTCTTCCCCAGTCCTCGCACTATTCCTGATTCCCCGACCCTGGCGCCCGGAGACCTCCTCTTCCCGCGCGCCGGTGACCTCCAGCCGCGCGAGTCCGGCGCCATCTTGGGCCTCAGGCATGGGGGTGAGAGTGGGAAGCGTGAAGGAAAAAGAGGAAGTGGGGGAGAGTGCGGTCCGCCATCCTTTCTTCTGCCTTCCTGGGTTCCGCTCGCCCTAGACCCTGGTGCGGGCCGCCTTCCCGGAGGCCGACCTCCGGTGCGCAGGCCCGAGGCTGACCGCCCCACCCTCTTCCCGGCGCCGGTTGGGCCTCCCAGGCCCCCGTAGCCCGCTATGCAAATGCTTTTTGGTCCGGTCCCGGAAGCCGCCTCCCAGGCGCCCACGTGAGAAGCAGGCTTCCTCCTCCCCTGGCACTGCTACCCTGCATCCCTCCAGAGGCCCCCATCACTTGAGCACTGATCTTCCCTAACTGAGCCTTAGGCGGGGCAAGTATAAGACAACCTGAGCCTCCCTGCCAAACCTCGTGGACTCCTGTCAAAAGGTCACAGGCCTCTCGATTCGTCTTTTGAGATGTTTGATCCCCAAAACCAGCCCCTGAGGCATACCAAGTGATCTAGACTTTGTCCTTCCACCCAATTCCCTTTATCCTCGGGAAGTGAAAAATCAGGGAGGAAGCCAAATCGTAGGGTCTGAGGATTGGAGAGCCGCTAACAACCTTTGAGGTTGCCTAGTTAAAAGCCTTCGTTTGGTAGGGAGGAAACTTGAGGCTGCTGCTGAAGTGATAACTAAAGTCACGCAGGTAGTATTGGGCATGAGCCCAGGTCTGGTTTCGAGGCCAGGGCTCGTATGCTCTACCAACCTAGAGTTAGGGCCAACGTAGCAGTGCATCATGGCATCTTACCCTCAGTTTTTCTAAAAGTTATCTGAAGGTGATGTCTTCCCACCCCCAACAACCTTGTTCTGCAGGAGTAAGGCCAAGGTCATTCTGCAGCAAAACCTAAATGGAATTCCTGAAGGTCTTGTCACCTTGTCCTATTACTTTCTTTTTAATTCACTCATATTCCCTGAGTGTTCTCAGCTTCTAAGAGTCCTTGGTAAATAGAATAAAATCTCATAATTTGAAGGAAAGAAACTTAGTTATAGCACTTACACTGTTCCTTAAAGGGGAGCGTGCAGTCTGTGTTTGGTAGACCAGTAGAGATGACCTTTGCCTCACTTAGGGCCCACAGCCTTTAAGATACACCGTTAGATCCTTAATGTCAGGTTTTAATCAGGGAGACTAGCCACTGTGGACGTGAGCAATAAACCTAAGCAGAACACAGACTAAAGTAAGTTTCAAACCAAGGGAGATGTGAGAGACAATAGTTGTGTAGGCATTGAAAAGACTTCCATTAGAGTGGAGGTGTAGCAGATTAATGCTGAGTGGTTGCCATTGTTGTAAGGAGCAAACTGTTAGGTCATTAGTTATAACTTTTGTACCCTAAAAGGGAACATGACTCTAATATTTTAAAGCAGGGGTTCCTAACCTAGAGTCTCTGGTTTTTTGAAATATTTTGATAACTTTTTCAACATAATTGATTTCCTTTCTAATCTGTATCTTATGCATTTAAATAAGTTCTGAGAAGGGGTGCATAGTCTGCGCCAGACTGCCAAAGGGGTCCCTGATATAAAAAAAAGTTTAAGAACCCCAATCTTAAAGTCAAAGTCCTGACGTGTAAGTGTCGTTGAAGTGTAATTCTTATCACTTACATAAATTCACTATGAAACTCATACTTGCTGTGAAGTCTTTTAATAGATATTACCTATGCAACTTTGAGTCTTGATCAGTTAGAGAAGATATATTAGTAGCTGTTTCCTCCAACTAGGATATAAAATCCCCTAAGGAGTTATTGTTCATTTCAGGTGCATTTATTACTTTTCCTGTAGCTTCTTGAACTTATCTTTGATTAAACTGAGGCATAAGGCCGGACAGAGTTGGACCTTAACGAAACTTGGATGTGAAGACTTTGGATTTAAGGTCTGTCTCATCAGAGATCTAGGCAGCATGGTATAGAATACAGAATGTTGTATCAGAAGACCTAGTTTCAAGTTTCAGTTCTGCTCACTGGTTTATTTACCGCCTCTGATTCTGTTTCTTCACTTGTAAAATAGGCTTAGTAAGAATGTCTGCCTTGGAGTTGTAAGAATCAAATAACATAGTGAATATGAAGTTCTAATATATGTGAGGTGCTATTATCTAAGAAGGATTTTTTTGCACAGTGGTTAAAAAACAACTTGATAAAGGGCATTGTGGGTAATGCCCTCAATTAAACTGTAGTACTAGGTTCTGGGCTGCGGGGAAGTTTTGAGAAAATGCTTTTTCGAATTGGAGATGGAATAGCAATTATCAGAAGCTCTATTCATAAGAAGTAATGTTATCCTGAATCTTAGGACCCTGTCTCCCTCATCCTGAAGTCACATCTTCAAAGGATTGTGAACCTTGGCTATAGATGCTATAAATTATAAGGACCAAATCTTGGTGTTCCTGAGGGGAATAGATTCCTGCTTTCTAATCATACTTCTGTGTCTACCTTCAATAAAGTTAGAATGGGGTACTTCTTCTCTCTCAAATTCTCGTTTTCTCCTTTCTGAAATGAGTACTGCTCCGTTTAATGAAGCCCCCTTCTTATTTCAGTTGAGTTTTCTGTACTTCAGTTGAGTACCCTTTCAGCTGTCATTGGTTTACTTTGTGTAATAAGTGGGGAGCAATTCTGATTTCTAACACTGCTTTTATGCCCTCAGCTCTTCAGCTTTGTCCCTCACCCCCTGAGAATGTACGCCTGCGCCAAGTTCATCTCTACCCCTGCCCTTGTGAGTAGCAGACAGTGAAATGGGGAGTGGGTGGCAAAAGGAACAAAATCTGTTCCATCCTTGCACCTACAGCTTCATCACAGCTAGACTGTGGGGAGGGGTACTATCACCTGGGGAAGTGACATCCTCTGGGACTCCCTTGCTATGGTAGTCTGATATGGAAGTGAAGTCAGCAAGGTAAGTGAATGTTGCCAAATCTCTAGACTCTTTCCGTTCAAGCAAGTCTCTGGTATAGACCTGGGAATCTAGGTTCGGAACCTAACCACTCAGCAGCAGTTGTGTATACTTTGTGTCCTTCTTAAAGCCCAACACTGATGCCATATGTGTTGTAAACGTGACAGTGAAGGTTGTGGCCCTAGTTTCTCTAAAGCTGTGTCAGCAAAGCACAGTCTGGAAGTGCTACCAAGGAAGAAAGGAAAGGCACCCATGGCTGGCTCAGCAGCTGCCTATGTCTGTCTAGCAAGGACCAACCTTCCTAAGTTCCTAGAGGCTCAGCACTGGGCAGTCTAAAGATAAGAGGGGTGTGATCTGTATCAGTGAAGTACCCACAGCAGTGAAATCACTAGTACTTAAAACATCCAGGGAATATTGTGTCTCCAGATTCAGTCAGTAGTGTGAGTGAAACAATAGCTATGTACACAACCCTGTCCTGTATGGGTGCTAGGATAACTAGAAGAAAGGGAAGAGACACAGTTCTTTCCCCTTGGAGAGCTTACTAATTAGGGGCAGGCCATATATTAAAAATATTTGAGAACACTTATAAAGCAAAGAGGAAGCATAGTGTAGAGGCTAGTGGTTTTGAGTCCTGCTTCTGACATATTCTACTTGTGACCCTAGACAAGTCACCTAACCTCAGAAATCTTTCTAGAACTCATAAGTTGCAAAAAAAAAAATAGTGGCAACTGATTATTCCACATTTTCTGAGAGTCTGCTCTATGCAAATCACTAATGACACTGCATAGTAAAAGAGGGTTCAGATTTGGAGTGGGTTAATCTGTGAAGACTGCACAGGGGAGTTGAATTTTGAGCAAGATACTTAGCAATCTCAACTCTCTTAGGAGGTATCTTTAAGAGTAAGTCCCCTAAAAAAATAAAAAAAGAGTAAGTCCCCTTTTTGCCTTAATCCCTGGCGTCCTTCTTAACACAATGATGCAGTCTTGGCCCTTCCTGCCTGTGGAGTGAGTGGGAAAGGCATGCGAATGTGCCTCCTAGTTCCCACAGGCAAGGAGTCTGTTGGGAGTAGTAGGGTCTTCTTGCAGCCTGGGGCCTAGGATGGGGAGGGGACATACTTTAGCTGTTATCTAAAACTTGAAATTGAGCTCTGGGAGAGATGAGTAAGGTGGGAGGATGAGGGTGAAGGGGAATCACCTTCCTATGGTAAGGCAGCCAGCCATCGGGAGTATTCCAGGCAACCCCCATGACATTTTTGCTTTTCTGCCAGGTGAGGAGCAGCTCTCAGATGCTGAGTAGACCATTAACTGCAGTGGTACTGAAACGGCCAGAGGTTCGGACAGATGAGGTAACTTGACAGTGAAGTTGAACCTTGACCATGGAGGTCATCAGAGGGAAGAGTGCTTACTTGCTTGAGCCAGCAGGGGGTGTGCTGACATCAACCCAGATGAGTGGGACTTTGGTATGGAGGTGGGGGGGTTGGGGAGCCCACTGGTTTTAAATAGAGATAGAAAAGATAGTAAATCCTGCCTACTGTTTAGACCAGGGGTTCTCAATCTGGTTCTTAATCTTAATTTTTAATCCAGTAACTTTTTTTTAACTTTGAAAACTGTATCGATATAATTGGTTTCCTTTGTAATCCTGCGTACATTTAAAAACATTCTGAGAAGTGGTCCATAAGCTTCACCAGTCTGGCGAAGGGATCCATGACACAAAAAAAGGTTTAAAACTCCTGCTCTTGAACTTCAATGACATTCTAAAAGACTGCCTTGGCCCAGTGTAGATGTACAATCGGGAAATTCTAGCTCTTGGGTTTTTAGGGAGACAGCTTCTCCTGGGGCACCAAACTTGATTCAGTTCACTGATGTCTCTCAAGCTTCCAGCCATCCTATTGCTCTGGTAGTTGAACACACGTGAACACATTCAGATCCTCATGTCCTCAGCATCTTTATCCACATATCAGAGTTTTACAGTTTTGAGAAACAGTCTCTAGTGCCTACTAGGGCAGGCTACAGTGTTGTTGTGGTGCAGAAACAGCCTTCCCCTACAGCCTAATTCTTTCTCTCACAGAACCTCAGCATTTTGGCAGCATCAGGTCCCTTGACCTCACTTGTCCCCAGATGTGGATTCCAAACTAGCGCCATCTCAAGGGACATTGACACAGCAGCCAAGTTCATTGGGGCTGGGGCTGCCACTGTGGGGGTGGCCGGCTCTGGAGCTGGGATTGGGACTGTGTTTGGAAGTCTTATCATCGGTTATGCCAGGTAAGGTGGGGATTGGAGGGGATATAAAGACCTTGTTGGTTAAGATGGGGTTTCCAGGGTGTGGACTTATTTGGCAATTTCTGGGCAGGAAAAACTTAAACCTTTAGATGAAATAGAAGCAAAGTTTGGTTTTATGGATCCTGGTCCTATTCCTTGGGACCACCTCTGGTTTCTTGTCTCCCCCAGTCTGTACCTTCCAAATCACCTTTCACTGTTGCTGTCCCACAACCCAGGGGATACCTCATTGCCACTTCAGCTTGCCCCTCTGGCACTGGGAATCTGAGACTATCTCCTCCCCACAGACTCTTGGTAACTCATTGTTAGAACTAAATTAACCCTCCAGAGACCAGTAAGTTCTCTTAATACCACTGGGGGTATAGGGTTATTTTCCTGGATTTTTCCAAAGGAAAACTAGTCCTGGCGTAGTTAACAATACAAGAATACAATCTGGTGTTGATGTGTTAGTCAGAACCTCCCTGATGACCAGAACTAAGCAAACTGGATTAATGATTAGCATCATTGAAGCTGGTATATTTTTCCTAGTTGCATTCCTGTCTTCCCAACTGTCTCTTCACCTTCAAATAAGAATGATCACCTTTTGTAGGGGGTATAAGATCCTTATGTTCTGGCCGTGTTTTAAATGAAGGAAGGTTATCCCATCCACTGATCGTCTTAACGCTTAATCATTCCATTCTGGAGGGCTTATTATGGGGCCTACCTACTAAATGCCTAAAGCCAGGAGCTACTCAGTGCTGTATAGAAACACATAGAGATAGTGGGGTTTTTTTCCCCTTTTGAGGTGGTAATATTTGGATTTTTAAAAATGGCTAATGAATCATGGATTGGTTGGGATTCCCATTAAATCTCTGCAGAGCAGTGGATGGACTCATATCTGAAGCTGGTAACCGAGCTAAGACTTACCTCCATGACCAGTCTTTGGTGTGATCTTTCTCACCCTAAGACAAATCAGTAGGATGACCACTTCAGTATTTGAGAGAATTGCCAGACAGGTTTCCTCACCCTTCTCCTGTTGATATCTTTACCTTTTGTGGCCAAGGAACCAGACTCACCCACTTTTCCTCTTTCCAGGAATCCTTCCCTGAAGCAACAGCTCTTTTCCTACGCCATCCTGGGCTTTGCCCTATCTGAGGCCATGGGGCTCTTTTGCCTGATGGTGGCCTTCCTCATCCTTTTCGCCATGTGATGGAGCCATTTCTGTCCCCCAACATTTCTGAATGTTCCTCCTCGTCCTGGTCCTTCCATGTCTCTTTTCAGCCTGTGTATACCTCCC
>CM053623.1:217379035-217485214 GCA_028646595.1 Phalanger gymnotis
CTCCATCTTACCAGGCAGCCCTGGGGAAAGCCATGGGCTCAGGGTTTGACAGAGGGAAGACAAATAAATACTGTATTAATAAGCTGTTTCTTTGGTCTCCGTGTATACTTCTTTTCCATTGTTAACTGAATAAACCTCATTGAGAGGCTTGGAGGATGGTAGTGGTGGAAAAGAGTGGGCCCCAATCCCAAAGTTGCTGAGCTTTTGCATCTCCTGGATTTTTTTTTCTGTCTTGGGAAAATGAATCAGAATTTTAGAGATTATTCCTTTTATTTGTTAGTACAAGTTGTTACTCGCCTTGGATACTTAGGCCTGTGATTTTATAATGCCAGCATAAGGTAACTGCTGTCCCTCCTTCCCATTGGTACTGTCTGAACCTAATGAAGGCCCCCATTATTTGAACTATTACAATAGACTTCTGGTCACCTCCTCTCTCAGATCTGTCTAATACACCACTGCCAGATAAATGCTAATAAAGTTTAGCCTAATTGTCATTCATCTTTGTTAACACCTTAGAGCTACAGGAAACACGATAAAGGTTTGTTGATTGAATCACCTACCCCAGTACTATTTTACAAATAAGAAAACAGTTGTAAAAGAGGAAATAGTATACATAAAATAATCACAACTCGATGATGGCAAAATCAGGTCTAGTGATCCTCTCTGGTGCTTTTTACAGTTTGCCACATGGCTCTATTTTGTAAGGCTTTTTCATGATCTGAAGAGCTTTTGTAATTGTTCTTTTCTTTCCCTAGATGAGGTGGATTGGTAGGAGGGGAAAATAGAGGCCAAAATAGGAGAGATTAACTTAAAATTTAAAAAAGATAGGACATGAAGGAGGAGTAGCTTTCTAATCCAGTTTGATTCAACCAGTACCAATAACCTTTAATGTGCCAGGTAGAAAAATTATAAAAGGTACCAGTTCTCCATGATTAGGGTAGGAGGTGACTTAAAAATAACTTGTAAACAGGGTGATTCAATCTTGGATCATTCACCATTGGTACTCCTGGTGAAGTTGGGGCTACAGGGTATATTGTTTTCGGATAGAGAACACTTCCTTGTGAACTTAGGCCTAATGTTCATACAGACCAGACCTGTATAACATATGGCCCTAGGGCCACTTACAGCTTGCCAGAGGACTTAAGGTAGCCCCCCAAAAATACAGAGTTGCCACTGTACACACTCCTGTTTGTCACGTGACTTGCAACAACAAACCATCAGTCTGTAACCTATCTGGCCCAAAGAAATTTAGCTTATTTTAATTTTGGCCCCTACCTACTACCAAGTTGTGTGGGTCTAGTATAGACTATAGATCCTTAAATGTGATTTCTAGTAGAATAAGCCCTGGCTTTACCGACTACCTTTGAGCTCTTGGTGTAAGAAGGGCTTTGTTAAATGAGGGAAAGAGCTCCCTGTGTATAAGACCCTTTTAGACCCTAGTCTGTGTCCTGCCTTGATGTCAGTGTTGTCTAACTGAAACATATCCTTGGTTTCTCTGATTTTCTTGTTCTTTAGTTCCTTTTTTTTTTTATACCCGCATTAATTCTTAACCTGGCTGGGACGACACCTGATTCCGTAATACCATAACTGCTTCGGCTAGTAACTTGAAGACTTTACTTTTCTCTAAGGTGGATGATGAGATGGTGTTGCAAGATGTGAATTCCTTCAGGAGGCTCTTGGACAACCCCAGTCCTCAGGCGCCTGGGCCCAAGGGATACACATTAGCAGTACAACTTTGAGTAGATTGAAGTTGAAAGGGAAAGCTCTTCTAACTGAGGAACTAAGTCCACCAGGTTTTCCTGGGTCCCTCTTCAGCTTTGATCCACAGTGAAGTGTTGCTATACTTTCTGACTTGTCCTTAGAAGATGACCTGACTGGAAATCATGAGATAGAGGTCTAATCTCAGCTCTGCCACCTGCTTTGATAACTTGGCAGTCCCTGGTTTCCATATCTATAAAATGGGAATAATCTTGCTGCAGAAACTGTCTGAGGATTAATAGGCCCTGAGTTATAGTCTTCACTCTGCCACAAACTATATCTGGTGAGCAGGTAACAACCTCTCTGAGCTAGATTTTCTCCAATGTTTTAATCTACAAGTTACTATTTTGGGCCTTAATTCTCTCATTTGTAAAGTGAGTGTTAGTCAATAAAGGGAGACCCCAAAAGGAGAGCTCAGTTCTCCTTCATTTATTTTGCCGTGTATCCTTTACAGTATATCCTTCTTGTAGATTTTACTTAGGAATCCAGATTTCATTTTATCCCTCAAACTGAGCAGTAGTTTCTTTTTTTATCTTTGGAAAATGAAAATTCACATTTTTTTTACTTTAAGAGAGGGAAAAGTTGACATTAGAAAGAGCACTAGAAAGCAGAAGGCTTTTATTGAGTGACTAATCTTTCTGTAGCTTCCGAAGCTTTAAAATGAACGTTTGGACTAGATCAGTGGTGTCAAACTCAAATAGAAACATACACCTGCAGGTCACATGTTGACTTCGAAAATCATAAATTGACATCATGTATGTTGGATTGTGTTTTTATTTTGACAAGTCCAAACTTTATTTAAAACTACATTTTAAGTTTAAAGTTACTAAACAAATCACAATAAAAAATAACAGTGCAGCAAGCTCCGAATCTAGGGAGGATCTGTCTGCAACGTGTGGCCTGCCTGGGAGAGGAAGAGGAAGGGAGGGTCACCTATTCTAAAGGCAGTGGGTCAGAAACTAATTTACATTTGTATACAGATGGAAACCAGTTTATTTAGTGCCTGTGGAAGATGCGCATTGGTGGAGGGGCGGGGGAAGGCAGGCAGCTGGAGATCTCTCACACGCTTCGGGCTGCGACAGTCTCGGGCTCTTTCAGGGTCTGAGGGTCCCCGGCCAACTCTTCAGTGTGAGTCACGGCTAGTGTTTCCTCAGATAAATGGTTAGTCTGGCCTTCTGCTGCCATCTTCCTCATAAGATCCGCCTCGGAATAAATGGTCAGGTTCATGGGGCAAGTCTTCCACTTCGACAGAGTCTTCTTCATCAGACTTTTGACTTAAATGACCAGATCCTGCTTCGTGTTCGTTCACCAGCACCAGTGACTCGGTGTCAGGACTTCCGGCCACTGAGTTCTCCGGAGTTTCAGACGTGTATTTTTATTTTGTTAAACACTTCCCAATCACATTTTAATCTGATTGTGGCCCACCCTGAAGTTTTGACATTGAGTTAGACACTTCTGGATTAGATGGTTTTTTTAAAAGTTGCATCTGTTTAAAAGTTTAAAAGTTGTTCTGTATCATACAATATATAGTTTCTAAAATCCCTTTCGATTCCCGTAATTCTTTAATTTTGTAATTGTCTTTTATTAATGGTCCAAGGACCTGAGAGTATTCCACAGAGAGAGCTTTCCCTAGTTTCTGAGATAAGGGGCAAGCTATTTCCAGTTCATAAAACCAGACAGTGGTTGGACCTGAAGCGGTTTGGAATCCATGAAAGCTGCTGACAAAATGATGTCTCTTCCCTCAGTCTTTTCAATAGGTGTTTATGTGGCAGGAAGAGTGTCATTAAGTTTTTGTCCTCCTAATTAAAAGTAGATGATAATCGAAAATGATCTATATGCTAAGCAGGAGAGATCCTTTCCAGTTCCCCTGCCTGAGTGTGTATCAGTTCCTGGTCTTTTCAAGGTTATTGGAATAAGGCAAATGTTCAAGATCAACACTGAAGGTTTGGGCCCCAGTTGCTCCAAAAAACTTGGAGGCAGCACTACTTTCTCTTTTCTAAGAGAAGTGAAAAGAGCATTTAAAGGCAAAAAAAAAAAGTAATAAATATAGGGAATTCTTCACTTAAGGAAAGAGTGTAAAGGATGAAACTTTTTTCAAGGTCTTCCTGACTCCCAAGTCCAATACTCTATCCATTTCACCATATAAATGTTAGACCTTAGAAAGAAGGCTGACATCACCCTTTTTTCTGACAGTTTCTCATGTAACCTGGCAAAAGGAAAGAGGAGGATGGTTTTAGCTTTCCTTAAGGTAAATGTTACTTAAAATTCATTAGCAAAGGAGATTCTGCTTTCTCTATTTCCATTAACCATACTGCCATCTTTACAAGTTGGTAGCTTTTTGAGCTACTGCCAAGTTCATTTTGGTCCACTGCTAAGTTTTCTTTTTGGCTCTGTTGCTAGTTAGGAGAGGAGTTTAGGGCCTCCTCTCCTCTCTTAAACCTGGTAAACTCGGGAGTCTTGCTCCTCCCTGAGTCAGCCCAGCTCTGCCCCCCACCATGGATATTTATAACCACTAAGCATTGGAGCATTCCAGGAACTGTGGCTGCTTTCAGAGAAACCACTGCTGCAGACCCTATTCAGGGGCAGAGGGGAGGAGCATATGTGTGGAACCCAAGGACTGCCTCCTGACTCCTCTCCTTGCAGCCCCTCCATGCCCCCCACAGCTTTTCCATCAACATCTCCCAGCAGCTGAACAGTGACTGAATTTCCAAAACACCAGCTCAAAGGGTAACCCTGAGCTCAGTGCTCCCTTAGCAACAGCAAAAACAGCCAGTAGGGATCCAATTTAAAGGAAGTCTACAATAGTGGAAAGTGGCTGAGCCTGACAGGGGAGACCAGAATGGGAGTCGAGGACTTCTTGTTACACCGATAGACTTGATAACATGAAGCTGGTTCCCTTCCCATGCTTTAATTTCCTGCCTCTATGTAGAATGGAACAGAGAATCCTTGCCTCTCTGACACGTTACCAGGGATAACTGGAATCCAGTCCAGAAAGTGCTCAGAGGAGTTGATGTTCATGCTTTCTACTGTTCTTTACTTACCAATTTACCAGTTAGAATTTAGCTCAGAAATCCTCCCAGGTTTCCTCTTCTCAACAATCAAGTATTTATTAAATACCTACTATGTGCCAGATGTGGGTTGTACAAATAGAAAAGTCCTTGGAGGAGAATACAGTCTGAGAAAATACATCTTCATAGTCATACAGGATATATGGAGGACGGAGAGGAAGACAAGGGCACTAAGCATCTATTAAATACGTACTGTGTGCCAGGTGCTGTGCTAAGCATTTATAAATATCTCATTTGATCTCACATTAACCCTGGGAGCTACTATCAAACTCATTTTAGTCATGATAAAACAGGCAGAGAGTTCAAGTGACTTGCCTGGGGTCATCCATTCTGAGACTGGGTTTGAACTTGGGTCTTCTGGACTCCAGGCCTACTAGCACTCTTCCTTCACCATACATACACACATGTATGCATGCTCACCAAAAATCGCCCAGTGATGGGAGAAGGACACTAACAATCAGAAAGGTCTCCTGTTGAAGGAAGTGGCATTTGGGCTAGACCTTAAAAAGAGCCAGGGCTCCCTAGACTAGGAAGGAGAGGATTCCAGGCACAGGACATATTATGTATGATGAGTAACAGCTAAGCCAATTTGGCTGGAAACCAGAGTGCATGAGAACAAATGGAAAATCAGCCTGGAAAGATAACCTGGAGCCAAACTATGACAGGCCTTAAAATGCCAAACAGAAGAGTCTGTATTTTATCTCAAGAGCCATGGAGAGTCTTGGAAGCTTCTTGAGCAAGGAAAGGACATGGTGAGACCTGTGTTTTAGGACTAGCAATATGTCACCTGGGAGGACGACAGATTTAATAGGGTAGACATGGGAGACAGGGAAACCAATTTTAGGAGGCTATTACAATAGTCCAGAGGAGAGGTGACGAGACTACTAGAGTGACTGGAGTATGACAAAAAGACATGCAGGAGATGAAGTGGAATGAACAAGACTTGGCCAACCGATTAGTGGGGGGTCAGGGAAACATCTGGGCTGATGGGAATTAGTAAATTGAATACTAAATAATAACACACACACCCCCCCCAACACATTAATTTCCTCCTACTCACCCTATCTCCAGCAAAGAGAAGGCTAGAATTTGGCCTGGGATTCACTAATTTAGTTAATTCTGCCCTGGAGTTGAGTTTGTAGAAACCTGACCAATGATGAGTGTTGAATGGAGTTAAAATGGGGCAAAAGATGAGACAGAGTAGATTCAGGCCTGGACCCTCCTAATCTCTCCAAATACTTCCTCCTCTGCCAATGAGCCCCCTTCTTAGCCAAATCATAAGCCAGGCCTGATCTTTCTCCTGTTACTCAGATCTCATGTCCTATCTCAGTCCACAAGAAGCTAGAGTGATTCCTAAACATGTTGACATCTTGGGGAAGGAGGGTTTGAGCAATTCAGGTACTGGGGACTCCCCTGCTTAGGGGGCCAAAGAAAAGGAGTAGGCAGAGAAGGAGTCGTTCTTTTCCAGCTGCAACCCGGAGAAAGGGAACAAGTCCTTCACCGGGGAAGATTGTGTAAACAGCGCCTTTGGCTGGAGCCACAGAGTTGAGGAAGCTAAGAAAGGGAGCTTTGTTCTCCCCCACCCCAGTCAGAGCACAATCGCGGAGCAAGAATTGTTTGCTTTGGCAAGGGGTTCCTGCCTGAAAGGACCAGGCATTCCGGAGCCTGTGAGGCCTCCCATTGGGTTTTCCTCGTGGGGTTGGGGAGGAGACAGACAACTTTCATTCTCAGTATTCTGCGCAGGCAGGGTGGCTAGAGACCCCAAAGGTCTGAGGGTATTTGGCCTATTCTCTATCTTTGTTAACCTCCTTCCCTTCCCACAGGATGTCAGTCAGACTTGTTCTTCCTGCCCTCAGATGCTGTTGGTAGTGGAGCTGGGGTTCCAGCCCAGAAATAGTTGCATTGTATTGAGAGTAGAGGAGACCACAGAGGGTGGAGTATTCCAGCTCCTCTTTCTATCCTTCAAGTTTTCCCCTTTACCTCTTCTTTCTCCTTTGCTGGATCCCTTTCTTATCTGGCCCTCTAAATGTTGGCATTCTCTAGGTTGCTGTTCTGAGCCCTTTTGTTTTCAAAGAAGGGTTTAGAGCTGGAAGATATAGATAAGGAAATCAGAGTCTGGAGAGGTTGTGACTTGCCCGAAGTCGTTTGGGTGGTAAGGTGTTTGAACCCTTTTCTCTGCCCTTTGGCCACTACAATCACACCCATAACTTCGACTAACATCTCTAAGTAAATGGCTGCCAAAGAGATACCATATGATAGCAGATCTGGAGCTAGAATGTCCTCTAACTTTAAAGGTTATCCCCCCCAGTTTGCTGATTATAGAAACTGATATTACAATAGAAAGAATGCTAGGGTCAGAGTATTTGGGCTCATATTTCACCTTGACACTGAACTACCTGGGTCTCAGTTTCCTTATCTGTAAAAGGAGCATGTTGGATTGAAAGTGGCCTCTGATAATCATTCAAGCCTTTGAACAATGATACTGTGATTTATGGCATTTATTGGTTGAAAATGTATACATACATATAAACATACATATTTACATTCAAGCCTTTGAACAATGATACTGTGATTTATGGCATTTATTGGTTGAAAATGTATACATACATATAAACATACATATTTACACACATACATATTATATACATATACATACATGCAAACATATAGACACAAATATATGCATATTACATATTATTACAAAAATGTGTGCATACATATATAAGTTATATGTTTTTTCATTTGAGTCTCAGAAACCCTGTGGAGTCAACACAACAGGCATTATTCTGTCTTATAGGTGAGGAAAATAAGTCTCAAAGAGTTTGACTGATATGCCTGAAATAACAAAGTTTTAATTGTCAAAACTATGTCTTCCTGATTTCCAGGTAATCTACCCATGGAAACTGGAGCCCATTCAAGTTAGAAGTGTTTTATCCAGTAACAGCTGTGATTCAAACCAAAGCTAACACCTTCCACTGTGCTTTTGCCTGAACCTATCTTCTATAAATTCCTGACCTGCATTTTGAATTGTTAAGTGTCCAGAAGTCTTGTCAGAACTTCAAACTCAGCATGCCAGCTAAACTTTCTTCCCCCTAAAACGTGTTCTCTTTCTTATTTCCTTATTTTGTAATGGTGCCACCAACCTCCCTGTCACCAAGGCTTGAAAACCTCAATGTCTTTGACGGTTCCCTCTCCCTCACTTCCCATATTCAATCAAGTCCTGTTGAATATAGCACAAAAAATTCTTGCTGTATCTATCCTCTCTTTTCTATCACCCCCAGTTCCTTACCTCTAGTACTTGTCCCTTCAAATTCATCCTACTTACCACTATCAAATTAATCTTGTTAACCGCACAGCTCTGAATGTCATACCTCTGCTGAAAATCTTTAAGTGGCATCCAGTTTGCCCTCCCCCCCAATATACCACATTTCTTAGGGCATTTAAAGCATCCATGAGCCAGTGCCTGGCACATAGAAGGTGCTTAAATTAATGTTTACTGAATTGAATTAAGGCCCTTTTCACCCTTAAGGATACTACGGCTTGAAACATTTTGACTTTTCAAAGGTCACATTCCAGACCAGAAAACCAGATTTTCTGATACCTAATCTCATGTTTTACCCACTCTGTTAAGCTGTTTGTGTGGCATTCAGGATGTCCTTTGTAGGAAGGATCTCTTCCTTTGGCAGTGTTCACTCCTTACTCTAGGGCTGTGGACTTTTAGTAAAATACCTTACAAGTAAGGAAACATAAGTACTTACCAGGGGCTGGGCACCACCCCACGGGCTTCACAAATCTTATCGCATTGTATCCTCACAAGCCGGGGAGCTTGGTGCTATTTCTCGTCCTCGTTTTATAGTTGAGGAAACAGAGGCCGAATTTTAAGTGCCCAGCTCTGGGTTAATTTGAACTCAGATCTTCTAACTCCGGGCCCGGCGCTGTGATCGGGTGATTCTGAGGGGTAGGAAATGCATACATTTTAAATGACTTCTAATCCTAAATCTACCCTGAGATATTTTGCTCATGATAGCGGTAACTTTTAAGACAGAGATAAATGTGCCTAGGTTCTTTATGGTCTTGTGGTAACTCGGGCTGCGATCCTCTCTATGCTCCAAAAGTGCATCCCTTGTAACCACTAATTTCCCTCGGGATCTCTGAAATCTACAAACCCGCGTGCACAGACCCCTTTTTATAGAGTTCTTCCCAAGCAGCCCAGCACGTGCTAGGCGTCCGCGCTCCTCCCTACCAGAGGCCCCGCCTCTTCGGTGGCTCCCTGGGTCCCCGCAGATCCCGCCCTTCCCCCCTCCCTCCTTCGCCCTCCCAACCCTGGGGACATCTCGCGAGAGGTGAGCGCGCCAGGCCGGACGGGAGTAAAGTGTCTGCTCCGCTGAGGTGGGAGAGAAGCCCAGAGCGAGAACGCGGGCGCTGAGCGCGGTAGGTGGCGGA
The DNA here is from genome assembly GCA_028646595.1 of Phalanger gymnotis. NCBI lineage: Eukaryota > Metazoa > Chordata > Mammalia > Diprotodontia > Phalangeridae > Phalanger > Phalanger gymnotis. The sequence goes on from CM053623.1 coordinate 217,388,305, forward strand.
GCTACCGGCAGGTGAGTTCCGGTAGTGCCCGCCGTACCGGAGCCTTGATAACAGTGTACTCCTGACCCCGAGCAAGTCCTGCTGCCCCAGGCTAGGATCCCCTAGTCAAGTCTGTAGTGGACGGGGGGGCGCTGAGGCGGTGGCCGGGCCTGTCTAAAGAGTGGGGGTGGGGCCGTGGGCAAAGACTAGCCAATGGGCGCTAAGGTAGCGGGGATTGGCGGCGGCGTAGACCAATGGGAAGCGGTATCTAGGCTGAGGCGGGATGCCCCCTTCCCTTCGGCCTCCCCCCCCCCAGTCTTCCCTCTCTGGGGGGCGGAGCCAGGGGCCTGAAGTGAGGGGAGAAGTGGGGTGGTAAGTGGTCCCTTGGGACGCCGGCCGGGGTCCAGGTGGAGGGAGTGATCCCCGAGAGAAGGGAAAGTCTAGTTACTGAAGGGGTCATGGAATGCGGGTGGAGCCGTAAGTCAGAAAAGGGGAGGTGGCCCGGGATTGCGAGGACTTGGAGATCTGGTGTTGGAGACCGCTGGGGGGGGGGGGGGGGGGGGAACCTCTGTGGGCTTAGGAGGAAGCGTTAGGTTGGCAGGAGGGAGGGAGAGAGGATGGCTTTGGGGAGGGGGAGATTGTCTGGAGCATCCAATCTGGGAAGAAGTGTAGGATTGAGAGACGAAGTTTCTGAAGGGTGGGAGGGGAGACAAGGGTGTGGTTTGGGTGATCTACGGGTATGTGATTTAGATTGGGTAGTCAGGATTTAGGGAGAATAGGGGAAATGAAAAGATGGAGGATGTGGGGAGGCATTTGGTAGATGTCAAAGGTGGGGAGGCTAGAAAATTGAACTGGGGTTTCTGGTTCTGATGGCAATTAGGACTGAGCAGGGCGAGGGGTGCGTGTATGTATGTGTAAGAGAGTGGACTTAACTGGAGAGAAGTTGCGGGATGGAGTAGAGTAAGAGATAAGCTGTGAATCAAAGGTGAATGCTGGGATGGGAATAAATTTCATTTGTTCCTCATCTTCCCACTCAGATCTAGAAGTGGAATGTGACTGTCCTAGGTGGGGCTCCTCTGGAAGAATATGTTGCTTTGAATTGTTTGTTATCTTTAGGCCCCAAACCTTTCCCCTCACCCACCTATCTACCCATCCACTTCTAATCAAGCTCCTTTTTTCCAATTTGAAAGTTCATTTTCTACTTAAAGAGCGTTTTAGTGTCCCTGGTGGTATTATCCAACAAGTGTAAATTTTCGAGTGTGCAGTGTTTTCTCAGCAATGACTTGAGGCTTAAAGGAAAAAGTACCGTAGTGTAATTCTTGAATAGGCATGAGCTTTTTAAGCATTCTTCCAGTTAACACAAGAAAAGCCAGCCCAAATGCGTTTGTTTTATGAAATTTAAATTTTGTTTACTTATCAAAGGAGATGGGAAATGGGAAGATATTTAGAGTTTAGGGATAGAAACCGGATCTTTGATTTTATTGATATAAGATACTCCCATTTGAGAAAATTCCCACCTCTTCAAAAGAATTGCCTAGAGAACTGAAAGGTTAGGTGATTTGCCCTCCTCATACCAACTAGTATTTGTCAAAGGTGAGACTTGAACCCTTGTCTTCTGTCTCCTTGACCAGTTCCCTATCAAACTGTAACTGTGTGGTCAAAGTCCAAAATAAAGGAGGGCCACTAAACTATACATAAGGGTTCCTACAGGCTGCATATTGACTTGGAAAACCACACATATTTATATATTTCTCTTTCTATTAATACACCAGCACATTAAAGTTAGAGACTGCATTTTAATCAGGTTCTAGTGGCACTTGGGGTGTTCTGGGCCCCATGCTGCTGAGTGTTTTGACATTTCTGCAGTATATACCATCATGCCTCTCTGAATCCTGTAAATGAATTATCATAGGGTTGGGGAAAAGGTGCTAAATGCAAGCAGATAACAGATTTAACCAAAAATGAGAAAACTGAAACTTTTAAATTTTTTATCTATTGTGGCAAGGCTAAAAATGTCATAAAACCTTAATTAGATGGGATCAAGATTAGTGGAAATCAAACATTTTGTTCTTAAACATGGAAGTTTTAACGTAAATGGAGTTCATTGCAAACTATAGTTTGAGTAAAAAAAATGTTTGGCAGTGACTATAATTTTACCAGTTTGTCTTAAAAGCAGTTTGAACCCAGAAGGATTCTTTTAAATTTTTTCAGCATCTGCCTATTGTTTAACAGTTCAATGGAATAATGCAGCCAATTAGCTTAACAGTCTCTTTGCTACAGGGTAGCTAGGTGTTGCAGTGAGTAGAGCACTGGCCCTGGAGTCAGGAGGACCTGAGTTCAAATCCAGCCTCAGACACTTGACACACTTACTAGCTGTGTGACCTTGGGTAAGTCATTTAACCCAAATCACCCTGCCTTCCCCTCTCAAATAAATAAATAAAAATAATTTAAAAAAATAACAATCTCTTTGCTACCATAGCTCAGATTTTTATTTTCAGTTCCTTTTTCACTTTGCCAATAAGGTATAGCTTTAGTAAAAACATTGACAACTGTACTTTCCTCATAGAAATATTTTAGTGTTCCAAATTTGATTTCAGTAGCTTCTGAAACTCTTGTTGAACCTCCTTTGAAGGAAACTGCCGTTATAGTAAATTAAGATCACAATTAATGGCTTAGTTTTCTAATTGCTTAGTTGGGATCCAATAGATGGTGGACATTAGCACTACTTTACCACTTCATCCAGCAGAATACCAAAAATATTCAGTGAACAAGAAAAAATGTTCCTTCTTTTATTTTATCCTTCATCTCAAATTATGATGGCTTTGACTTTGGCTTAGTAAGGACAAGACAATTCATTTTCCAGCTTCTGGTGTTAATATCTGTCGAAACTACCAGAGAGTGTAATATTGCTCATTTTTTTTCAACTTCTAGATCAAAGTTTATACCCTGAAATGATTTCTGTGTTGTAATTTTTAAGAATTTTTATTCATCATGGCTTTTAAACTTTAATAGCTACTGCTACCATATCTTGTTCTCTGCCTCACAGTTTACACACTGAAAATTGTGGGGTTAAAAAAAACTAGGTCTTAAGCTACAACTTTGCCTCAAGTAAAGTCCTTGGCTCTGTCTATGCACAGCTGCTCTGAAATTCTCATAAGTTATTGTTCAGTGCATGTCAAGACTAAATTTTTCCTTGGCTGAAGTGGGAGGGAGTCAGAGGTATAGTAGCCTCCTATCCAACTCTGATAAGGAGGGGCCTTCTTGCAAGGAAGTTTTAGGTGGAGTGAAAAGAACAAAAATCACAGTCACTTAAATTTTTACAAAAGATTCAGTACTCTTCATAAAACTTCAGGGAAGTGGGCATATAGTACAGATAGGTCTTGAAGTTAAAAGATAATAAAGCTGAAGTAAAAAGTTGATTTTACTGAAAAAATGCAGTTTTTTGGTTTCGGTGTCTCATGTAAACATTGCAAGAAAAATCATTTCTCAGCTTTCTTTAACCAGGACCCATTTTTAAAGTGTGCCATCTTTCATCAGGCTAATCAATTTTCTATTTTGGGACAGAGTAAATTCCAGTGACTGAAAGTGATGAACATATTTCGCTAAAACACATTACCAGCTTTTGATTGTATTTTTCTAGCACATGCCTCTTTAGTTAAACAGTTTATGTTTCTATTTGTGTGGTATCCTAAAATTCCTTGTCACTAGATCAGTTCTGTTCTGGAAGTCCCTTTAAGATTAAATCAAAGAATTCACCAGTGAAACTTACTCCTCAAGAATGGGTGCAAAAAAAAACCCTAATCCTAGACCTAGCTAGGAGAGACTTTAGAGATTGCCTAGCCTAACCTCCTCGTTTTACAGATTAGTAAACTGAGGTCTAGAAAGGTGAAATATCACAAAAGAAAGCTAGCTATTTTGTTTAGGAAAGGAGGGACAAGCACTTACTAAACACCCTCTGGGTTCCAGGAACATTACAGATATTTGACTTGATCTCACAAAAGTCTTTCAAAGTAACTGCCATTATTGTCCTCATTTTACAGTTGAAGAAACTGAGGTTAAGTAACTTGCCCAGAGTCATAAAGCTAGTGAGTGTCTGAGTTCAGATTTGAACAATAGGCTTCCTGACTCCAGGTTTGGTGCTCTACACATTCTCCCACAGTTGTTCCCATTAACAAGTTTAGAACTTATTAGTGTACTTTTCTAAGTTTATCATACAGTATGCTAGAGGTTATTGGGTCTGCAGTCAAGGTAAGGTCTCCTCTTCAGCCTGGTAATTATGGACCAAAGTCTATTTACTGACAGTAGATTTCATGAAAGTTAATTTTAGATTGTCAAATTTACATTTGAGTATTTTAGTTGATAAGAGCAATTTTAAGGTGCCTTTTAAGTTTTATTTTTCTTAAAGTACAATTTAATATGGTATAGATGTAAGGGCAGAAGAAAGATGTACTTTCTCTTGATAAATTCTCATAGATCTGACATTGTTTAGGTGAGGTTCTGTGGGAAAAGCAGGAAGATGGATTAATGACCTCTCAAGGTCCTTTTCCAGGTCTGGGATTCATAGAGACTATCTCAAATTTAGGTGCCTACAGAAGGAGAACCAGGAAGAGAAATAGACTATAAGGAAAATAAAATTGAAACAGTTCCATTGACCCAGTGGGAATGAGAGAGCAAAAAATAAGCCACAAAAATGATGAGGAATAATTCTTCCTTTGAGCTAAATGTCATACTAAAAATCTGAACATGCGAAATGACCCTGATGCAAAAAATAAAATTATATTTACAATGAAATACACAGTACAGCACTATATATGTGTATATATATACATATATTTCATTGTAAACTATAATTTTATTTTTTGCATCAGGGTCATTTCGCATGTTCAGATTTTTAGTGTGACATTCTCTCTCCCAGTGTTTTCCCCATGGACACTTTTGTGTTGAGAGAGTAGTTTTCTCTGTTAAATTATCTTACTTAGTTTCTTTCCCTTCGCTTTTATTTGCCCTTTTGTTTAGAATTTTTTCTTTGCCTCTGAATTTGTGCCTCTTTCCCTTTAGTACTGCCTAAAATAAAATAATGATTTTTCTTACTTTGTTTTGGAACTTGTTAGGGTGGCTCTGCAAGTCAAAGGTGGCTATGAAATTAATTTTTAAAATTTTTTTTATATATGTTGCATAACATTTTCTGAGGAAGGAACATGGTATCACAGCTCTTTAAAAAGGGTATAGAAGGTAATTTTAGTGTGTTTTATTTTATGTAATAGTTAATACTTTAAAGTTTGCAAAGTATTTTGCATGTTGTCTCATTTGGTCCTCTGTATAACCACATAAGGTGCTATTATCATCCCCATTCTACAGGTTCCAGTATTGAAGCCAGCCTAGGTTAAGTGATTTACCTGAGGTCACCAAGCTAAGTGCCTGAGGCGGGATTTGAAGTCAGGTCCTCCAGACTAGTACTCTATCCACTGTGCCACCTAGCCATCTTTAATAATGATAGCTATCTTTTATGTAGCACTTCAAGATATATAAAGTGCTTTATGCATGCTACCTAATTTGATTCTTACAACAACCCTGAGATGTAGGTGCTATTATTATTTGTCCTGACCATTTACAACAGGAATCGAGGAAAGATCCCCATACCAAAACTGAGTGTAATAAGATAAATAAAAATACTTTAGAGAATAAATCTATCATTGCACTATCACAGATTCGTAGTGTAGCAGTTGGTACATCTAAATATTTTTGTTCATTTGAAGTTATATTATAGACAACTAGGTAGCACAGTGGACAGAGTGCTAGACCTGGAGTTAAGAAGACCCGATTTCAAAGCCAGCCTCAGACACCTTGCTGGCTGTTTGACCCTGGGTGAATCACTTAACCTCTGTCTGCCTCAGTTGTCTCAATTGGGAACAATGGGATAACAGTATGTACTAGGATTGTTGTAAGAATCAAATTTGATAATGTTTGTAAAGCTCTTTAGCACATTGCCTGGCACATAGTAGATGCTACATATGTATGCTTATTCTCTTCTCTTCTTTATATATGCTTTTAAAGTTTGTCTTTGCTACCAAATTTTGCTTTTTTTTCCTTGCTGGTGTCGGCTGACAGAATTCCAGCTGTGGAGGTTCTTGATGAAAAGTAACTTGATGAGCTTATGGCTTGAGCCTATTTGGAAGTAGAAATAGCCTGCAAATTCCTACCTTAACCTTCTCAACCAAATCTTCTTTTGTTCTGGAAATGAATTTACCTCCTAGCATCTGCATGTAGGGCATTTTCCACTTCCATCTGATCATGGTAGCAGGAGTAGTGTTATATACTAATATTGTAGATATAGATTTAGAGCATAGCAAAATTGGAATGTTCTGTGTTGTAAAATCTGTATGATTTGTTAAGTACAGTACTGATGGTCTACATTATTCATCTTGAGTCTTGAAAATACTTTACCAATATTCATTCAAGCTTTATCAAATTTGAATGACACTAGAGTACTGAGCCAGATTTTTTTCCCCTCCTTTTTCTGCTTCCTTTTATACTTCATCTGAACTTATTTAACACTTCTGGTACTAATATCACCCCCTGCTTTCCTACCTTCAACCCAAACTCATTTAAACTCTGCACAAGCAAGAGTCCACTAGTTTTGCAAATCTATGTTTGGAGCTGATGAGATTTGATCAGAGAGAACTGGAACACTGCCAAATAGACCACTGTAATGTGTTTATCTCTAGTACTGTGTGGTCCTTGTCTGGATAGAGATGTAAAATAGATCTTTTCTTCTCCAGAACTTGTCAGAACCTTCATGGTTGCCACTCTGGGATGATGATGATGATGCAGATGTCCTCTACTGGGCAATTGATTATTCCTGAGGTTTGAGACCAATTTTTATTAGGGTTTTTGTTTTTAGTTTACAAACTGTTTAAATTAAAAGCATTTAAACTTTTTGGTAGACTGTGTTCATTAAATTACACACCAAGACTCTGGATTTGATTGCCACCGGTCTATTGTTTTAGAGAACATGATTCATCTAAAAGTTAGCAAGAGGAAAAAGAACAGAAATTGAATGAAGTATTACCAGTTTCCAGGAATTTTTCTGCTTTTAAGTTGTATAAGGAGACCAAACTAGGTATTCAGCATTTTAGTGTTCTATAATCTTTTTATAGCTTAGCTTCCTGCTGCCATTTCAATAAATTCCTGTTCTCTTTTGCTCTTGCCTGATTCCAAACTATTTGGGAACAACTTATACTGGTTCTTGTATATTCTAAAAGCCTCACCCTAGAGAGAGTTTTTCATCTCTCCTTGAGTAGTTGCCTGAATGAAAAGTACAAAACTAATTCAGATAGATCTAAGCTTAAATCATTTGTTCTCTGACTCGGTGGTTTAATCTGATTTCTTTTTTCTCTTCCTGGTTTTCAGTTGTTTGCTGCAAAAATGATTTAATCTACTTAAACCAGCTCCCTTCTGTGGTGCCTGTCTCTACACGTCTGAGTTATACATCCAAAATTCATTTCAACCTTTTCTCTAACTCTTCTGTTTAGGATACCAGAGTACTCTTTCTTTATTCCTAAAAGCTCTCAAATTGAATAGGTAATAATTGATAGTTCAGGTCTATCTTAATTTAAGAAAATTGTATGTGAAAAAAAATTTGAATATAGAGTACAGGTAGATCTGTGGTTGGCCAGTTCTATTGCGAAAAGGTTCTTCACTTCATATAAGGATTCACCACATTCATATCAAACTCCTCAAGTGAAAAATGTGTTAGCTTATATAGTAGAGGAAATGTCAGCTAAGTGGTACAGTAGATAAAATGCCAGACCTGAAGTTGGGAAGACTCATTTTCCTGAGTTCAAATCTGGCCTCAGACACTTAGCTGTGTGGCCCTAGGCAAGTCACTCAACTCTGTTTGCCTCAGTTTCCTCACCTGTAAAATGAGCTGGAGAAGGAAATGGCAAACTATTCCCTATCTCTGCCAGGAACTCTGCCTAGATTGGACTAGACTGAAAACAACTGAACGACAAGAGGAAATCAAGTCATTCTGGTTAACAGAGTTACCATTTGAAATCATATAGGCATTGCCAATATTTATAAAATTAAAACATAGTTTTAAAAAATTGAATTCTTAAGCTATGCAAAAAATAAAACTATCTAATTTAGGAAGCATCTTATCCCTCACGTTCATCATTCTGAGCATTAATTCAGCAAATACTTTTTGAGAACTTAATATGATTAAGGCACTATACTAAGTGTTGTAGAGTGTATAAAGATGTATGACAGAGACTTTCTTTGCAAAATGTTACACTCTAGAAGTATCAACTATCACATTGTAAATCCATAGAAGGTTAGTAAAGTTGCCTAGTTAAACCAACTTTTGTATTTAAAATGATTCAATTTGGAAAAAAACAGATTTTCATATAACTTTATGGTAAAACATGTATATTGCATAAAATGAGGTATATCACTATATCTTGTTTTTGAGTGAGTAACTCTGGATATCAAATTTCTTTGGTTTGGCTCGTCTCTACTTCCATTCCCTGACTCTCATTGTTTTCTAGCTCGTTGTGCTTTAGCTTCCACTCTGTTAACATTATCCATTACCTGTTGTACATTTTGAATTGGATATCCTGTTATGTATGTAAGACAACCTCCGTTTGTCCAAAATGGAACTTATCATTTCGCTCCTCTATCCCAACCCACCTACTTCTTAATTTTCCTATTTCTGTGGAGGATACCATCTTTCAGTGGCCTAAGTTTGCAGTGTTGTAGTTATCTCTGACTTCTTACTCTCACTCACCCTACATATCTAGTCATTTGCCAAGTCTTGCTGATTTTACATCCTCCGCTTCTCTTAAGTCCATCTCTTCTCCCCTCACATGGCCACTACTGTAGTTTAAGCATTCACCACCCCTTTTCTTGATTATTTCAGTAGTCTCCTAATTAGTGTCCCTGACAGCTAGATAGTATAATGACTTGGAGCCCAGGGCCTGGAGTTCGGAAGATCTGAGTTTAGATTTGACCTCAGACACTTAAGAGTTTTGTGACCTTGGGCAAATTACTCAGTTTCCTCAACTATAAAACAAGGGTAAATAGCACCTTCCTCCCAGGGTTGTTGTGAGGATCAAATGTGATAATATTTGTAAAGTGCTTAGCAGAGAATAGGTGCTTAATAAATGTTTGTGTGCTTCCTTCTTGACACCTCAAATCATTTCCCTTTCCAGTTCATCTTTTATGCACCCTCCAGAATGATATTCATAAAGCGCAGGTCTCAACATGTCACTCCTTTGCTCGAAAAGCTCCAGTGGCCCCCTAGTGTCAAGGATCAAGTATGTATTCCTCAGTTTGGCATTTAAAGACAGTCACAACGTGGTTCCAACGTACCTTTCAAGAAAAATCACACATTACTTCCCTCCCATAGTCCTGCCAAACACAGTGTCCTCTCCTGTCCCCATGCCTTTGCACAGGCTGTCCCTCATGTCTAGAATTTATTCTTACCTCATCTCAAACCTTTTAGAATCCTGGCTTCCTTCAAAGCGCAGTTTGTATCCCATGTCCCACATGAAACCATTCCTGGAACACCCCCTTTCCTCTACCCCAAGTACTAGTGCCTCTCCCTTCTCGGTTCCCCACTAAAATTACCTTGTGTTTAGTGTGTGTGCACACGCATATGTGCATGCATGCATTCACATCTCCATGGTATCCTTGTCTTTACTTTCTGTAGATTTTGTATATACTGATATGTGTGTTTATATGTGTGTGTATGTACATAGTAAATGTACATATGCTTGTATATGTATAAATTGCTTACATACCGTGTATACCAAAGCATTATCAGAGAATTTCCGCACAGTTCCCCTCCTCCCCCCATTATCCTAGGTGCACTAATTTTGTTTGTACCGAAGCTTTTCCACTGCATGCATTCTATTTTAATGTCAATTCAAAATTTTTTATTTTTATCTTTTGTCATTGCTTCTATTCTTTGCTTAGTTAAAATACATCTCCTACTCATGGTGGTGAGAGGCCTCTTTCCTCTTCTTATTCTTTTATAGTATGATCTCTGATATCATGTTCATGTATTCATTTAGAATGGCATGTGGAGCGTAGTATATAGGTGCTGGTCTAAACCTAATTTCTACCAGACTGCTTTCCAGTTTTCCTGGCTGTTTTTATCAAATAGGGAGTTTTCCCAAGTAATTTATGTTTTCTGGCTTATCAAACACTGGGTTATTGAATTCCATTATTTCTGATTCTCCCTTGTCTTGTCTGTACCATTCAGCATTCTCAATTTTTATTATCCAATATCAGATAGTTTTAACGATGACTACTTTATAATGAAATTTGAGGTCTGGAAGTGCTGTTCCTCTTTGTGCCTTCCTCTTTTCATAATTTCTCTTGATATTTTAGATCTTTCGTTTTCCAAGTGAATTTTGTTGTTATTTTATTGAGTTATGTAAGGTATCCCTTTGATAATTCGATAGATATAATATTAAAAATGTAAATTAATTTTGGTAGTATTGGGACAACCCAGCCATGGGCACTAACTATTAGCTATTTAAGCTCTTTATTTCTGTAAGGAGCACTTTGTAATATAATATAGTCAGTTTGCAAAATTGATCCCTAGTTATGTATTTTTTAGTTATTTGGAATGGGATTTCCCTTTCTATTATTGCCTCTTGGATTTATAGAAATGCTGTTGTTTTTTGAAGGTTTATTTTGTAGCTTACAACTTTGCTGAAGCCATTACTTGTCTCAATTAGTATCTTTGCAGATTCCCTAGGATTTTCTAAGTTAGTCATCTTTACCTATCCTTATGCCTTTAATTGTTTTTTTCTTGTCTTATTGCTAACATTTTTAGAACTACATCAGAAAATAATGAGTGTTTTATCCCCATATTTGTTAGGAAAGCTTTTAGTGTATCCCCTTTGCATGTGATGCTTGCTTTTAATTTTAGGTAGCTACTTCTAGTGATAGCAGTAAAAGGTCCCTCTGTGCCTATACTTTGTGGGGTTTTTAGCATAAATGAATGTTGTATCTTGTATGGGGCTTTTTAAAAATCTTTTGAGACAATCATGTAGTTTGGGGTGTTTTTGTTTTTAATGTGATTAGTTATATTGATTGTTTTACTCAGGTTGAACCATCCTCACATCCTGGGTGTCCTTTGTGTTTACATATGTGAATATGTGTATTTGTTGTTTCTCCTAATCGAATATAAGCTCCTCGAGGGTAGGAATGTTTGATTTTTGTCCTCTCCCTAGAGCCTAGTATAATGCATAACACATAGTAGATACTTTGTAAATACTGGTTGATCAGTTGTCTGGAAAAGAAAGAACATAGTGACCTATCAAGAAAGTAAGGACGATAGTAAGAGAATGACTAGTTGCTCTTAATAAGCTCAAGTCACTAGGTCCAGATGGACTATATCCTAGGGTACTGAAAGAACTGGCATATGTGATTGCTAAGTTGCTCTCAGTTATCTTGAAAGATTGTGAAAGATCATGGAGGCCATAAGCCTGGAGAAGGACAGATGTCCTGATTTTCAAAAAAGGGAAGTGAATGAAGGCTGCCAATGAGCTTGACCTTTATTCCTAGTAAAATTCTGTATTATTAAAGGAATAGCTAAAGAACATCTAGAAAAGGTATTGGTGACCACAAAGTGCCAGCCAGCAAGAACAGGTCTTGCCAGATTAACCCCATTTCATTTTTTGACAGAGTTCCTAAACATTTTCCTTTTTGACAGGTTTCTTAAGCTCATGAAAATAGTTTGGCTGTAGTTTACCTCAATTTGAGCAATCAATTTGACAGTCCTATTCTTATGATGGCGCAGTGGATAAAGCACTAGGCCTAGAGTAAGGAAGACTCATCTTCTTGAGTTCAGATTTGGCCTCAGACACTTAGTACCTGTATGACCCTGGACAAGTCATTTAACCCTGTTTGCATCAGTTTCCTCATCTGTAAAATGAACTGGAGAAGGAAATGGCAAACCCCTCCAGTTTCTCTGCCAAGAAAACCCCAAATGTGGTCATGAAGAGTTGGAAATGACTGAAAAGCCACTGAACAGTAGCAGCAGCAGCAGCAGCTTATTCTTTTTGGGCTGAGAAATAGCAGTTAGGTGGATTCAGTACTGGTTCAGTGCCATACCCCCAAAGTAGTAATTGTTCATTATCAACTTGGACAGTGGTCTCTCCTGAGAATCTTAGGAATAGGTGTGCTTGGCCTTGTCTTGTTTAACATTTTTATCAATGATTTAGATGAAGGCATAAATGTCATACTAATGAATTTGTAAATGAGAAAAAGGAGAGATAGCTAACAAATTAGATGGCAGTTATTAACAGGTATAGGCCCTGGAATCCTCCCCCCAACTTTCCCACAAGGCCAACTCAACTCATCCAAGTAATCCTTTCAACTGGTCTTTCATTGTGGCCCCACGTCCAATCTCCAATTCTGTTACCTCTAACCTAGCCCAGACCTTCACTATCTATTACCTCCGGATCACCCCCCTCTTGATTCCATCTAGACCCACTCCTTGAACATTGTATATAAATGTCCACCTTTCTCACATTAGATCGCTCACATTCTTACAATCTCACCAATAGTGTGGATTCTTAAAATCTTGCCTACCCAACCAGTATTTTAATAAACCCTGTCTCTGACTGAAAGAAGGCTCAGGTTGAATTCTTTCAAGGCAGGACCCGTGTTGTTTGCCCTTGAATTTCAGGGTTCCCAGCACCCCTAGACCTCAACAGTTATGATTTTAAAAGCAATTGACAGGCTAGAGAACATTGGGCTGCTCTGATAAAATGAAATTTAATAGGGAAAGATGCAATGTCTTACAGTTGGGTTCAAAATATCAACTTTGAAAACACAAGATAGAGAAGACAAGAAATAAATACAAAATGACTGCAGCAGTATAAATAAACAAAAGAAGAAAGCAAACTCCGAGTGACTGAAAAATCAGTAATGGTCCTGGAGAACAGATAATCAAACATACTTCTTCAAAGCTAGCTGACATTTCTGTAGCCAGGCACTGTGCTAAACATGTTATAATTATTATCTCATTTGATCTTCACAATAACCCAGGGAGGTAGGTGCTATTATTACCCCCATTTTATTGGTGAGAGAATTGAGGCAAACGAGTTAAGTGTCACAGGGTTCTCCTGGCATTGAAGCAAGGGTTCTCTGAGGGCAGAATGTTGCATGTGTTATCAGACATTTCTGGATCAATAGCTTTTGGTTTCTAACTCCTCCTAGGAGGGTCAAGCCCCTAAGTTGTAGGGGAAGATATACAAGTGACTATGATGTTAAAGCAAAAGATATCAATGAAACTTATTTAAAAATAAAAAGTAAATATAGGTAAAATAGCTTTGCAGATACTGTTTTTCTTACTTCTAAATATACTTTCTCCAGTCTATGTACCCCAAACCAGTATTTCTGTCCCACACCCACACTCACCAGTAGGAAAATTAATGTATTTGGCATTCTTTTTTGTCTTGTCTTTTTACAAGCCCTATGGGTCCATTTTCAGGGCTGCTTTGGAGGCAAATGTAGTTCATTTTTTCAGGAATGGGAAAGGTGTTGGGTGGATATGTCCAACTTCTATGCTTTGGGCTACAGGAATTATAATAGCTTTTCTTTTTTTTAACAATTTATTTAAAATTTTTTTTTCTATTATCAAAAATCTGCCATCTCACCCTCCAACTTCCTGCCCTAAGAAAAACAAAACCTGTTACAAATACATATAGTCAGTCTAAACAAATTTCTGCATTAGCCATATCCAAACTATTGTTTGTCTCATTCTGCACCGAGTTCTTCACCTCTCTGTCAGTTCGTGCGTAGCATAGTCCTTTGGAATCACGGTTGGTCATTACACTAAGAATTCCGAGTTCTTTAAAAGTTGTTTGCCTTTACCATGTTGTTGTGCTGTACAAATTGTTTTCATATTGTTTACTCTGCATCAATTCATACAAGTCTTCCCAGGTTTCTCTGAAAATGTTGCCTTCTTCTCTCTCCCACAACTTATTCTTTCATTCTACATAAAAGTTTCTGTGTTCCCTGCCTTATTCTCCAGTAGAAACACATTCTGGTGTAATACTGCCAATGCAACAAACATTAGTTGAACAATGTGAAAAGCAGAAAAGATTGCCCTGCCCCTCTTTTCCCTCACAGAATGATTAGAGATCCTAAAGTATGATCTGTTCTCAATTATTCATGGAAATGGAGCCAATGGAGAAGAAAACAAGAGCAAGATAAGAGATCCTGGATAATTTTTAAATGATGACAAACTGTGGATAATCCAAAAATCTAATTGCAGTCATTAGTCTCAACCTTCTTCCCTGCCAACCTTTTACTAGGACTGTTAACACTTCACCCTGGTCTGCCCTCTGGAAGTACTTGAAGACAGTGTAATTGGCAGATGACAGGCCCCAGGAGCAGCTGCAACAAGGGACCTGAATAGTCCCCACAAACTAGAGATGCTCCCCACCACTGTACTCCATAGAGCTGGCTGTAAATGAAGCTTTTTTTTTTAATCAAATGATGTAATACATGTAAAGTGCTTTGTAAACCTTAAAACACAATATATATGTTAAATGCTGGTGTTATTGTTATCACTACTCACCTGACTTCTTTAAAGCATATTTAGTGAAAGAACCTCTGTTTTTCAAGGGTATTTTAGAAATTTCTAGTCATTTGAAGGTTAGCCATTGCCTTAAGTCCCTCCCAAGTAAAGAATGAACTTTGGTTTTTATGGAGCTTGCGCCCTTCAGCTTCTGTTGCCAACTATATCTTTCATTTTCCTGTCTGAATTGCCCCTGGTTTTTATTATTAGGAACCTAAAGAAATAGGCACTTGTGTGGGTTTGTATGTCGACTTTGTTCTTCATTTGAAGTTCAATTTTTATTAAAGATACCTTTTGATTACTATGGAAATGATTAAAGCAAGGTAGGGCTGACTCCATAGGACTTAGTCATGGAAACTGTATCTTTACAACCCTTCCTGTTTTACTTGTTCACTGACACGTTTCTACTTTAGGATCACACTACTTGTCATATCAGTTCATTAAAATCCTTTCTGAACCTACCATGATTTTTTCCCCCATGCTTCTTTCCATTTGGAAAGTTAACTTTTCAGTTAACTTTTTTCTCTTCTCTTTCTGTGTCACAGGGATCCTAAAGGATCTGATGAATTTCAGGTCTATGACTTTGAATGGGGGAAAAAAATTACATCTTTATTTTCACTAGCCTCTAACTGAAATTTAGCATTTCCTTCAATTATAAAAATATTATTCCAAGGAAACATCCATAGATTTTACCAGACCACCAAAGGGGTCCATGTTGCAAAATAAAGGTTAAGAACCCCTGCGCTATCACTTTGTGCATTTTGATTTTACTTAGTGAAAGAAGTTTCTCTGAGGACCTTGTCCTCTAGGATTTCCTTTTTGTACATCTTCGTTTTCTACCTCTGAAGATCCAGGCAGAAAACCTCTTTTCCCCTTGGCTCACTGCCTCTTAATGTGTGTCTCCCTCTCCTGTCATTTATTATTTAGCTCTGTAAAATGTTTTGAGTTCAGTCTGTGTGAAGGATAAATCGGGAGGCAGACGACAGACTGTGAATGCAGTGCCTAGACACATGATCTGCTTGACAAGCAATGCAGTTACAAATGGGTTGTGAGTTAAATTCCAGTGAGTGGCAGCACCATTATTCATCAAGATTTCACCCTCTGTTTCAGTCTGTTTATACCACAGAAATGTGTTGTGTTAGGATATTTTTTGAAAGGGATGGGAGGGCATCAGTTTGAATTGTAATTAGTTTTATTTTAAATGTTAGACACAAAGAAGCCACAAGCATTTCTTCAGCTGCAATATCAGAGGACACAGAGTAGGGAAAAAAGGAGAAATTGAGAACGTAAATTGTGTATTTATTAGCTGTAGCTTTCAGAAAATACAGAATCTCGTATTTGTTTTAATCACAATTAAATACAGGAATTAGGAAGGGAAAAGGGGGGAAAGAAAGAGAATGATTTAATAGTAATTGTGAGTGCTCATAAAAGGTCTTCTTCCTCTCGTTGTGATCTCCTTTCATGACTTAGCAAATAAGAGGCCAGCAAGTGGAAAGGAACGAGGAAATTAATCAGATGGATTCAGTTGCTGCTTGATTTAAATATTTGAGAGTCATACAAGTGTGTACCTATGTACATTTTTATGACTTCTCACAGGTTTTTGTTTGGTTTTATTTTTGGTTAGAAAACACATTTTTCTGTTTTCTATTAAAAATTATATTGAAAGCTGTGAATTATGGTATAATTTAAAGAGGCTACTTAAAAGTTTGATCTTTTTGACTTGGGGTTCTTAACCCTTTTTCTGTCATGGATTCCGCCGGCTTTCTGGTAAGGTCTGTGAATCCCTCCTTAGAATGATAGTGCTTTTAAGTAATTGAAGGAAATGCTAAATTTCCATTAAAGGTTAATGAAAACAAAGATTTTTTTTCCTATTCTAGGTCCTATGCTCTCTTGAAATCTATCCATGGACCCCAGGTTTAGAACCCCTGTTCTAGTTTGAAGGGAACCACTTTTCAGATTTCCCAGAGGGCTTTTTTTTTTTTTTCCTGCCTGTATTCTCCTATTGGTTATCCTATTATGATAATTGGTCTTCAGAGCTTTTGAAAACCTAGGGCTTTGCTGTCTTTGATATATCCCTCTTGTGTTGTGGGATCTCAAATCATTCCTTAACTAAACTACTGCTATTCCTATTCCACTGCCAGGGAAACTTAGATTCTCCCTGCTCTCTTCCCTGACCACCCCGCCCCCCCATGAGCAGATATATCCAAATTATAGAATCAAACAAAAGGTTGAAGAATCCTGATTTCTGTGGCCTGTTCGATGCTTCTGCTTAAACTTTTATTGTATACTGTATACATTCCCTAGTCTAGAGTAAGCAACAGGACCCAACCCGCCTGATTGAAATACAGGAACGCTAGCCATTTGACACTGGTGTTGAGCATAGAAATTCTGGGACTGGGGAGTCAAATTGGTCTCTAGTAAGCATCAGAAGTAAGGATTTTTTTTTTCCAGAGACAATAGCTACTTTACAAATTTGGCCTTGGTCTTTGCATTTATTTTTTACATCCATGTTATGGTTCCAGAAAGTGTTAAAATCCTCACATGTTTAAAACAAACAAACCAGAAAACCCTCTTGTCCTGAGGCTGTGTGAAGAAGAATGAAGCTCTCATTCTCCTAGTACCCAATCATCAGCTTGAGCTAGCTGCTCCTAGGAACAGAATTTATTGAAGCAATTTATCCTGGCTAAATGTGGTATAAATCTGTGTACACGTATGTACATACAGGCTCTATTCCATTACAGCAGTGGTGTAGCATCGGTTTCCCTCAGAGTTAGACCCTGTTCCTATCACACTGAAAGATGACCAAGAAACCATTTCTATTTCATCTGGCACCCCACATTTTAAAGCTCCTATTTGTTGTGTGATTTACTGACCAGACATCCCAAAAGCCTGGTTTCCCCCAGAGCGAGTTTTAAGAGTCTAAGAAAGATGTTACCCAGCTATCCTCTGATATTTGAACTGGGCTTAAATGTTGAACTTTAACACATGAGACTGACTGAATCTGACATTTTGGTTCTACCTCCAATTAAAAATTTGAAACCTAGTTCTGTGGCCCTTCCTATATGCATTTATAGCTTGAGGTTTAGTTCTTTCTTTTCCTTCTTTCTTCCTGACATTCCCCTCTCCCTCCTTTGCCTGCTTCCTTCCTTCTTCCTTCCCAAATTCTATTTTCTTGTGTTTCTCTTTTATGGGAATATCCCTGAATACTTCCTTTGAGAACTTACTCTAATATATTTCTTGTTCCTCTTTTTGCTCCCTCACCCTTTCAAAATACTTTTCATCCTTTTCAAATCTATTCCAGTACAAGTTGCCCTTCTAGCTTCAGCCTATCTCCACCTCAGTTGCTTAGTTCTTTGCTAGGATATAAAGAAACCTCACCAATACTTCGAGATTAGACTTGCTGCCCTTTGGCAGTTTGGGAATTTCAACCAACTTTTCAAGGGCTCAATTTAAATACTTTTTAAACTCATATTAGCCATGTTAGCTTCTTCTAAGGAGCAGAGGGGACATTGGTGATTCCTTTTAGGGCCATTTTGGTTCTCCCCTGCAGCAGTGCACATCTGTTGGCTTCAGCAGAGCCGCCCAGGAACTCTGGCCAGGAGCAGCACAAACAGCCGGAACATATTTGCCCAGTAAACCCCCAAAGAAATGACATTTGTTTTATTGCTGCTTTTTAAAACCCAGCCGTAAATAGAATGGGAGTGGGGGTGGTACAGATATTTCTTGATTTGACATAGACAATTGATAGAGGGAGAGGGAGGCTCCCAGTGGGGAGGAAAGGTTTTTGTTTTTATTTTTGTATTAATGAAAATAATTTCCCACGCAGCCCAATAGGATGGGTGCTTTGTTTTCCTTGGCAATAATCTGGGATAAACGGCCCTTGCCAACAGCCTCGTAGTTTATACACCGGGGAGCCAGATTATGGCCTTGTAAAATGGAGCACCCCTCCTATAATCCCTTAATTAATTAAATGACAAATTTTGGTCTTCTCCAGGTCAGAAATATGGCTTGTGCATCAGGCACTCGGCGGATTTATCGACATGGGAAACTGCACTGGTTGTAATTCAGCAGGCTGAGGGGAGAGAGAGAGAGAGAGAGAGAGAGAGAGAGAGAGTGAGTGTGTGTGTGTGTGTGTGTGTGTGTGTGTGTGTGTGTGTGTGTGTGTGTGTTCTGTATTTGAAAGGGGGAAATTTTTTAAAAGGCTTAAAATTCTTTGGCCATTTAAACCTAATTTTTCCTAATCACCAGTTTCAGTTTAGACACCTAACACATGCCACATGTCTAGCAGGTTCTGGGGCCCCCCAAAGTAGCCTGTGTTTTGATAGATTACATTCCTAGCTACAACACCTGCTTCTAGGCTTGATATTTTTGTAATACTCTTTTTTTTTTTGCCCCAGTGTATTTAAAATAACTTTTTTCCCTCCTTCCCCCTCCCCAGCTCCGCTCAGCTATATGAAATATGGGAGACGACAGACCGTTTGTGTGCAATGCCCCGGGCTGTGGACAGGTACGTTTACAATATACTTTATTGTGAATGTCTCGTTGTGAATCAAAGTGGCTGTTTTATCACTAAGGCAAAGAGTTTAAAGCCGGTATTTTACGTGATCACTGGAGGTAATCAGATCAGAGGATTTGCAGTGTGTAAATCCAAGTTATGAGGAAGTGTAGGCACTCTACTGTAATGAAATCTGCCTTGCTTTCTTCCATATTATTATTCTACTGGTGTTTGTTTCCCAACACAGGGCAGAGAAGAAACATTGCCCTCCTCTTAAGCTTCTGAGGCTGCCCATCTGAATACAAAGAGAGTTTGGAAATTTCAAAGACCTTTCCTCTCTCTACCCCTTAACAGATACATAAGACTACCTAGCATATTCTAAAAGGCAGCTGAGAATGCAGCTATCATTTGTGAACCCCAAAATAGTACTGTCTGTTTTGAGCTTGTAAATTGGGTTGGGGGTGTAACCATGACTTTTTTTGCATAAGCTTGAAATGAACCATTAATGAAAGGCATCTAGCACAGCCATCAAGGGCTTGTGTATATAACACTGTATAGTCGCTCAGCCATTTTCTAGCCAAACCCAGAACACATTTTGTGCAAGTGCCCATTCACCACATGATGGTGAGCATCTAAGTTATGATGTTCTGATCTATACTTTTTAAAGAAGTGCTTTTAGTTTTACAATGCTTTTGTTTTAAGATCATATTTTAGGTATTTTTTTCTATTCTTTGTTTTTCCCTGTGCTTGTCTCATGTTCCACAAAATGCTAAGGAAAGACCTATCTATATCCCTTCTTAGGTGTCTTAGCTCTATTCAGTAATACATGTACCAGGGAAAAGCAAGTTCCGGACATGTAAATGTGAACCTGGGATAGCAGATGTCGAAGAACTTGAACTCATTTAGGGATTGGAGCAAGGAATGGGGAGCTCCCAAAGTTGTGCAGAGTTCACAACCCTTTCTTTTACTGTTTTGTTCAGTATACCAGTATTGATCTCTTTCCTTGAAAAAGCTGTCATTTCAGACTTTTGGGGGATTGTTTTCCATGGCATTATATTTTTAGTTTGTAATAAAATGTTCTCTAAGGGGCTTTTCAGCTCTAAAATCTACAATTCTGTAATTCAGTGGGAGGAAATTGAGTTTGTTTGATGGAAATTAACTTTATAACCAATACCTCTTTCATAAAGCAAGAAATACTTTAAAGATCTCAAGCTCTGCTCAGTTCTTCTTAACTCTTCCTCAGAGAGCAAAAGTTTAACATGGTCAGGTACTGTGGTGCTGCTTAGCAGCAGGTTAAGATATAATAGTGTAGAGAAACTCTCTGTTTTCTTTATACCCTGCTTAAAAATAATGTTAGCTTAGATTTATGTAGTGCTTCAAAGTTTACTGAGCTCTTTTATACCTAGTATCTCATTTGATCCTCACAGCTGTGTAAGATATTATGGATTTTGTTATCCCCTCTCATAGATAAGGAAGTTTAGCCCAAGAGAAGATATGTGACTTGCCTGTGATCATAAGTAATAACTACCTAAGGTATAGAATCCAAACCTAGCTCTCTCTTGACTCCAAATGGGTCTAATTGTTCCATTATAACACACTCTTAGAATGTGTATTTTCCTCTTATGTTTTGTATTTAAAATTTACCTCTTTTGGACTGTAGGTTTATTCGTACAGTTTTAATACCTCATTTTCTCATTTGCATAGTTACATAGCTTCTGTATTAAATTTGGAACAAAGAGATTCTGTAGTTCGTCTTGGTTTTTCAAAACTAGGAGGAAGATGGAGCTTTAGACTCTGTAACAGTTACCTTGGTGTCATTCCTGGCAAAATTCTAGAGCATATTATTAACAAGATGGTTTGTGACCAATTAGAAAGTAGAACCAGCATGGGTTCTAACCTTTTCACTAACTATTTCTTTTTTGATAGGTCCATTAGGCTAGATCAGGAGATTGCCATGGACATAGTTTACATGGATTTCAGCAAAGCATTTGACAAAGACTTGCATTATTCTTATGAATAAGATGGGGAGACATAGCCTACATTATGATACTGTTAGGAGGATTTAGAACTGTTTGAATGATTGGACCCAAAGAATAGTGATTAATGAAATGAATCTCAACATGGAAGGAGGTCACTACCCCTCAGATCTGTCCTGTGCCCTGTTCGGCTCATCATTTCTGTTGGTGTTTTAGAGTGAAGGCATACCTTATCAAATTTGCAGATAAGGTGGCAGAGACGGTCAACACATTGGAGGTTAGAATGTTGAACCAAATAATAAGATGGGGGAGGCAACAGATTGTATGAAAAAAAGCATATGTCTGACTCCCAAATCTGTATACCCATCCATAATCTCATAAACTCCAGTCTTTCATCAACTGCCTCTACTGAAAGTTCAAACTTTCCATATCTAAAACACGTTTGGATTATTTTCTCCTCTAAATCCAGCCCTTCTCAAAATCCTATTTCTGTCTGACTCACTGCATCCTTCCAGGAACACTGGGTTTACAACCTCCAACCTTGAGGTCATCTTCAGTTCTTCCTTCTTCCTCACACTGTCTCTAATCAGTTTCCAAATTTTATTGGGGTTTTTCCTAACTTAATAGCTCTTGCATTGCCCTCTTCTCTTCATTCACACAGCCACTATCCTAGTTCATCTTTTCTCCCCTGGACAGGACTTACTGATCTTCCAGTTCTGCTTTCCCTCTCTAATCTGTTCTCACTCCGTTGACAAAATAATTTTCCTCAAACAGAAGTCTGAACATGTCACTCCCCTGCTTAAGAACCTGTAGTGGCTTTCTGTTACCTCTGTGATAAAATACAAACTCCTCAGCTTGGTATCCAAAACCCTTCACAAGCTGGCTTCAGCCTACTTTTCCAGGCTTATGGCATATTATTCTCCTTACCCATGCTGGCTTCCAGACAAACTGGCCTACTTACTGCTCCTCAAATGGCACCCGGTCTTTACCACTGTGCAGAGGTTATCCCTCATCCCAGGAATGAACTCCTTCCTAATCCTGTCCTTTTAGATTTCCTAGCTTCCTTCAAGTCTAGCTCATACACGCCATTTCCCTTAGTTATTAGCTCTCCCTTCCCTTGGAATTATCATTTGGAAGGCAGTGCAGTACAGTGAATAAAGTGCTAGATTTGGAGTCACAAAGACCTTATGTTCACACATCCTTGTACCTCTGATACTTACTAGCAGTGTGACCTGGGCAGAGTAACCTCCTTCAGCCTGTGTCTTTATCTGTAAATGAGGATAACTATACCTGGACCTCACAAAGCTATTGTGAAACCCAAATGAAGTAATGTACATAAAGTGTTTTGCAAGCCTCAAATGCCAGTTTAACTTAACTTTATGCCAGTTATTGTTAGCAGCATGAATATATTTATTTGTTTACATGTTATATTTCCCTAGTAGAATGTAAGCCCTTTAAGAGCATGGACTGATTTTCATTTTATCCTTGTACCTCAGGCACCTGGCATGCAGTGCTTTGAACATTTTTTTTCTCTTTTTGATCTGGACCTATGACTTTATTGGTCATATATAGGGTCACAAAACCAGTCTGTGTCTGAGGCAGGAGGCCACCTCCATCTACTGCTGTGCCTTGCACACAGTAGCGGATTTATTTGTGTTTATTGGATTAGACTCACAAACTCCACATTTTCCACAGCCAGGACTTGGTGTTCTATTCCTACTATTCCATGAATTGTCACAAACTGGCTCTCAGGCTTAGAGTGCATTCTTTCCTCATTTTCACTTTTTAGAACATTTGCCTTCTTTCAGAGCTCCCTTCAGGTCCCCCCTCCTCCATGTGGCCTTCCCTGGTACCCCCAGTGCCTAGTGCTTTTGCCTTCTTTAGATTGCTTTGTATTCTACTTCTCTGTGTACATGCTGGTGTGTCCTGGAGTAGAATGGAGTCTCCTTGTGGGCCAGGATTGTTTCTGTGTATCTCCTGCTCAGTACTTTTCATGTAATGAGCATTTATTAAATGTCTGTCCAGTGAAGCGGAAGTTTGAGCCTGCTATGTGACGTGTCCTGAAGGGGAAAAGTCCTTTACTAGTACAGATTGATGCCTTTGCAACTTGGAATCTTAGAAAGTTATCTGGAGGCAAGGAGCCAGTCTGTAACAGAGGCAGGACTTGAATCCAGGTCTTCTGATGCCTCTGGCAGGCTGTATAATGTATGTTCAATTTCTCACAAATAAACCCCCCCAAAATAATAAAACAGAAACTATGTGTACACAAGGCAAAGCAAGACCCAACCTTTTTGGAGGGTTGATAGAACTGCAAATAGAATTGATTTAGGCAAAGACCAGCTCTGATTGAGAGAGAATAGAATCAATTGGAAACTAATGTTGCAAAATTACAAATGACAAGTTTGATCCCAAAGAAGAGATACAAGAAGAAACCTCCTACTGCCCCTTTGCAAAAATGGTGAGTACGAAGTCATGGATATTGCATTTGTGGTCACATTTTTTCAGTATATTGATTAGTTTTGCTGAATTTTTTTTCTTGCTCTCTTTCCTTTTTAAAAACATTCCTGTTATAAAGGATGGTGCTCTGAGAGAGGGAAGGAAGATTGGGGCAGTCTAAGCAATGTAAAAACAAAAGATTTCAGCAAAAGTAAATTTTTTTTTTCAAGAAAAAGAATAATACTAAAGTTGAAATCCTGAAAGGCTTTCTCACAGAGACAAGAGATTGGCTGTATGTATAAAACAGAGGCCAACTTTTGTAACTCCTTCCTGTATTGCTTCGATCTCTCACCTACCACTAGTACTTGCTCTTCCTGTTTCAACATATTGTTGAAGGAACAAATCAATGAAGCATGTGTTAAATGCTTACTGTGTACAAAGCATGTGCTAAGTGCTGGAGATACAAACAGAAAAAGTCAGACAGTCCCTGTTCTCACATTCTGATGGAGGAGGCAGCACAGTGGAAGGTTTCAGCTACAAATCATATGGAAAGGTCTCATGGTCCTTAAGGTGCAGCAACCAAGCAGATAGTCATACCTCTTCTTTCGTGTCATTTCCACAGATAAAGTCATACCAGTTTGTGACATTGGACAATTTGACAGTCCCAGGGTCTTTGGCGTCAAGAACTTTCCTTTTTGGGTCGTAGTTGTAGCAGTAGCACCTGCAGGCTGTGCCTCCATATTTGTTGCTTCCCAGGATGATGGCTGTGAGTGCTGGGCTGGAACCATTGCTATTTCAAAGGCTTGGGTTCAGGGTCCTTAACCATCTCTTTCAGGAAAGATGGGAATCAAGGTGGTTTGACTTGCCTGGCTCATGCTGCCTCCTGTGTCTCTCAGAGTTCCTTGCTACTTCAGCTAGGCTGGCTCACCTACCCTCAGTGTGGCAGTTGGTTGGCAGTTGATAGAGAAAACTGACCCACAGGAGTTGCTTCCCTTGACAAAGACTAAGGTTTTGGTTGGAAGCAGAACTGGTAGTCTGGGGGTACTATCATTCCCAGGGCCCCTGTACCTATCTGCCTTTTGGTAGCAGTTGGTCAGCAGTTGTTGGTGATGATGAAGAAGGTGGGCCACTTTACTCCATTGATTTCTCTCTTCAATGACAATTGTAGGTGCTGGGCTGGGAGCCAATCTGGTGGTTGAGGGGACACTGCTATTCCCAAGGTTCCTGAGTTCAGGGTACTAAGCTATCTCCATCAGGGACTGAGGGGAGATGGTAGTCAAAGTGCTGGTGGTGGTGGTTTGACTTGCTTCGCACTAGCCACTTTTATCTCATTTGGGATATCCTGCTGCTTCAGCTAGGTTGGCTTGCCTGGCCTGTGGGTGGCAGTATAGTTGATGAGGATGGCTGACTCCTTTCCCACAGGAGCTGCCTCCCCAGATAATGGCAATGAGGGCTGGGCTGTTGTGGAGAAAATGTTTTATAACTTTTAAAGAATGGTGTGTTAGGTATTATAATCAGTAGCCTTCCCTGATTTCTCTCTCGTGTTGTTAATGCTCCACTGGTATTTTGATTGTCACATTTCATTAAAATTTCCAGCTTGGGCATCAAAGGTTCATTTTCAGTGATCAAGTGAGTGTGGAACACAAGGACAACTAACTAACCCTCTGTTCTGTTCAGATTGTTTATTTCTTTGATGGCAAAGCTTCAATGGATGTTAGGAAAACAAGTAGATTCATTCTTCTTCTTTCAGAACTTTATCTTCAGGTGAGAATATAGTTCCTTAAGTAAACTCTCCTTTAGTTTCGTAGGATTTTCCATAGGCTTACTTCAAGATATATGAAATAATGAAAATCTAGCAAAGAATAAAATAAAACCAAATGTATAGCCCATTCATTAACCCTAGTACAAGGATCAATTTAAAGCCATCTGACTTAACATAATCCGAATTCCCTGTCCTAGAAATTATAGCAAAGCACAGAGGCCATCTAAGCTCCAGGAAAAGTAGTCTTTAAGTTTAAATAGGTTTAAAGCCTGTTGCCCTAGAGACTATAGAGTATTGGTGTCAAATTCCTGTAGAAACAGGGCCACTGAACTGTACGTGAGGATCCCTGTGGACCGTATTTGACTTAAATAAAAGAACAACATATATTAATATTTTCTGTTTTATTATTTTTTATTTATTTTTTAAAATATTTCTTAATTATATTTTAATCTTCAGGCACATTTGGAGTGTTTGGCACCTCTTCTGTAGAGGGAAGGAAGACAGAACGAAAGTTTTTAAAGTCACATTTTAAAAAATGGATTTAAAATCAGAAGGCAAAGTATAAGAAAATCCACAAAAGTTACACATTCCTACCCACCAATGTTTACTGCCCCACACTATCCTTTTCTCAGAGTTCTTCCCATTTACCATATTAAGGAACCAACATAGATTAATGCCGAAAGAAGGTGAGAGGAAAATTTACCTAAAATAGCCTAGTAGAGTCTGCTACCCACCATATAATCAAAACTGCTGGGCCTTCAATGGATACGTAAACATGTTTTGGTTGCTAGGTCTTTAATGGCTGTTATTTTTGGATTCTGTTCATGATCTACTTCCCAACAGTAAGTCTAATGTGACACAGCTGAGTTCTAAATGTGCTGCATGTACTTTTAGAAAAGATGCTGCTGAAGGTCGTACAGTCTACATTCTTGTCTTAAAAGACAGGTGATAGGATTTTTTGTGTGTGTGCTTTCCCTTCCCTGCGTTCTTCCACAGACAATATCCTCCAAGGCCTTTCATCTCCACAAAGAGGAACTAGGGAGAGCAATAGTCTGGTTAATACCCCTCAGTGGAGTTAGTACCTGGAGTAGTTAATGGAGCTGTCTCCTTAGAATAGGGTACTGTTGTTAAGGCAAACAATACCCCAGATCCCAGATTGGCAAAGGGTTTGTTGAGTTTAGGCTATGTGAGTTTTTTTGAAATGCGTAGAGGGTGCCATCTATATATAATAACAGACCTGCGCTATTGCTTTGCCACAGTGGTGTAAAATAGTGGGAATATAATTAAGCCCTCTGTTGTTCCATGGACCTAGAAAGACTCTTCCCAGAGCCATTCGTGTTATCTAAGGGAAGTAGCTATCTGAGATTACATTATGTGCAAGAATTTACAGGTTTTATTTCTGAAACTAATATTTTATTTGGGTAGTCGATTATGTAATCGTAATCCTGTCTTCATTTTATGCATCCTTCATATGGATAAATTTTGCACAATTTAGGTCCAAACTTGATAAGTCAGCAGGTTCTAGCATACCCTTAGCTCCCTGAATTCAGTTATGATCCAGGTCAGGTAGCTTTGAACAGACGTTCTGACCCTCTCGTTGTTTGTTATGCTCAAAGCTTTGAGTACCTATGAAAGACACTACCAATATATTGCTGAGGCTTGTCTGCTTCTCTGAATATAGGAGCACATTTCTCACTTGCAACAGGCCTCTGAGGAGAAGCCATTGATGGACTATTATTAGTATTAGCCCATTATCAGTCATTGAACAAAGGGTTTCTGTCACAACCATTCTGCATCATTCAACTTGCCATTGTCTTTAATAAGGACAAAATCCTGATTGACCTTTATTGTTGCTTATGCTCAGACTTCACATGGTCTCTTTTTCCCTAAGGATATCTACCACCTGATCTTTTCTTCTGAGTGATCTCAGGGTAATTTGGAAACATACTGGGGTCCTGTCAATAACTGTACCATGAAACATGTCAGATCACAGGCCTCTGAACTTCTTTTTGCCTCTTCCAAGGCCAAGAACAATAGAAGCAGTGGGACAAGGGGCAGCTTGTAGTACACCTTATCTTGTCATATAATAGGAATAATGTTTATGGTACTGTAGTCCTGGCTTCACTTGGCGTTTAACCAACCTCCAAAGCCATTTATTGCTTCGTATACTCTGCCACTGTGAACATTATCCCCTAAATCTCTATTGCTTTGTAATATACGAAGCAACAAATATCACCTATGATTGGTTAAATTCTGTTATGCCACAAAGGTATATGTTTTATAGCCTGTATAACACAGACCCATAGAAATGATCCCCATTATCCTAGACCCTTCTCTCCACACCCTCCCTTCCTGCCACTGAGTGGGGCAAAGTAGTGCTGTGGGATTGTAAACATGAAATTCTGTCCTTTTAGCAAATTTCCCCTGGCATGGTTAAATAACAGCAAGGAAGCCTGTTTTGGAGCCCGTTCTTAATTTCTTGTGTTAGACTCCTTAAACTGAGTAGCACTGAAGGAAAGAAACAGTTTTGCTGAGTGAATGCTGTTTGTGAACAGTATAAGTCAGCATTAGGATCTGGAAGCCAGACTAATTTTTCAGATTTCAAGGAAAGAAAAACAAAAAAGGGCTGGGAAGAGGCAGTATATTGTATGGGGCATTAGTTACTATTTTTAGGTAGAACCCTAAATAAACATCACCAAGGGTTTACAAAGATCTTTTGGAAAGGTTCAAAAAGGGAACCCTGTCCTTGCTGCAACTCTTTGGTAATTTGAACTTCAGGTTATCATTTGTTGTCAATAAAATACCGATAGGAATGAATGAGTGAGATCACACAAAAAATATTGGATGCTACAAGGAGTGCATGTCAGCCTGACTTTGGGAATCTGATATAAGCAGTGTTTATAGACTTTGACAGGTGAGAGCAATTTCCACCAAGCAAAAGCAAGCCTTTTTTCCCCACCTTCCCCTCCCCCCACCCCCCAAGAGTTTTTTTAAATCATTACACATTTCAAATCTTTTATTTAATAATTCATGTTCTATTCAATAATTCATTCAGCCCCCATCTGGTAAGAGTGTTTGCATGCTGCTTGGCAGCTGAAAATATACTGTGTTATACTCAATTAGGCCAAATGTTAACCTTATTTTTCTGTAATAATGTGTTTATGCAGCACCTTTCTGGAGCACACAAAATGTTCTACAGATTTTTTTTAAAAGTTACTGTTTTTTTAATTGTTTTTATATCACCTGCATTTCTCAATGTGTCGCTCCTCTCTCGTCCTCACAGAGAGCCATTCTTTATAACAAATTTTAAAAAGGAAAAAAGTTTAGCAAAAGTAATGAACACATTGAAAAAGTCATATGTTCTGTGTTCCACATGTGTACCCACTTCCCCTTTCCTCCCTCCTTCCGCCCCCCAAAAAACAGGTACCTTCTCATCTTCCTTCATTGGGAACAAACTTTTCCTAACCTAACATTCACTTTCATTTGCTTTGCCCTTTCCATTTACATAATTGTAGTCATTATGTATATTGTTTTATTGGTTCTTCCCTTCACTTTGTATCAGTTCATATAAATCATTATAGTCATCCTTTCTCACAGAATAATAATACTCTATTATATTCAGGTACCATTAACTTGTTTAACCATATTCCAGTTTGAAGGCATTGTAGATATCTCTTTTCAGTTTTCATTCTGACTGGGATAGGTACAGTGCTGTCTTCATAATATAGATGAAATGATGCCTGGGATGGGAAAACTAAGGTCTGGTTAGCAGTTTGCCTAAGGTAGCCAGTGATTTCGGAAGCAGAACAAAAGATATAATCCAGGTTTTTTATCTTCCAATGCAGTAGCTTTGCCATATGACCTTTGAGGCTTCTAGTAGGGTCATGGGAACATAGATTTAGAATGTAATTTGTTTTTGAGGGTCAGGTATTTAGCAAATTATATGGATTTTTTTCTTACTCCTTACTCCTACCTGTAGCTATTTAGATCATGCCCAGGAAATGGAGAAGAATTAGTGTTCTAGTTCCTTAATCAAGAACTCTGAAATTCCTTTATCTAATCACTTTCTGATATTTTGCTCCTTTTATGCTGATTTTCCATCCCCATTACTAAACTGAAACTCCTCTCTAAGTGGGTAACTTTCCTTCATTGCCAAATTTGATAATCTTTTTTCAGGCCTCATCCTTCTTGACCTTTCTGCAGCATCTGATACTGCTGACCATCCTCTCTTAATGGGTCTGTAGTTTTTCACAACACTGCTCTGTACTGGTTCTCCTACCTGTCTGGACTTCTTAGTCTCCCTTGTTGGATCATCATCACGCATGTCACACCCACTAATTATGGGTATACCTATAAGGTTCTATCACAGGCCTTCTCATTTCTCTTTAAGTTCTGTCACTTGGTGACATCATCAGCCCCCTAAGTACCATCTATTATCTCTAGGCAGATGAATTCTCAATCTACTTATACAATCCTACTCTCTTACCTGAGCTCCAGTCCACATCACAAACTGCCTGTTGGACATTTCAAACTGAACATCTTACAGGTTTTTCAAACTCAGCGTCAAAAACAGAACTTATCTTTCCTGCATACCTCTGCCTTGCCAGATCTTCCTGATAATGTCAAGGATGCCACCATCCTTTTAGTCATTCTTCTCTCACCCCACATACCTAACCAGTTGCCAGATCTTGTTGATTCCTTTTCCACCTTATCTCTCACATATGTCCCCTTTTTTCCACTTACACAATCACCACCCTAGGTTAGGTCTTCATAACCTCTCGCCCGGACTATTGCAGTAGCTTTCTAATTAGTGTCTCTGTCTCAAATCTCTTTCTCTCCAGTCTGTCCTTCACATAGCCACCAAAATGTTTTTCCTAAAGTGCGAGACAATACACAATAATTACACAATAGCTCTAATGGTTCCCTATTACCTCTAGGATCATTTATAAACTCTGGTATTTAAAACTCTTCACAACCTGGCCTCCTTTACATTTAGAAATGTCTTTTTACACACTATTTCCTATACACACATTCTACTTTTTTGTTTCTCACACTGAACACTTTATCTCCTGACCTTGTCCCCTTTGCACTGGTTGTTCCCTGTGCCTGGGAATGCGCTCTCTCTTTACCTCTGCCTCTTGGAATCCCTGGTTTTCCTTTAAAACATGATTCAAGTGCCACTTTGTACGTGAAGCATTTCCTGAACCCTCACTCCCCACCCCTTCAACCTCCCTGAAGCTGCTAATATCCTCCCTCCCTAAATTTTCTTGATTTCATTTTGTTTTACTCTCTGCATGTATTTATATATGTACATGTTGCCTCCTCTCTTAGAATGCCAGTTGCTTGAGGGCTGACTTTCTGTATCCCCAGTGTTTAGCACATGCCTATAACAAAATGCTTGTAGCTTGCTTATTTGATTTTTGGAATTCCTTGTTATCTGTGAATATAGCAGAATATTTTGAGTATGATGCCCCCCCCCCCAAAAAAAAAACCTGTTCTCATGAGGGATTTCCTGATAAAAAAGATAAAATTCTGTTATTTCTTTTTCCCAAATCTTCTACCACCAGAGGGGGTGTTTCCCATCTTCTTTTTCTAGTTTACCAAATTTATGAAGTTACCTACCAGATCTGTTATCCTCTCCCACTTTTTCCACTTTTACAAAATCCTAGATCAGCCAAGTTTACTTATGTGATACCTGCATCATTAAATTGGTTCTTCATGCCTTTTTTTTTTTTTTGGTCAAACATAATCTTCCAATTGATGCAGCATATTAAAAAATGGCGAGTATGCTTCCTTTGCCTGGTTAGCATTGTTTCCTTAATGCAGATTGACTTGCTCAGCAGTAACGTTTTGTCTGCAGCCCTTGTTAGAACCTTCTCTGTGTGTGGATTCATAACACATCTGTGTGTATGTCTACAGCACTGTATAAATAATAATAAGTAATCACCAGATGGCCCATAACTGCTCCTCTGGACCCACCAGGTCTCTTGAAGCTGTTAGTAAAGTCTTTTGGCATTTTGCTGGGGAAAACTTGTCATAGATTTATTTGTAAAAAAATTCAAACTCACAACTGGGTGTTT
Organism: Phalanger gymnotis; assembly: GCA_028646595.1. Classification (NCBI taxonomy): domain Eukaryota; kingdom Metazoa; phylum Chordata; class Mammalia; order Diprotodontia; family Phalangeridae; genus Phalanger; species Phalanger gymnotis. The sequence continues at coordinate 217,419,635 of CM053623.1, forward strand.
AGGGCTAGCTATTGCTGCTTGTGTTGTAAATATTTAACAGGCTTTGCACAGTGACAAGTAAAAGCGCCATTACTACTTACATACAGTGACTGCAGAGCACTTCTTAGCCATTTAGAAAGGAGAAGGGGGGAAGGAGGAGAAGAGAAAAAACAGATTATTTTACTGATTGAAAAAAATTAATTTTAAAAATTTTGTAAGAATAAGCTATTCCCCAGTAAAGAGATGATCAAAAGATAATAGTTTTTAAAGGAAGAATCCAAGCTATCAATAACCATGTAAAAAATGCTCTAAATCACCAATAATTAGAGAAATGTAAATTTAAAACAACTCCGAGTTTCCACCTCACAACCATTAGATTGGCAGCATTGACCCCAGAAAATGACAACTGTTGGAGGGGGAACTATGTGAAAACGCTCATTAATGTTCTCTTGGTACTACTGTGAATTTGTCTGCCTATTTTAGAAAAGAGTTGGAACTTTGCCTGAAAAGTTACTAAACTGTTTGTACCTTTGGATCCAGCATTACCATTACTAGGCCTATACCCTCATTTCATCCAAAAGATAAATAGTAAATAGAAATTCAAGAGTAATCAGTTGGCATGATTCTGTTTATTGCAGTGTCTTTTTCGTATCTGAGTGTACCCCACGATGGATTTTTAAAAAAAGGAAAAGAACCCGTGTATACAAATATATTGTAGCAGTTCTTTTCATAGTAACCAAAAATAGGTAACTAAGGGGCTATCCTCCTATTGAAGAATGGCTAAACAAATTATGGCATGTGAATGTAATGCAATATTATTGAATCATAAAAAATGTCAAGACTGACAGTTACAGAGGAAACTGGGAGGACCTCTGTGAACTGATGCAGAGTGAAGTGAGCAGAACTTGGAGAATAATTTATACAATAACAACATAACAGACTCTAGAATTCTGATCAGTGCATTGATAAATCATGAGTCCAGAAAACCAAAGATGAAATACTTCACTCACCTTCTGCCAGAGATATGATAGACTCATGGTACGAAATGAGGTGTATATTTCTTGCAAATGGCCAAATGTGTGGGAATTTGTTTTGCTGCACTATGCATATTTGTTTTTCTTGGCTCCCCAACCCCTGGGAGTTGGTAGTAGGAAGAGAGAACAGATTTTTGTTGATTGAAAAAAAATTAAATTTTAAAAAATAGAAAAGCCAATGAAGTGTATATTGTGAATAAGGTGCAAGTGATCCTCTATGGAAGACCATTGTAAGGTGAAGAAAGAGAACTTTCGCATTCAACTAGAGAAAATGTGACTGTATCAAACTTAAACTTTTTAACTACGTACCAGTGGCTTCCATAAAACATTCAGCCCCTTTTAAATTGAGCTAAGTAATGAAAACCATTTTTTTCACCTGTAGTTTGGTTAGAGCTAGGTTTCTGAGTCTTTACACTCAAATTACAAATCCTTTTAAAAAAAAGGTTGCAAATATAAGCATTGGCACACATTTAATTAGAATGTAGGCCCTTGTGTCTCTCTAAAATGTGAAGACATGTACTGTTTTATGACAACATATCCTGTAGAGCAAAAGATTGCTTTCATTTCTTTCCCTTTTTTCATAGGCATTTTCGTGGGAAGTAGTTGTGGAAGGGTTTGGTTTGGGTTTTTTTTTGTCTTTTTGTAATTTTCTATGAAATATTGGACAGCTCTTATCTCACTGGATCAATGGCTTTTGATATCTATACCAAATCTTATTTTGTTGTTTAAGTTATGTTCTTCTCAAACGTGACTGTAAATTTTTTCAGAAACTTAGCCCTAACTGTCCTCAATTGCTTTATTGGTTTCTTTTTTCAAAAGATAAGTAAAATGAATGTTAAAACAGGAATTGGGTGTCCTAACCCTCAACGTTAGTTCTCTTTTGTCTGTTTAGATTTAGATGTATTTAACACCCACAGGGATTGCCCTTTAAATCATAGCACAACGGCTGTTTCTTTCACGTCAGGATGTGCAGTAAGCATCTCTCTTTTGAAACCTCTATTTGGAGAAACAGCATACAAATAAAAAAAAAAACAAATGCTATCAAAGTTTGTACTGTGTGGGGTTTGGGCTTCTTATCTCACATAGTCATGTTGGAAATTGGGACAAGAAGAGGAAAAGTACTTTTGAGAATTATGGAGAAAATATTAATGATTTGGGCATTATCCCTTGCCAAAGTGCATTTATATTTTCATTAAGAATTATTTGATGCGATGGAAAATTTATTTCTGGTAATCTGTGCTATTCTCATCATATGAAAATATTTGGGCAGTGAATAAAAAATAAATGAATGAATTTTGTTTAATTAGCTGTCTCCCCAGGTGAATACCACATGTATATCCTAGAGTTGCAGATTCTGCCATTAGATCAAAGAGCTAAACTGATTTTTGCTTAACAAATTGAATTCCATTAGATGAACTTTTAAATCCTTTTGCTCACACGGGTTATGTCAAAACCTAAGCAAATACAGCTCCATCTTCAGATCCCAGGTTGAATTTGCAGGTCCCAGCATTGGAAAAAGAAAGTTCTTCAAACCATTTGCCTTTAAAACTGATCTTCTTGCATGGATCTGCTTAGAAACTTGAGATTAAATCGGTAGCCTTGCTCTGTCATTTAAGTCATCATGAAAAGCAACTTGCTGTGTGCTGCCAGCCTCATAGCCCTGGTTCTCAAAGATGTGGATTCTAGAAACACATTTGCCTTATCCCAGAGATAACAATTAGAGCATAAAAGGGATATCAGTTTCTTATTCCCATAGACCAGTTTTCTTTGGTTTTAGGCAGTTATCTCCCAGGCTGTCACATAGTTTGGTGCCTGTACAGCATGCTCATGAACTTGGTTTGTAGATGGCGAGCTCTGCTCTCTGTGAGAAAGACAGGATATTACTGGTGATGAGCCTGAGCTTCACTGCTGGTGTTTTCTGAGGAGTTCAGTGCAAGCATCTTGGTCTTCTCCCCTCTCCTTCTTTGAAAGATAAAACATTTGTTTAATTAATTTGGGGCATGCCAGTCACTTAAAATGTTGCTGTTAGAGCCTTTTTTTTCTCCCTCTCCTTTCACATTTAGATCATGCCCTCCTCTAAGCCGCTTCTTGTTCCTTTATCCTCCCTTCTTGGTTCTTCACCATTAGCTGTGTCATAGATGTGTATATCTGAGAGACGTGTTAAAGTTGTGAACATAGAACCGTGTTTTATGAGAAGATGGGCCTACTACACAAGCAACACATGATGAAGAATGAGCATACACAAACAGTTCGCTGGCTTAGGGTTCTCATCAGCCCAGCTCCTTTGTTGTCACCTCATATTTCAGGGGGCATACCTGGGTGAAAATGTTACTGGAAGGTGGATTGGACATCAAATTGAAACAGCAAGGGAGTAGAGAAAAGAGGTACTCAGTGAGTCACAGCCTAGACCAAAGAGAGCAAAGAAACAAGGAAAAAGCTGGGCCAGGAGCCAAAATGAAGATGCTGTAAGAGCAGAAATTTGAAGAGCATTCCTAAAGTCACTTGAGGGGAGAGGAAGGGAATTATTATGAAGCTTCTCCAAAGACCCAGTGAGAGAGTTATCAGGGTTAATTCAAATCTTCTTTTTAAAATTTAAATATTCTTTGAAGGGTTAGGATGTTGTTCTCCTTGGAATCTCATTATAAATTAGTCATTTTATTTACCCCTAACGCCCAGCTAGATCTCAACAGGAAAAGGAAGTTTTTATGTGAGGGAGAATTAGTGTCAATTTTAGAGCTTAAGATACCATAGTAGAACTCAGATCTTTGTAGGACTCTAAATGTGGAACTGTTGACAGCATGGAGATACTAAATAACTGGGGAGCAGAGAAGTGGGACACCAGGATTTCCACTACACAGGATATAAATTTCTCCTACTTGTCATATTTGCCTAATGCCAGCACTACCCTACTGTTCCTCCCAATCACTTACCCCAAGTTGTTATCTATCTTGTCGCCTTTCAGAAAAGGAGAGATTGAGGGAAGTCCGTGGCCTTATCCTCCATCATCTGGAGAGGGGAAGAAGGTTGACCTAGGTTCTCAGGTTCCAAGAAATGAGCCAGCTGAAGGATTCATCTCCCTGGAAATGTCAGTGTTAAGATAATATTCAAAAAAGTGGGTTTTGTCCCCAAAGCCCTTTGGAATTGGGGCAGGCAGTTCCAACAATACACCCAAAAAAAAAATCTAGTATATCTTATGAGATTTCACACACACACACACGTACGTGTAATATATATTTGTTACTGCCCCAGACATTTGGCTCGCTTGTCACAATGAACTGGGCCTAAAACTGACCTCTGCCTGTGCAAAAAGTGATGTGAATTATTACTGAAATGAAGGAGCCTCCCAGAAATTGCCTTGGTCTCCCTTTTATTTATTTGCTTGGAAATACTGTTCGGATAAGCTTGTTTCCCTGCTAGAGCCATTTTGTATATGGGATATGCTTTTAGAAAGCAAAAAGACAGTGCTATCAAAAGAGTTAGATAATGCTAAGAAACACCTGAGATCATGGCTTCATCACTCCTATTTGTAGAAGAAGCAAAGTGGAAATAATGGCTTGCATATAGCTTTGAGAAGGGTGTCATCTTCACATGGTTAGAAATCCGACAACCTAATTTATGTTCCTTTCCCTCCCCCATTTTATTTTTATGTCCCTGTCTTGCTTTGCCAGCTCCCAGAAGGTAAGGGTCATGTCTGATTATCTTGCTTTGTATAGTGTCATTTGCTAGTGTGGCTTATTTGTCGAGGGCCTGCCATGTTGTGTAGTAAGAAGGGGAACTATAACCACAGGGGAATTCCCTGCTGACACTGCTGAGGATTGTGGTCTGCCAGTGGTTGCCAGATCTTTCTCCAAGAACGTTTTTAGCACTGAATTTAACTGCTGCAGTTCCTTGTCCTTTAAGAATTATTCTTTTCCCCAAAGGTCTTTTGTTTCTTTACCTTCACAAATACTTCTATATCTCTGTTCTTCTACAAATAAGAGGAATACTATGATAGTTCAAAGCAGCAGAGATTTGCTTGACTACTAAAGAGGTTAGTTACCAAGCAGTAACAGCTTAGTAGAATGGATACACATTTAAAATTAAACCCTATGCTTTAATGGTAATGTTACCTCCTTCCTGTTGTCTGTACAGCGACACACTAGCAAGATTTTTCTTTCCTATTGGAACAGTTCTTTGAATTATAGCCTCCAAAAAAATAAAAGATTATGACATAGTTTTAAAGTTTCCAGTTGTGGTATTTGCATAGAGTTAACTGTATGTTCACTGGAGTGGAGAAGTAGTGGAACAGACATCTACAACGCTGTTGAGCATAATTATTGGATTTAGGGGAAGTCTTTGCATATTAATATAGCTACCATGTTATGTTCATATCTCATGGAAGTTGTCATTATATCAGAGATCTAAATGTTCCATGCATTGAGAAAATACATTTGGATTTGTCATTAAGGGGGTCACCCCAGAAATCTCATCTGTTTGTGTGCCAGGGTCTAGTTTAGAAAGCACTGTGCTGTTTACCAAACATTCTGATTTCGAGTACTGAGCCTCTAGCCTTTCCCACTTTCACACTCAGGCCTTTGAAGTATGCATGTAGTACAGGGAGAAGAAGACTTTTTTAAACTGTAGCTAGACTTGGCCTCTTGTACCTTTTATGCACGCTTAACCACTCTTAAGAAGGGAGCAGAGGGAGCACTCTGTATAGGCTAGCAGCTTTTGGCAGAGCAGCAATTAATGGTTTGAACATACTGTACCTTATTGGCTCTTTTCATGGTCTTGAGGGAGGAATTTTGCCTCTATATAGACAGTGATCTGGTTGTTCAAGTGGAATGGCTTTTTGTTTTTTCTTTATCTAGTAAAAAATATAGTAGTTGCTTGGAGGTGATTTCTTCCTTTTTCCTCACTTCATGAACAGAAGGTTGGGATGCCAGCTTTGATACAAAAGGATAATAGAAAAATCTGGTGCTAGAGCATAATTAAACTGGAGTCTTGTCAGGGAAACAGCTTCCCTTTTTGGATTTTCTGCTGTGTGCTGAAATTAGGTGTATAATCAATGTGTGTTATTCCTTGGGTTTAATATTTTCCATTTCATAACATTCTTCCCTATCTATAGGCTTTCTTGATTATAGTATGAATTAACCTGCTACAAACACTTAATCCCACATCAGTTTGTGCATCACCAGGATCAGAATTATTGCTTATAATCTCTCCACAGTTCTCTCTTCCCAGCTTTTCTTGCTTTGGTAGTAAGTTGCATATGAGAGAGAGAGAGAATCTTAACAATCTTATTTTACTGAACCTCTAGTGAAGTTTCATCTCTGAGCAATAAGGACAAATTCAGGTGGATGAGCTGCTACTGGTCACCATAATCCTATTTGGAAATTGTGTCGTACAGTCATAATTTTTTCTCCGTGTTGTAGAATCAAAAGAAAGCATGTTTTGCCAGGGAGCACCTAAGGCAGCTAGTTATCATCCTTTGTTCTTACCTAAGATGATTGCTGTACCTCTAAGTCCATTTCTGATGAGGGTCCTGGCTGGTATAAATTTGATTAGGGTTTTTTCCTTTGGATAGCATGACAGTAGAAGGAATGAGAACTAGGACGGTGAATGTTTTATTGGGTGAAATGCAGTGATCTCACCAATCATAGAGTTATAGATTTAGAACTAGAAGGGACTTCAGAGGCCATCTGGTTTACCCTTTCATTTTACACATGAGGAAACTGAGGCCCAAGGACTTGTCACAAAGCCATACAGGCAGTAAGTGGCAAAGATGGGATAGGAATCCCCATTATTTGATTCCAGAGCCACCTCACTGCCTCCTCGCAGTGACAATCCCTCCCTGTCATATAAATCACTTCATCTTTAACACATAGTGATCCTGGAGCCACTAAAAACATGAGTGTCGCATATCAGAATCCTGCTCTTCTAAATAATCCTCTTTTGTTTCCTACATAATCTAAATATGAGTCATCTTAATCTTCTTTCCTCAAGCTCCTTCCATCTTCTTTCTCATTCTCCACATACCCTAGCATATTCCCTCCAACTGCTATTTCAGTTCAGATTATTCATTTATTAAATATCCCGATTGGGGACATAAAGATAAAACAGTTTCTGCCCACGAAGATCTTACAGTTTAATGGGGGAAGTGTTGGAACCGACCTAAAAGCAGGTGATCCAATCCAGTTTTTGATAAATCCAGAAATGTAAACTTCTAGAGGGAGGGCTCTCTATTCAACAAGTGATTGGAAAAATGGAAAGCGATTCGGCAGAAATTAAATTTAGAGCAGCATCCGACACTATATGCCAGAAAAAGCTCCAAATGAATAAGTGACCTAAATATGAAAGGTCACATCATTTAAACAAACAGATAAATAAAATAGCAAGGGATCAATCAGTGTAAACACAAATAATAAAAAAACCCAGTTTATATAAAATTTTCATGATCAAAATCAGTACCGTTAGACTAAGAAAAGAAATGGTCAATTGGGGAAAATCTTTGCATCAAATACTTGTGATGAGAGACTTCTAGCTAAGATGTGTAGGGATGGACACAAATCTGTAACACCAAGGATCATGAACTTCACAGCTCTAGATAAACATTAATAAATACTCATTGAATATTAGTATTTCAGTATGTAAACAATAAATAAGGGTGATTGTATATGAAACCATAAATGTCCTTTTTTAGTTAACGTTAAATTTAATGTGGTACTAATATGGTATGTTTGTATCTCCTGAACTTGTGATTTTCTGGGTATTTTAAAAAATGTTTTGTTGATGCTCTTTTCTTTTTTAACACACCTCTTCACTCCCAGTTACATAGTCAAGCAAAAGAGATCAACATGCTGGCCAAGTCTGAAAATGAATGTTGCCTTTTGATCCTCTCTAGTCCATTGCTTCTCTGGTAAGAAGTGAAGGCGTACTTCATAATTCTCCTGAAGAATTTGTTAGTGATTTGATGATAAAAGTTCTGAGGGCTTCAAAGTAGTTTTCTTTTTTGTTATCGTGGACCTTGTTGTAAATTAGTTCTACCCAATTCACTCTGCATCATTTCATATAGGTCTTTCCAAGTTTCTTTCAGTTTTATTTGTCATTTCCTACAGTACTGTATTTCGTTACTTTATATGCTATAATTGGTGCAGCCTTTCCTAATTGATGGGCACCTGTTTTGTTTCCACTTTCTGGTTGCAAACAAAAATGCTTCTATAAATATTTTCTACACACAGGTCTATTTATTGTCTTAGACATAATATGCCTTTTAATAGTATCAATGGATTAAAAGCTGTGTAGAGTTTAGTGACTTTTGGAGCATAATTCCAAATTGTTTTCCATATTCATTTGGACCAATTCACAGCTTTACCAGTAGTACATTAATGAAAGGCAGCTACGTAGTTAGTGGATAGAGCTCTAGGCCTGCAGTCAAGAAGATCCGATTTCAGATGTGGCCTCAGATACCTACTAGCTATGTGACCCTGGTCAAGTCAGTTAATCTCAGTTTCCTTATCTGTAAAATGAGGATAGTAATCTCACTTACCAACCGGGGTTGTTGTGAGGATCAAATGAGATAATGATTGTAAAATGCTTACCGCAGTGCCTGATGGATAGTAAATGCTTTATAAATGTTAGCTATTGTTATTACTCTTGTCATTATTATTCATTTATCTGTCTTTCCAACAGTTGCCATTTTTCTCCATAGTTATCTTTGCCAGTCTGTTGAATGTGTAATGGAGTCCTAGAATTGTCTTAACTTCCTTTATTATTAATGATTTGGAGGGTTTTTAATATAGTTATGATAGCTTGCGTTTCATTTGAAAGTTTCCCTTTGACCACTTGTCTGTTAGGGAATAGTTCTCGTTCTTATATATTTTATCAGTTCTTTATATAACTTGGATGTCAGACCTTTATCAGAAATTTACCAAGTTTTTTTTTTTTTTTTTGGTATTTAGCTGTTTGCCTTCTTAGTTCTAACTGCACTAATTATGCTTCTGCAAAAGCTATTCAACATTACATGGTAGAAATTGTTCATTTTATCATCTGTGATCAACTATCCCTTGTTTAGTTTGAAATTTTCCCTTTTCAGTAGTCCATACTTTCTGGAGAGCAATTTGCAACTATGCCCAAAAAGCTATTAAACCGTCCGTTATGGCCTTTGACCCAGAAATACCACTACTAGAGTTATACTCCAGAGAGATCAAAGGAAAAGAATCCGTATGTACAAAAAAAAATTTTTGTGGTGGCAAAGGTTTGGAAACTTGGGGATACTGAACAGTGAATCTGAGGGAATGATATCATGTGTGTTATAAGAAATAATGAAGGGGTGGTTTCAGAAAAACTTGGGAAAACTTATATGAACTGATACAAAGTAAAGTGAACAGAACCAGAATAATTTACACAGTAATAGGAGTATTATAAAGATAATCAACTGTGAAAGACTCTGTGCTATCAATGACCTTTACCGCAGTTCTAAAGGATTCATGATGAAATATGTTATCTCGTGATAGAGAACTGATGTGCAGACTGAAGCATAGTTTTTTCTTTATTAGGGGTAGGGGAAAACATGGCTAATTTGGAAATTAGTTTTGCATGACTTCATATTTGTAATGGGTTTTCTGTTTCTTGTCTTTACAATAGATGGGAAAAGAGTTGAGGGAGGGGGAGAATTTAGAACTGAAAATAAAATAAAATTGAATTTTAAAAAATTCTCCCCCTAGCCGTAGTTGTAAAGGATTTCTAATTTCTTTATTATTTGAGCTTTTATATTTAGATCATGAATTCATTTGAAGTATATTGTGACATATGGAATGTTGTAGGCTGGATCTCACTCACTCATAGACTTTCGAACTGTTAAGAAAAGATTTACTTAGCCATAGCAGAAAATGAATTTTCAGCAAGGACACAGCATTGATTTAGGTGAGCGTAGCTTCCCTGCCTCTGTGTTGGCCATACTGGTCTGCTGATCAGAAGTCCTAGGGAGTTAGCAACTTTTGCTTCCTAATGAGCTGGCTTTTATACTTAAAGCACCAGAAAGCTCCATCATATCAAGGAGAGATTGAATAACTTTTTAAGGAAAAACTCCCCTAGCCTCAATGGGAGATAGTTTTCCTACTCCACCCATTGGTGTCAAGGTCTTCTAGAGGAATTTATATGACTTAATGGCTTTAGGGATTACTGAGCACTTAATTTCAGTGACTTGAAAAACCTAGTACAGGCATAGTAGAGGAGGAAAAGAAAAACTAAAACAAACCAAAAACAAACAAACCCGCCCACCCAAGTAATACTAAAGGCTGTTAAACTCAGATTAATTTTAGTGATTGAATCTGGAAAGTAGAGTATGAAATCTCTCCTTTTGGTAGAGAGGTAGGGAAACATATTGTCAGAGGTGGTTATTCTATCAATTGGTTCTTAACTATTTTCCTTTCTTACAAAGGAGGGTTACAAAGGACTTTCCTCTATGGCTTTTGATTTAGACTTATCAGGAGTTCAGTCAATGTTGTAATTTGGCTTGCTTTTTGTGCAATAGATATATTTTTTAAGGGGAGGGAGAATGAGGTTCTTCAAGTGACCCACAAGTGGTGGGCCAGTTGTTTTTTAAGTCACCAATTAAAAAATAAATATGGAGGAGATGATAAGGATGCAAATCAAAATAGAATAGAAACAAAGGAGAAGTCTAGATTGAAGTGTTCTTGAGAAAATTTGAGGTCACAAATCAAATGTATGATAGGAATGAAGACAAAAATCACAGAGCAGTTTGGAACTTTGCCTCCAAAAAAAACCAATTAAACAGCATACCATATATCCCAGAAAGACCAAAGGAAGAGAAAAATGAACATATACAAAAATAGTTATAATCTCTTTTTATGGTTGTAAAGAATTGAAGGTGGTGCCCATCAATTGGGGATTGGCTAAATAAGTTATGGCATATGAATGTGATAAAATGCTACTGTGCTGTAAGAAATGATGAAGGGGATAGTTTCAGGAACCTTGGGAAGACTTGTATGAATTGATATAAAGCGAAGTGAGCAGATCCGGAGAATGATTTATACAAAAATAATAATATTGTAAAGAGAAACAACTTTGAAAAAATTAGGAACTCTTATCAACAAAAAATCAACCACAGTCTGAGAGTACTCATAATGAAACACACTCTCCACCTCGAGATAAGAGAACCGTGCAGATTGAGGGTTCTTTATTTTTTATCTTTTGGACCTAACCAATTTAAGAATTTGTTTTGCTTGTTATTTGTAACGGATTTTGTTTTTTTTTTTTTATGGGGAAGAGGAAAAGGGAGTGAGAGCATTCATACCTGAAAATAAAATAAAATTGAATTTAAAAAAGAAGAAAATCATAAAATGAAAGAGATCCAAGAAATGAACTCCAGATATAAATTAAGCTACAACTTTGAGCATTCAGTTACCTAGATACTCTTTTTTTCTTCATTTTTTAAAAACATTTTTATTTAAAGTTTTGAGTTCTAAATAATTAGATGTAGATTATACATGTACAATTATTTAAAACATTTCCATATTAGTCATTTGTATAAGAAGACTCAAATAAAAGGAAAAAAATGAAAGAAAGTGAAAAATAGCATGCTTCAGTCTGTATTCAATCAATATCAGTTCTTTCTCTGGAGGAGGATAGTGTGCTTTGTCATTAGTCCTTTGGGATTGTCTTGGATCATTGTATTGCTGAGAATAGCTAAGTCATCACAATTCTTCATTGAACAACATTGCTGTTATTGCATACAACATTCTCTTGGTTTTGTTCACTTCACTATGCATCAGTTCATATAAGTTTCCAGATTTTTCTGAATTCATCCTGCTTGTCATTCATGGAGCACAGTAATATTCCATTACAATCGCAGCTTGTTTGGCCATTCCCTAATTGATGAGCATCTCTTTGATTTCCAATTCTCTGCCACCACAGAAAGCTGCTATAAATATTTTTGTACAAATAGTTCCTTTTCTCATATTTTGTATGTCTTTGGACATATAGGCCTAGCAGTGGTATTACTGGATCAAAGGGTAGGCACGGTTTTATAGCCCTTTGGGCATACTTCCAAATTGCTGTCTAGAATGGTTGGTTCAGTTTCCAGTTCCATCAACAGTTCATTAGTGTCCCAGTTTTCCAACATCCAACATTTCCTTTTTTGTCATATTAGCCATTCTGGTAGGTGTGAAGTGGTAGATCAGAGTTGTTTTAATTTGCATTTCACTGATCAGTAGTGATTTAGAGCATTTTTTCATATGACTATATATAACTTTAATTCCTAAACATTCTTAAAGCTCTAATGACTTTCCTGTATGGCTTCTGATTTAGACTTATCAGGAGTTCAGTCAATGTTGTAATTTGGCTTACTTTTTGTACAATAGATATATTTTTTAAGAGGAGGGAGAATGAGGTTCTTCAAGTGACGTTTTTCTCCTGATGAAAGAGCTCAGACTCCAAAAGATTGTACAGGGAAAGGGATGAGAATAACAGGCCATGTATAACAAGTTTCCACATAATACCAAACACTAAATTCTTTTAAATATGCATTTTATAAAACAAATTTAGTCTGGAGTCAGGAATAATCTAAGTAGTTTACTGTTGAATTAATATTTGGTGGTGGTTTTTTTCTTTCAAATTCCTGTTATTTATCTGGTTAACCAGATGAACATGGTTACATGTCACTGATCTGGTCCAGATAAGTGAGGTTTATTTTCAGGAACAGACAGGTGGAGGTTTTATGGTAGAAGTATAGTTGCCTGGAATTCAGTGCCACCTGTTATTGTCTTTTATCTGTCTACCCTCTGAATAGCTCAGTTCCCCAATTATATTTAGGTTAGAAAGATTTTATGTTTGAAACCTGTAGTTTTCAGTTAGGAGAGTGCACAGAGGACTAGGATTTCAGACTTGAGATTTCTCTTTCTCTGCTCCCCCATCCCTTAGTGGATATGCTTGGTGGCATTTCTGTTCATTCTTTTCCTAGCTAAGAGGTAGAAAATGATGTAATAAGAAGATTGATTGATCCCGTTGTCACCCTCTACTTTGTCAGCCAGTTTGTGGTCCTGGGATAGAAAGTACCAAAGTATAAATGAGGATCTGTTACGAGTTTAGGCCACCAATAAAATGTTGGAGTGATTGAAAAACCATACCCTTAACTCCAGATTAAGAACACAGAGAGTACATAGTTTTTAAAAATTCAGCTTTTCTTTGTAGGGTAAGTCAGTTTGTTCTAGCCCTCAATCAAACACTTCACCTCACCTCTACCCACTTTATCAGTGGCCAAATCTGATTATCACATCATGGCTAAGATTATCAGAGAGAGAGAGAGAGAGCAACCTTTAAGCAAGTAGGAGAACTAAAGATGTTTCGCCTTCCATGCTAAAACTTGCCAGATTGGTTTTGAAAATCACCAGTCAAACAAATGTTCCAAGTTGAGGTGAGATTTTTTTTAATTCCTCTGGCAAAGTGAGGAAGAACCAGAGTGCTCCATCACATGTACCCTCTCCAATTGCTGACTGTTTGAGAAATAATCCAAGCCAATTGGGATTTTGTTGATGCATTTTACCAGTCTATAGCCTATTCTGTAGATACTAACTTTCTGAGACTTACTCCCTTTATAGCCTAGCAAAATATTTTCCCTTGCTGTGTTTTTGTAGTAATTAAAGACATATTTACCTTCCATTAGCTTGTTCCTAGCTCCTAAGCATTTTCTTCAAAGACTGAGGTATTCTGTCTCGTCTAACTTTGCCTTTCCTTCAGCTTGACTACTTTAAAACTGGCCATAAGCTCTTAGAAGGCAGGAATAATGTTGTAATATGACCTGTGTATAGATGCCTAGCTCATGGAAGGCACTAAGATTAAAAAGTAAGTTATACTTAATCATTCAATAAAAATGACCTTCAGGAGCTCTATTATCAAGAAGTATCTTTAGCACATTTTTCTAGTAGAGGTTAGTTTTTATCATCTGTGGGCAGAATACAGTAAAATGAGCTTTCCTAGCCTCAGTCACCTGAATCCTCAAAATGAAGCTGTTTTCTCCAGTTGCAGAGTTAAGGATTGCCACACTTCTAGGATGGTAAGTAAAAAAATTTAAGCACTTTTTCCTCAAACTCATCCTGACAAAGAAAAAATGGGAAAATTTAGGACAGATGCATTTGAAAAATCTGAACCAGATAAGGAAGCACCATAAGCAAAAACCGATCAAAAAAGAAATCTTTTCAATTTTGTTAAACATTCAGGTAATCCTTTCTCTGAGGTTTTGACAGGCTTCTTGTTTTTGTTTTTTTATATGTGTTTTATAAGCAAATTAGTCATGTACAGTGAAATAGAACTAGAACCTACTGAATTCCAGCTATAATTTCTTTGAGCCTGCACACTAGTCCCCAAAATTTGTCACTAATCCTCAAAGATATGTTGAGGATTAAAGCCACTGATTTACTCCATTGAGTATGAAGCCACCAGAAGAAAAAAAAAGCTAACGTACCTGTGTGCATCAGATCCCAGTAGTGTCCCGGAGTTCCATAAAGAGCTACACTGTAGGCAAGGAGTCAGTGGAGGATAAGGGAAGCCTTGGCCCTCACCTACTATCTATTCCATTTGCGATGACTGAGGGTCAAAGCTATATTTCTTCAGGCTTTGTTTTGAGTACAAAAGCATGAAAGCTAAGCTTTACCTGCAAACAGCATTTAGTCCTAAGTGACAGAATAAATTGTAGGTGTCGTCTCAGAGTTGAATAAAGAGAAGCTCTTAGGGTTAGAGTAAGTAAAAGAGGAGTCAGTGAAAGACCCTGTATGTGAGGTTGGCAAGAGTCATCAGGAAAGCGGGTGGAGGATCTTTGTTGCATATTCCATCTCTAGAATACTGGTATTAGAAGAGTGTAGTTTAATGATGACCATTGAAGAGTCTGAATGTCTTTAAAAATCACTGTTTCTTCAGAGTTCTTCATCATTGGAATAGATTAGGTACACAATAAGTAAATGACCATAGTAATCTAGTGTTTTTCCAAAGATCCAAGCTTTTGGTTCAAGAACTCAGTATTCAACAACAACAAAAAAATTGCTAGCAGAACTGGAAAGCACTCTAGCAGAAACTATGCAAAGACTATCATCTCACCATATACCAAGATACAGTTAAAATAGGTACATGATATAGACACAAAGCATGATATCAGCAAATTAGGGGAACATGGGAAAAGTTACTTGTCAGATCTATGGATAAAGGAATTGTTGATGACCAAACAAAAGATAAGATCACAGGAGGTAAAATACATAATTTTGGCTCCATGAAATTTAAAAGTTTTTGCGTAAACAAAATCAATGCAGCCAAAAATCAAAGGAAAGCAGAAAACTGGGGGAAAAACTTTGACAGCAAGTTTCTCTGATAAAGGCCTCATTTTAAATTTAAATATATAGGGAACTGAAAGAGCCATTCCTCAATTGATAAATGGTCAAAGGATATGAACAGTTAGTTTTCAGAAGAAATCGAAGCTGTCAATAATCACATGTTCTAAATCACTAACGATTAGAGAAATGCAAATTAACGCAATCCGAGATACTACCTCACACCTATCAGATTTGGCCAACACAACAGAAAAGGAAAATGACCAATGATGGAGGGGTTGTGGAAAAATCAGGACACTGATTCGTTGTTGGTAAAGTTGTGAACTGGTTCAATCATTCTAGAGAACAATTCGGAACTATGTCCAAAGGGCTAGAAAACTGTCATACCCTTTGACCCAGCAATACTACTTCCAGGTCTCCATCCCAGAGAATTAAAAAAAAAAAAGGAAAGGGATCCATATGTACAAAAATATTTATAGCACTCCTTTTGTGGTGGCCAAGAATTAGAAATTGAAGGAATGGCCATCAAGTAATGGCTGAACAAGCTGTGTGGTATACGATTATAATGATTATAATGCAAATAGTATTCTGTTTGTGCTATAAGAAATGATGAGCAGGATGCTCTCAGAAAAACCTGGAAAGACTTACATGAGCTGATGCAAAGTGAAATTTACTGTGTACAAAGTAACGTAAGATGATCAGCTGTGAACGACAGCTATTCTCAGCAGTACAATGATCCATGACAGCTCCAAAGGACTTAATGATGAAAAATGCTATCCATCCCCAGAGAAAGAACTGATGGTGTCTGAATACAGACTGAAGCATGCTTTTTTTACTTTGTTTATTTTTCTTGAGAGTTTTTTCTTTTGTTCTATGTTTTCTTTTACAACATGACTATCATGGATATGTTCTGCATGACTACACATGTGTAACCTATATCAAACTGCTTGCCTTCTCAATGAGGGTGGGGAGGGAGGAAGGGAGAGAATTTGGAACTTGAAAGTTTTAAAAAATGAATGTTAAAAATTGTTTTTACATATAACTGGGGAAAAACAAAATACTAAATAAAAGCTAAAAAGAAAAAAAAACATGATGAAGGAGGTGGTTTCAGAAAAACCTGGGAAAGCATACATGAATTGAGCAGAACCCGGAGAACATTGTACACAGTAACAGCAGTATTGTATGATAATCAGTTTTGAAGGAACCAGCAACTCTTATCAATACGTTGATTCAAGACAATTCCAAAGGATTCATGATGAAAAATGCTATCCACCTCCAGAAGGAGAACTCATGACCTCATAAGTCAAGATCAAAGCCTATTTCTTTTCACTTTTTTTCTTATTTCTTTTTTGAATAATATGGAAATATGTTTTGCATAACTTCACATGTATGAGGGGTATCATATTGTTTGCCTTCATGCTGGGGGAGAGGGACTGGAGGAAGGGAGAGAATTTGGAATTGAGAATTTTTTAAAAGGTTTTTAAAATTATAAAATTTTTAAAAATAATTATAGAAAAAAATCACTTCAGAGTCTTTCTTCTTTCCCCAACTAAGTTCAGCAATGGAGCAGAGATGCCAAAAAATAAAAGTATTTAAGATCTAATATACTTTATATCTGTTGTATGATTTGATGAAGGGATAACAGTGACTCCATATGGTATCTGTCCTTCCTAAAATATGGTGCCCAGAATTGAGCACAACATTCTAGACATAGACTAGCCAGAACAAATAACTTCTTGTTCTGGATGTGATAGTCCATCAAAGAGCCTAGCCTAATGAGACATACTTGCCCATTCTTTGTCCTCCCCAGTTCATTTCTGTCAGGGTTGGCCTATGTGACTTTGAGATCCATTTTATTATGGTTCAGATTTCTCCAATGCCTGGAGCATGCTAGGCAAAAGACGCTAGTCAAAATGCAGAAAACTGACATGAAAATTAGTTTTACCATGTGGCTGAGAACTGGAAACTGAAGGCATCAGAACTCTGATCCTGAATGCAGAGGAACTGATGATAAAGCAAGGAGTGGAGGACAGTACGTGCAGAATGAGGCATGCATTTTCAGAGATGATCAATGTATTCCTTTGTTTTATTTGCTTATTTGTATCCTCTTTTTTGATGGTGTGATCTTTATTCAAGTCAATTTATCCATATTGAATTTATTGTGGAAAATGATTATAAGATGTTGGCTAACCCTAATTTTTTCCATACTGCTTTCTAGTTTTCCTAGCTGTTCCAAAGGTTGATTCATTGGGGCAAGAGAATCTTTAGAAACTGACAATAATGCAAAGAAAAGAACATTTTTATAAATGTTAAAAATAAAAAAGCTTTCAGCTGCCTGAAAAAAGCTCTAAAATTACATGTTGATATTAATTGCAAATTATAACAATTAAGGCACTGTAATTAAATATGTGGTTTTTATATTCTTTCTATATTCCTTCTTCAATGGCTTACTGATTTTTAACATAGCTTTTCCTTTAGTCAGATCCCCAGGGTTCTTCCCAAATGGAGGAATCCATTTCTTGATTCTGCTTGGCTCTTTTAGAATCTTGTTTTTCTGCCATGTAAAATCCAAATGTTCCTATTCTTAAAAACATTTACTTGTTTTTTATAACAAGGATGGGGCCTCTAGGGCAGTGTTATCCAAACTTTTTTGACTGTTAATAAAAGAAAAGTTCAGCACACATCCTCCCCAACTTATTTTAAATTCCATATACAGGATTATAGATTTAAAAATGGATGAGACCTTAGAGGTTATCAGATCCAATCCCCTCCTTTTATAGAATACACACACCTAGTAATTGTCTGAAGTAGCATTTGAACTCAGGTCTTTCTGATGTCAAGTCCCGTGTTCTCTACTGGGGAAAGGGAAAATTTCCAGTTGGCACCTACACATTTACTTTGCTAGGTTAGGGTTAGGTTATAACTGCTCTGAAGGACAAATGACATCTTAGAAGGGGGAGCTACAGAATAGGGTAGAGGTGGTTGTGTTGGAGATAGATCTTAAAATTGGCTCTTATGGGGAAAGTAGGAATTGACTCTTGGTTTGATGGATAGACTGCTGGCCTTGGAGGAACATTCAAGTATAACCTCTTGACACTCACTAGCTGTGTGACCATATCTGTATAATAGTTGGAGAATGGGTTTATTGTGAAGCCCTAATGAGATTAATTGTATTTAAAGCACTTTCCATACCTTAAGGTGCTATACAAATGTTAGCTGTTATTATTAAAGAGGTTTTTTTAAAGGCAGGTATTTGTGCATACAGCATTTTACTTCATGCTTGAACACAACTCAGTAATGGGATCACGTGTCACAGGGAAACAAATTGATTATGTAATATCTGTTTACATACTGGTGGCATACCTTTTAGGGCAGTGAAATGGGAACTAGGACTCTGAAACTAGCTGTTTTAAAGATACTTCTGGGTTAAAGAGCAGTTCTAATTAGGGGCCGCAGAAGTGTAATTTCAGTGCTTCAAGAACTCTCATTCTCACTGCTTTCTCTATGCAGTTGAGGTCTCCAGTAATGGGTAGACTAGATGAGTTTCTGTAATTGTGATACCCAAATGAAAAGGGTACTTCTGGAGGTAAACTGAGTAGTCTTTATCCCCTGGCAGCATGAGCTTCTTAGAAGATTTCTTCCAAATGTGGGGTGGAGTTGGGAGTTAGTTATTATGGGGAATCAGGAAAGGCTTTTCATGTAGGAGATGGCATTTAAGCTTTTAAGGATAGGTAGGATTAGTAATGGAGAAAATTGAAAGTAAGGTCATTGTAAGCAGAAGGAACTAAAAGACAAGCTTGGAGGTGGGAAAGCATGGGTGTACATTAATGGGCCAGTTTGGCTAGACTGTAAGGGAGCAATGGAAAGTTATATCGAGGCCAAAGAGTCAAAAATTCTTCCTAATGTCTGACTTTTTATCCTTTTTGAAATTTTGCTCACTTATTGTCCCATGCTTTTCAAATTACAGCAGTGATTTTTGATGTTTGATTTGACCCAGCTCTGGGTTCCATAGGCAAGTAGTGCATTCCAGAGTAGCAGTTCCCCCCTTGAACATGGGGATGAACAGATGGCTACACCAAGCCAACCCACCCCTGAACTGTGCATTTGGATGGGGTTCTGCAGCTTTGTAGCATTTCAGTTAAATATGCTCGTTGGCAGAAGACTGTAGGCAGGACGGCTCTTAATACCAAGGCACAGTTTTAACAATCCAAAATTCTTTCTTCCTTTTACATTATGGACAGCCTTGGTTAACTGCCAGAGGTACTTTAAGATAATCTACATAGCCTCCCTAAAACATGGGTGATTGCTTCAACCTCATAGACAAACAAATCCTAGCTTGAATATGCTAGATTTTTCCCCATTCTCTTTGTCAGTCTGTTCTCTTTCTCTCTGTTTTTGTCCCCTCCCTCTCTCTCTCTCTCTTCCCCCTCTCTCTTCTACCTCATCTTTCTCCCTCTCCTTTCTATCTCCTCTCTCTCCCCCTCCCCATTTCTCCTCTTATTCCCCTCTCTCTCTCTTCCTCTCTTTCTCCCCCTACCTTCCTCCCTCCTTATTTTCTTGACAATCTGTTCATTTGGGGCAGTTGGGAAGGATTTTGCTCTCTCTTTCTGTGTGTGTGTGTGTTTTAAATAAATTCTCTTGCTCCTATGTGCTTTGGCTGTTTTTTATTTGCTGAGTGATCCTATGCTGAAATGATTCATTCAGGAGCTATGGAGCATTCTGAGCAGGATATGTGACTCATTTGGTAAACAGCAACACCTTGGAAAAGAGAGCAGAAGCTGGTGTTGGCTTTATGAGATAGAACTGAAAGGGGAAACAGAGTTCTACACACATGACTATCTCCAGCCATTGATGTTTCTGCATATATTTACTCCCCTGTCGTGCTGTTCCAAGTAATCAACTCAGTTTTCCCAAACTGCTTTTTTCTTTCTTTTTTGATCATTTTAAGGGATGGCTAGCTGGGTAGGAAGGAGAGGAATAATGTATTTGATAATGAATGAGATGTAAAACAAAATGAGATGCAATAATATAAATAAAAATGTTAAGAGTCATTGTAAGAAAAGAAGGAAGTTCAGAAGGGGGACACAAGATGTTGGATTTACCATATTAAATTTAAAATATACACAAAATAAGCTATATATAATAGAATTGATTTCTATAATGCAATATATATGGAATAGAATAGAAAATGGTTTCTAATGTAGTCCTTTTTTCTTTGTATAGGAAATTAGTCATATTTGTTGATGCTTGTCCATTTCATAATAAAAAGGAAGTCTTTGAAATAATAACTAAAAAATGAAAGTATCATTAAAATAGTGGAAAGAGCACTGGACTAGAAACGAAAGAGAAGACCTGGTTCTAGTCTCAATTCTTAACGTTTAGCTATCCTACAGAGCTGTAATAAGGGCTGCCATTAGAACAAGGAGGGATCATAATTTTATCATCTGGTCTGTAGGGTAAAATTAGCTAGCCCTGATGGTAAATATCTGTGAACTAAGCAAGTCATTTCACTTTCTTGTACCTCGGTTTCCATTTAGGCATTAAGATTCTGTGATTTCACAAAGTTGATGCCCATCCTTTGAGGAATAGTTAAACAATCCATGGGACATAAACATAATGGAATATCACTGTGCTATAAGAAATGATGAATTCAGAGAAATATGTAGAAAGATTTATTTGAACTGATGCAAAATGAAGTAAGCAGAATCAGGAAAACAATTTACACCATAATTATGACAATCTAAATAGAAAGGACAATAACAAAACAACTGAAATTGATTTCTATAATGACATATAATGACCAAGCTTAACTCCAAAAAAGAAACATGAGAAAGTATCTTCTTCCCCTAGGAGGGGTGAGGGGAGAAATAATACTGACAGGAACTGGATATGGAACACTGCAGATTTCAGATATTTTCAACATCTTGGTTAGTTTTGATAAACTGTATTTTCCTCATCTTTTATTCTTTGTTGTAAAAATTGATTCCAGTAGTGTATGGGGGAGAACTGCATTGGAAAATATAAGTGATTTTTTAAAAAGCTGTCAAAAAGTCCCCTACCCCTAAAGATTCTCTGATTCCCTTGTTTTTTGATGTTTAGTTGTTTAGAGCTCTTTTCCCAATAACCAAAGTGAATGGACCCTGAAGCATCTGATTTTTCTCTTCCCTTCCCCAGCTCTATTCTTTTCCAACCCCTCACCTCAATCTTTCTAAGAGTAGGAAGGGGAAGTAAATTAATAATAGCTGAGGATGTAAGCATATTTTTAAACATGAAGCAAATCTACACAAATCCTAACAGCCAAGAACAACATTTCAGGATCTGTCTGAAGGGTGAATGAATATCACACAGAAATTTTGTCTGCCGTGATGCTTTTACCAAGGACCACACTGTAGCCAGGGAGCTTCTGATGTGCATATAGCTATGCTTGCCTGAACTGGAGCTGAAATATGTGTATCACAATGCAAAGCTGTTGCTCTAGTTAGCCTAAGACTTCAATTTGTTTCCTTTCCAGCCATGCACAGTGATTTTGTTGCAGTGAACCTCTGGGGTCAGAGCTTTAAGTTAATTTTAAACATTGCCTTGTCGACTGACTTGCTTAGAGACCAAGAAATCGTTCTTAAATGAAAAAAAAATCCCTAGTCCTTATCCTTATAATAGAAAACCTTTTAGAAAGAGTACATGCTTACACATTCCTGGCACAAAAACAGGGTCATCTTTTTTATGGTTCTCTGTACCTCCTTTTTTCTAATCTGACTGCCATAGTTCCATCAGTCCTACTAAGAAACAGGATTTCTCCCATACAGAGAGGTGAGGCTCTTGAGGAGAGACCTCCCTCAGAGAGAGGATTTTTGCCTCAAGACCTTTCTATGAATGAATTAGAGGATTAAATCCAGGAGAAAATTCATTATAGATAAGGTTGTGTTGCTGAATTTTCAGGCTGTTTTCTTCATAACTATAACATTTCATTTTGTGCCTTCACTATTTCCCTGTTAGACTAAACAGAGTAAAGCTCTCTTCTCCCTACTTTGACTGCTCTGGGGAGTAGAAATTAGATGCAGCCAAATGTATTTTGATTTAAATGTCATCCAGGTTTCATGTGTGTAATCTCTGAATAGCTAGCAGAGCACGTAAACTCCATGAAATTGTCTCATATGGGGGAATGTTTGAATCTCTCCTCCTTTCAGCCCAACTATTGGCATGGTTGTAGCACATCAGCCATTTTATAAAATGAGGATGGAGTTGTTCTCTTTCTGCTTTTTAAAAGTCTTCCAAGTTTTCAAGTCCAAAAACATGTGTTGGCAGTTTGGCAAGCAAAACTAAAAACAGCTTTTATTCTTTTTCCTTCCTTTCCTTTCCCTGTTGCTCTACATTATTAATACAGCTTTGTACTTAAGAAAGTGGATTTTTAAAAAATTCAAGGTTGAAAAATGATTAAACCCTTTATGGGACACTTTGGACTTATTAACTAGACTATCTAGTTCTCTTAGGTTATTACCCACTCATAATAGATGCTTGTTCTACTTCCCAAAGTGGGTGTGGGAAAGGGGTACATTGCAGATGTGTTTGAAGCAGATTCGCCTTCATACTTTTCCAGGCGATAACACAGATCTGTTCTGCTTGGCCCTATAGGCCAGAACCTAGAAGCAGTGGATGGAAGTTGCAGAATAGCAGGTTTAGGCTGAATATTCAACACAAACGAAAAAAACCTGTTCAATGTGGGCTCCTTCTCTCTGAAAGTTTCAAGTATGAGCTAGGTTTCCACTTGGGAAATGCTATGGAAAGGATTCTTGTTTAGGTATATGTTAGACTAGGTGTCCTGAAGGTCCCTTCCAACCATGAGATTCTGTGATCCTTTCAAGATGCTTAGGCTGCTTCCCTATTCCAATATGCTCTGAATTCAGTAGCCCTCAGTTTTAATGCCCACTTTCCCCCCTGCCCCAAAGAGGTGGTCAGTAAATCAGTAAACATGTATACATAATCAGGCAGTCAAATAAAGATAAACATTCTTTATCATTCAGTTGACATGAATACTTCCTTAGGTGGGTGATTATTTGCAAATCTGTTGTAGTAGCATAGGCAGCTAAAAAATCTTCCTCACTTAATTTTTTCCAGAGGAAAGATGCCCCAAATGCACATTTTCAGGTCTGTCCTATACAGATGCTTTCTGATGGATCTTGGGCTGGGGTAGTGGGGGGGTTGCTATTTCTATCTCACATTCCAGCAAACTTCAGAAAAGAGATCATCAGTCTGTTCTCTGTAGCGTCCTTCCCCAGTAAACTTTTATCTCCCTCTTCACTCCCAGCCTTGTTACAAAGAGCTGTATTAGAACTAGCAGGGAGATGACTGCAGCTGAGCTGAGAGTCAGGGCTATGCTCTTCAACTAACTTTGCTTCAGTTCTCCTTCTGCAGTGCTCAACATGATTTAGGTTTGGGGGTGGGGGAGTGATCAGCCCCAGCTTTCATTGGGGGAAAATATATGGCTCAAGGGAAAGAGCATATGGGGGGGGGGGCAGAGGAGAGAGAAAGAGAACTAGAGGACAAATAAGAAAAGTAGGGAATCTTCAGTCATAACCCAGAAGAAAGAGGTACTTCTAAGATATCAAGGAATTCCTAGCAGAAAAAAAGATTTCTTTAATCATAAGTAGTACAATTAAAGAAATAGCTTTAGTTTCCTTTCATACTAGACACCTTTCACTCTTTTATCTATTTTGGGCACATCCTTTTCCCTCAGGGTTTGACAGCCCTCTAAGCCCTCCATGATGGCTTACTATTACACATGTATTCACATACCTTCCCTAATTAGCCCAGCAATCTTCATTTACCTCCCTTTACCCTTGGGAAAATTCTACAGGTAAAGAAATGAGTGCCTAACAAGAGTAGAAACTTGAACTCCTGTCTCAGTTCCCTGTCTGAGATAATTAATGTTTGTTCCTTTCAACAAAATCAGGTTTGTATTGAGTTTGTTGTCTTGCCCATTGACTTTCTATGCTAGTATTCTAGTTTTGCCTTCAATTTTCCAAGTAAATCATTATTGAGGCAGTCACTGAGGACAGTGACTTTATTTATTCTTCTGTTTGTTTAATTCCCTGCCCATAACCCAGTGCCTGGCACTTGATGGGTGCTTAATAAGTGACTTTTAAATTGAATTGTTGCATCACTTCTTTTGCAAAATCCCAGCCTTTTTTTTTTACTTGGCTTTACAAATAAAAGTCTTGTTTTCACTAAATTTAGTGTTTTGTTGCATCTCCTGTAGCCAAATTTGCACCATCAGACAGGATTCAAAGTAGCTTTGAGGAAAAGGACAATGGCTACTTCCCGTGTCCAAGAAAAAAAAATCCTGGGCAATCTGGAAATGTTTTTTTTTTTTTCCTGCTTGCTTCTCTGCCAGGTTTAAAAAAAAAAAAAAGGAAATAGGTTGAAGTAACTCAATTGGATTTGAAAACAGACTTCTACCTAAATAGAAAGCAGCTGAGGTATGATGGGTAAATTCTGTTTAGTGAACATTGCCGTCAAAAAACAGGTGTGGAAAAGCAGGGTTGAAGTGAGGAGGTGGAGGAGGAATAGGTCCAATGACGAAACTGAAAAGGAGGAAAACTCATCAGTCACTATTTCTAGTACAAAAAGGCAGATGAAACTGTATGGTTCTGTTGAAGAGATTGCAGAAAACTGCTGTCTCCAAACATGGCGTTGCCAACAATTTGTTATAGAGGAGGAGCAGCCAGGCAGCCTCAGTGGGGTTTTTTTGTGTTATTTTTTGAATTACCAATGTTGATCTGTTTCCTTCCTTGTCTCCCTGGTGAGCAAGCTCTTGCAGCATGCAGGCTTGCGTGTATACACATGCCACTTTAGAGAAAGTCCAGCGGGGAGTGGCAGAATTATGGTTTAGCAATTCCATTCTGCCAATAAGAAGCTGAGGGTAGATCTGAGTTTTACCTACTCGTTGCTTATCCACTGAAGCCCCCAGCACAAGAAGGCAAAATCCCCCCATCTTCAGTTGTATTTTTATGCAACTGTTATAAAGTCTGTAGCATTGCACTGGCCCCTTTATGGCCTGCAGTCTCTATGTCTGCCCCTGATGAGGAGAGATGGCATTTGGCCGATGGGATGGTTTGTGCCTTTACTGCTGGCCGTTGGGCTTCAGTCCTCCGTAGCTCCGTCCCGGCTCATTAAAACCCAGAGCCAAATGGCTACACTGATGCCTGCTGTAGCACTGCAGGGGCCAGGAAGTTAAATGGATCTCCTAATCCTGCATAATTTATCTCCCTGTTAGCCCCTCATAAAACAGCCCAATTCAGCCCCACCACCAAGAGCTATGTTCTGAATTTCCTATTTTTTGATGGCCAGCCTTTCCCTGCTTCTCTCTTTATTATTATTATTAAAAATTATTTTCCCCTTGTTCTCTAGGAGTTGGCCTTAATGGTTCTTTCATTTGGAGCCTTCAGCTTGCACCCCACTTCACTAACAATCTGTCCACTTGTCTTGTTTGGACTTAATACCACAGAGCAGTTGGTGCTCCATTCTTCCCCCTCCCCTCTCCTCTCCGTTGTCTATTGCCTTTTCTCCCTTTCTACTTCCAGCCCTTACCCCCATCCTTTTCCCCTTCATCTCATGTCTCTCCCCACAAAAAAAAAAAAATCTTCACCTTCCCTGACCTTCTCTCCAGGGACTGTCTCTGCTGTAAGATGTCCAATAGGACATTTTTTAAAAGGGCATCGATTCACTGACTCCCCCCGCCCTCATCTCTCTCCATTTCTGTTTCATTTCAGAGATTTACAAACGAGGACCACCTGGCGGTTCATAAACACAAGCATGAGATGACATTGAAATTTGGCCCAGCCCGGACAGACTCAGTCATCATTGCAGGTACTCACCGCTCTAAAAGCCACGTGCTTCAATATCACCCCACAGTTAAGATTAATACCAGGGACCAGATGTACAGAGAACTGCTCTTCCCTTCCCCCATTAAGAGCTTTTGTGTGATCTGCATTTAATCAGGAAAAAAGGAACACTGAAAGCTCCCAAGTTTCTGTTCTCTCCCTTTTTCTTCTTCTCTCTCCCTCTCCCCCCCCCATTTTAGTAATAAGATCAGGTTCTGTGGTTTAGTGGGTAGGCATATAAGGGTTTTTTCCTTTCTTTTCCTTCTTCCTTGCATCTATTTTATTAAGATTCTTGAAGATTTATAGACAAAAGAGGCCTTTGACATTTCTCCCTACAGCTGATGAGGTGGGGAACAAAAGAAGGTGAGAAAGCTGACCCCTCCTGGCTACTGCTTCTCCAGTGAGTGTCAGTTTTCCTGAGCCAGGGAGCTGACAGTTCATAAATTCAGCCATTTTCCCTCTCTCAGCCACGGCTGGGAGCCCATTTCCAGAGCTCAGACAAGACGTTCGATCAATAACACTTTTCTAAGCAAATTTGGGTGTCCTGGAGCTTCTCATGAGTTGTGCGTCCCAGCTGTTGTCTCTCTTTCTTGTCCCTTTCTCAGCTCTGCTTTCAAATAGAACAGTAGCCTGTCATAAGAGGTACAACAGGCATACAAACTCAGGCAGGCTTTTATTTTTATATCAAAGGAAGGTTCCAGACTAGACAAGGATCTTCCAAGCAAGCGCAGCTGGGTATTCTGCCTTCATGGAGGTTAGTTTCTGATCATCCTATCAAACATGACCTTTCGAGGCACAGATTTGCTCTCCCCCCTGGGCTGGGGGGATATTTTGACTAAAACTTCAAGATCTCTGAGCAAATTATCCCCTTCCCATTCTTATAGCTTAATCTGTGACTTCTGTGCTGACTCATAAATCTTTTTATCTCAAAAACGATCTTTGCTCCTGAATTTTGCCTCTAGCTTCCTATTATACATTTTCATTTTGATGAGCTGTCACCTTAAAATCGTCATGTCCAAAGTGGAAATCATCATTTTCCTTTACTCTTCCCTCCCTCAAATCAACTCTCCTCTCTCAATTCTTCTAATCTTCTTTTCTATTACCACTGCTACCAGTTAAACAAACAGCAAACATTTATTAAGTACCTACTATATGCCTGAAACTGGGAGATACAAGGTAATTTTGAGGTAGGGCAGACATTGTGAACTGGGGGATCAGGAAAGTCCCCGTGAAGGGAGTGACTGGAGCTGAACTTTGAAACAGTTCCTACCCTCAAAGAGCTTACATTCTGTTGCCAGAAATGATGCTTACATATATGAGTAGATACAAAATACATAGAAAGTAAGTACAGAGTCATTGAGGGATGAGGGCGATACCTGCAAATGGGGAGATTAAACAAGGTCTCATGAAGAGGGTATCTCTTGAGTGAACTTTGAGCAGAGATAGAGATTCTAAGTGGTAGAGGGAAGGTGGAAGTGTATTTTAAGCATGGGAAATAACCTGTCTGAATAGTATATGTGAGGAACAACAATCAAGCCAGTCTGACTAGAATGTAGAGTATGTAAAGGGGTTAAGGAATGTATGTGATCATCCCAGAAAGGTAGGTTGGAACTGGCTATGAAGAGTAACAGACCAGGAGAACAATTTATACAATAACCAACTCTCCCTTACTCAGTAAACTCCAATGTCTCCCTGTCACCTCCAAGATCAAATACAAAATCCTCTGCTTGGCATTCAAAGTCCTTCATAACCTAGCCCTTTCCTACCTCTGCAGTCTTTTTGTAACTTATACCCCCACCACATATTCTTTGATCCAGCGACACTGGCCTCCAAACTGTCTGCATGCAAAACATTCTGCTTCTCATCTCCAGACATTTTCTCTGGCTCTCCCCTAGGCCTGGAACACTCTTCCTCCTCGCCCCTTCCTCCTGGCTTCCCTGGCTTCCTTTATGGACCAACGAAAATCTCATCTTCTGTATGAAGCCTTTCCTAAACTCTCTTTTGTCCTGGTGTCTTCCCTCTCAATTATTTCCCCTTTATCCTGTCTATAACTTGTTGGTATATATTTGTTTGCATGTCGTCTCCTCCGTTGGACTGTAACCTCCTTGAGGGCAGGGACTGTCTTTTGTCTTTTTTTTTTTTTTATCTCTAGAATGAAAGACTTAAGAACTCTGATCAGTGCTGTGATCAACTGTGGCTCCAGAATATCAGCGATCATGCTTCCTATGCCCTGACAGAGAGTTGATAGACTAGAAATAAAGAATGAGATATATGTTTTCAGATACAGCCAGTGCATGCATTTGTTCTGCTTAAGAGGTGACTAGTTGTCAACAGTGGATAGAACATTGGTCTTGGAATCAGAAAGCTGTGTAATACTGATAGTCACTTAACCACTTCACCGTCATTTTCCCCATCTATACAGAGGGGACGATTATAGCACCTACTTCACAGGGTTATTGTAAGAATTAAATGAGATACTTTTAACATTCTTTTCTTTTTAAATTTTGAGTTCAGATTCTCTCCCTCTTTCCCATCCCACCCTCTGGGAAGGCAAACAACATACCAATTATACATGTGAAATCATGCAAAACATATTTCCATACCAGCCATATCACCAAAAAAAAGGCAAAAAAAAGTGAGAAAATTATACTTTAATTTGTATTCAGAATTCCTCAGTTCTTTCTCTAAGTGCATAGCATTTTTTTCCTCATGAGTTCTTTGTGATTTGTCTTGGATCACTGTACTGATCAGAGTAACTATGTCTTTGACAATTGATCATCATTACAACATTGCTGTTATGTACATAGATTTCCCTGGTTCTTCTCACTTCACTTTGCATCAGTTCACATAGGTCTTGATAGAGTTCGTGTGGGGTTTTTTTTTTCTGAATCCACCCTTACCTCAACCACCACCACAATGATATACCACATCTTGTTTAGTCATTGCCCAATTGATAAGCAAGCCCTCAATTTCCAATTTTTTTGCCACCGCAAAGAGTGCAATAAATATTTTTGTACATATAGGTCTTTTTCCTTTTTCTTTGATATCTTTGGGGTACAGACCTAAGAATGGTATTGCTGGATAAAAGAGTGTGCACAGTTTTTATAGCCCTTTGGGCATAGTTCCATATAGTTATCCAGAATGGTTGGACCTGTCCACTACTCCACCAGCAGTTCATTAATGTACCATTTTTCCCTTATCCCCTTCAGGATTTGTCATTTCTGATGGGTGTGAGGTGGTACCAATGAAATACAGTTTAAAGCATTAACTATTAGTTATAAGGAAGGATACTTTTTTTGTATTTCTTAATTAGGAGTGTTGTGGTGGAGAGGAAGCCAGTGATAATGATGCCAAAAAAAAGAAAACAAACATCATTAATGAAGCATAGAAAGACAACAAAGGGAATTCAGAGGGAATCACAGTAATAAGCAGGACAGCTTTGAAACTAACATGTTTAATATATACACTTTTTTAAAAGCCAGAGATACACAGTTTCATATACAGATCTAGAAATTTATATATGAAAATGTGCACATTTCTTTGTGCTTATCAAATTCAGAATGATAAAAAAGTAAATACTTTATTTAGGTGCCATTGATTAATTAGGTTAGAAGAAACAGGAGCTTGTACTTGACCCTAAAGGCAATAGGCAGCCTCTTTAGCTTAATGAGCAAGAGAGTGACAGGGCCAGATTTGTGCTTTTTAGGAATGTTACTTTTTCTGCTTTACTGTAGACATTCTGTCTTCCTGTACCATAAACATCTCTACCCTCTATCTTGCTCATATTGTTACCCTTGTATCTACACATGCTCTCCTCGCAAGGCAGGTGGTCAGCCTGAGGATTTTACAAAAGAGAAACCTAAGATTAAAAAGGTTGGGAGACTGCTTCCAGTCACCCAGTGAATAAGGTCAGAAGTGAGATTTGAACCTAGAACCTTCCCAGAGCTCTTGATACCCCTCTTTGTGTCATTTACCTATGGATTGTATTCTTTGCAACAATAGCTTATATTTACATAACACTCCAAGCTAACACACTTCTTTGATAGCCAGTCTCTCATTTAAGCCTTCTAAGAACGCTGTGAGCTTGTATCATCTCTCCCCAATGAGGTTTTAGGTTAGTAGGTTGTTTTTTTTCCAGACCCGTGATTTCATTGGTGTGAGAAACTCCTTTCACTGATATAGACTCTGTGTGTGTGTGTGTGTGTGTGTGTGTGTGTGTGTGTGTGTGTGTGTGTGTGTGTGTATGCGCTCGCGTCGCGCGCATGCACACTTTTCTATAGTTTGTGTGACAGGAAGCATGCCTTATACAGCTGTTAAAGATCATACCATAAAAAAATTAAGAGAACCAGATCAGGAACTTACCTGCCTAGCACTATGATGAGCATATTGCAAGTGCTTAATTAGTATTAATTGGGACCATCAAGGCAGTCTCAAACTCATCTCCTTTGGATTGTTTTATTAATTAGGTCAGGAAGAAATGGAAACCAGTTGAAGGTTACAAAAGACCCAACTGGAAGTTGAGAAATAAGATTTCATACAGGGGAGTTGTTGAAATAAACACCAATCCAGTGTACAAATGAATCCTTTATAGACCTAAACAGAAATAACTTTAAAAATTCATTTGGAAGAACAAGAGATCTAGAATATTATGGGATTCAGAACTCAAATTATAAAGTTATTATCATCAGTTATGTACTGGTTATTTGGTACCAGTTTTTAAAAAATAGAAAAGTAGATCATTTGTACATCATGGTAGACTAGACAAGAAACAATCCGAAATAATTGAACTCAACCCGTTGTTTAGTAAACGCTAAAATAAAACTTACCTGAGAAAGAACTCTGATGAACTGCTGAGAAAATTGAAAGCAATCTGGCAGAAATGAGGGTTAGGCCAGCGTGTGTGTGTGTGTGTTGGTCTAAACCTAATTTCTGTTAGACCGATACATGGAGCAATAGAAGCAATCACTAACAAAATTCATGCAGCAAAGATAAGGAAAGTGGTTGGCTGGGGAAAAAAATCATTGTATCATATCTCTGATAAGAATCTGATATCCAAGGTATATAGCCAGCTAACAGAAATATATAGGACCAAAAGCCAGCCCCCAATATGTTGTTCAAAGATATACAACAGATATTAGAAGAATTACAAACTATTAACAGCCATATGAAAGAGTGATCCAGATCACTAATAATAAAGAGAACTGCAAATCAAAACAACCCTGAAGCAGTCCCAGCAGATTGGCAAAGATGACAAAAGATGTAAAGAGTCAACAACTTGGAGGAGTTGTTGAGCATACTAATGCAGTGTTAGTAGAACTGTGAATTAGTCAAACCATTCTGGAAAGCAAATTGGAATTTGCTTAGAAAGAGACAAAAATGTCTATTACCCTTTGACCCAGAGATAACACTGCTATGTATATACCCAAAAGAGAGCAGTGATCAAAAGAAAGGTTCATACATGCCAAAATTTTAATAGCAATTTTTGTAGTAGTAGTAGTAGTAGTAGTAGTAATAATTCTCATTCATTAAAAAATAGCTAAACAAGTTGTGATATGTGAATGTGATGGCATCTTATTGTACTACAAAAAACAGTGAATGAGGGGGGCAGCTAGGTGGCACAGAGAGAGCACTGACCCTGGAGTCAGGAGGACCTGAGTTCAAATGCCGACCTCAGACACTTGACACACTTCCTAGCTGTGTGACCTTGGGCAAGTCACTTAACACCAATTGCCCTGCCCCCCTCCCAAAAAAAAGAAAAGAAACAATGAAGATGAATATAGAGAAGCATAGGAATACTTTTATGAACTGATAAAGAGTGAAGTAAGCCAAAGAGGCAGGGTGGATGTGCACCAGAACTGCAACAATGAACACAGAAAGAACAAGAACTAAATGGTCGGAACTAGATGTTCTGAAATTATAACCAAGCTTGGTCCCCAAAAGATACAAGATGACATTGTCCCTTTCACCTCACCCTTCTTTGCAGAGGTAGGGGTAGAAACACTGGATATAATGTTATCCTTGGTCAGTTTGTTGGTTGTGTGGGATTGGTTTTTGCCAAATGTTATTTTTTTCCTCTTTTATTCTTTATTAGAAGGATTGGCTGTCTGGGAAAGGGAAAAGGAGGGAAGAAATACATTGGGAATTATAGATGATGTGAAAACAAAATGTATCAGTAAATATTTATAAAATAAACGTAATAAACATACAGAATACAAACCAAGTATGAACGTGAGCCGTAGGCCACAGGAAGAGTTTACATAAGACTCAGGCGGATAACCAAAATGGCCTCTTCTGAGGCCCATCCACTCAGCGTACCCTCTTCTGCTCTGTTTGAGTTATGATTTTGTATGTATGGTAAGGTAAAGTACTTCTTTAACCACAAAGGATATTATTACCCCCACACACACATCCAGATTTGAAGGGAAAGTGCCTTTATTGTTGGCCAACTAAAAGTGCTTGAGAACCTTTTAAAACTATTTTGGGAGGTGGTGGCAACCTTTTCAAACAGTCAGATTCAGAAGGTGTTTTGTTTGTTCAGAGAAAGAAAATCTGATGGTTATTTCCATGGATTATCTTGCTGAACTTGTCCTTTAAACCTTATGCTGTTTGTAGAAGTCTACCTAAGGATTAGGATTATTCAATTTATTCTGAAATAGCTAATCCAGCAGAGGAAAATCTTGATGGTGTTGTGATCAGCTAACATAATCCAGTGGGCTGCAGACAGAAGAATTAAGCAATAAGAATAAGGAGATTTAAATTTAAATTTGAATTAAAAGTTGGCCTAGAAGGTAACTATAGGCCAATTAGAGCCTTCCCTCCCACCTGCCCCTTCTTAAGGACAGAAATACCGGACACCTTCTAAGTGAACAAGGACAAATTAAACACCAAGGTGACATTGTATTTTGAAGCCTCGAGAGCTGGCACCCAAATCCTGTTTTCCACCATGTACCGTTCAGTATGTATGGCTTTAAGCCTTTGTGAAATGAGATGCTTTTTTTTCCTTTTTTTGGACAATTTTCCTTTCTCCGCACTGATCCCTTTATCTGACACTGTCCTGTGTTCTTCCATCCCTATCCCTAGCCTTTAGGCTTGCCCAGGAAAGGAAGGAGCCTTGTCTCCACGTCTACTAAGTGCCAGGACGCCATTGCTTCATAGGTAACTTCAGCAAAGGCCTCACTTCTCCTAACCTCAGTGCCCTCACAACTTCCTGATTACCTATTTCCGTCAGGGAGAAGCCAAGCCAAATATTTTCCTTTCAGATTCATCAAGGAGCTAGATAAAAAGAGAAAATGCTACTTAATTATCCTGGGTTCTGCAGCTTGGAAGCTTCCTAAAATTGTACTTTGAGAGGTGTGTTTTTTTTTAATAGGTGGGGATTTTTTTTTATAGACACACAGAGTGAAACATTGTTATATGTTCCCCCTTCTGGCCACAAGACAACATTGCACAGACACTTAACATTTTCCATCTTCACCTAGTAATTACTGTTTACTGTTAAATAAACTGGAGTTCCATAAAGTTGATTTGCCTCCAGCACACAGTTTGGCTGCTGATAGAGTAAAGAAAACATGGCTTTTACAAACTCTCAATTTCTGATTTCTTATTGAAACCCTTACTAAGAGTGGAAAGAGGATAAAAGTTTGTGGAACGAAGAATAACTCTGCTATCTATACAGAAGAGTCTTACATGCTTTCTATTCCTTTCTTATTTTACAGATCAGACCCCTACCCCTACCCGATTCTTGAAGAATTGTGAAGAGGTGGGGCTCTTCAATGAACTAGCCAGCTCCTTTGAGCATGAATTCAAGAAAGCTGCAGATGATGATGAGAAAAAGGCAAGAGGAGGGAGTCTCTGAGCAACTGGGGGATAAATTCTAGACTTATTTTAGCTATATCTGTTAACTTGGTTGGCCCAGGGCTAATAAGGCTCAGGTTTTGATGTGGGCCAGCTTTGTTCTGTTCTGCGGCCACAAACTGCTTCTAAACCAAGTCATCTCAGAGTACCATCACAAGGCACCAGAGATGACCCTACCAATAGCATCATCCTTTGGATATGAAAAGCAGGATGGTCTAGTGAAAAGAATATTGCAGTGGGAGTCTAGAGACCGGTGTTCTAATCCCATCTGTGCCATTATTTAGTGAAAGTTGTCAATAACTTGGGAGAGAGGCTGGGACTTTTGCTGACAAAATATCTATTTCATTGCCCTGGAACCCCAGACTTTTCATTTGTGGTGATTTACCACACAGTTGATGCTACAAAGTTTGCTGCAGGAACAGGAGAGACAGTATCTGCCTTCCTAGCCAATAGAAAATCCCTGAAGGAGTTTGGGAAAACCTTGCAATACAAGATAAAATTGGTGGAGGGGAAAGAAAGAAAAACGAATTGGAGATCCAAGGTCTGGCATACTGTACAGTTCAATTTCTAAGTTACTGGCCTCTAGAGACAAATTTGGATATCTGTAGTTTCTATAATCAGAACTATCTGGTCATACTTCCATACATCCATATGGCTCTTATCCAGTAAATGCATACATACGTACATACATGCATACATATATAAGTAAAAGACCCACATTCTTATCCCTGTTTTTGAGAGATGGCAGCTTTTCAGAATAACATAAAATAGAAATATGGCTAACATGTGTATGCTAAAATAGAGTATGAAGAGAAGCTAGAAAAATAGTGAAGGTATTGGTGTCTCTGGAGACTATCTTCCCCTTGCACAAGGGAAATATGCAGTGGGGGTGATGAGGACAGTTGACCATGATTCCTCCATCTGGCATAGGCTGCAAGAATGAGTGTAAGCCATCTACCACACCCCCTTCACTAGATCTTGGGGTACCTTCCCAGTGACATTGGTTTCACAGCCATCTTTCTTAAGAGCCTCCCTTAACCCCTTCCCCCCATTATACTAATAAAGTAGCAGGTCTCAGTGGTGTGTTTGTTGTCCTTTTAAGATAGCAGAACTAGCAATGATCATTTTTCCCTTACCTCACGCTACCCAGGCCCCTCACTACGCATCTGCTACTGGTGGGTACAAGGTAGAAAAAAAATAAGTCAAAATATTTCCAGTAGGAGAAGCTATGCACCAAACCTATTATATGCGTTTTCAACCTGCACATGCAGGGGTGATCTCTACCCTTTTTTGTTGAGAAGACTCAGTGGAGTCTCTGGGAATGCTTAATGAGCCTGAAACCTACCTAAATGGTAGCATTCTCAGAGGTTTCTCAAAATTCAGTCTGGAAAGTCTTGTCACTTTTCCCTTACCATTCTGACTTTGGGAATCCTGGGCTAGATAAATTAGCACTAGAGGACCTGAACGCCTACTGAATGGGGAGATAAGGGCAGGAATAAAAGGAACTGCATTTTCAACCACCCACTTACTAGTAACTGCTCCCTGTAGAAGTAAACACATCTGAACTCAGCCCCAGAAAAAGAGGTTTCTAGGGACCAGAATCCCAAGAGAAAAGTAAAAAATAAGCCCCTCACTCACACAGAAGCCAGGGCTAGAAAACAAATAGAACAAAGAAGCCACTTTGTCATGGACTGCAACACCAACCTTCCTGTCATGGTATGATG
Source organism: Phalanger gymnotis (assembly GCA_028646595.1). Classification (NCBI taxonomy): domain Eukaryota; kingdom Metazoa; phylum Chordata; class Mammalia; order Diprotodontia; family Phalangeridae; genus Phalanger; species Phalanger gymnotis. Next base: position 217,455,421 of record CM053623.1, read on the forward strand.
TCAGGGTCATTACCTCTGATGGTTTATTGTTCCCCGCAAAGCCATTTACAGCTCATGTGCTGATGGTTCTTCAGGCAGGCAACCTCTCTCCTCCCCCTTCATCCTCCCTCCTGCCTTTCCCTCAGGCCCTGGTTCTCTCCTCTTTCTACCATCAGCTCCTCCTGTCTTTGCTGCCCCAGTCCCTTCCTATCTGAGCTCTTAGCCCAAAATATTGGGCTTCCAAGTGAGACCACAGCTACTCATGGGAAGTCCCCAGAAGGGATCTTTCCTAGCTTGTTTGTAGAACTTTAATAGCTGGCTTGTCTTCATTACTTTTGATAATTGGGCTATCCTATCATCCAGCTTGGTGGAGAAAAGGTTCATAGCTCCCCAGTGGCCAACAGAGCTGGTCAGGAGTAGGCAGGAGTCAGGCTCCAAAATCATTTTACCTCCTTCAAGGGAAAACAGCAAAAAGAGTCATAAAAATAGCATGGATATGTGGTAGCTTTTTCTTGCTTTAAGAGAACAAAGGCATCTTCATAGATACTTTTTTACTTCTGTGATCCACATTTCACAGATGAGGAACCTGAAGGCTTAAAAGATCAAACAACATTTTTAGAGTCACACAGTATGTCTGTAATCAGTTTTCATGTCTCCCATTCCAAATGTTTTGAATGCTGGATTAGTTTTAGGACTTTGTTCCCAAAGAAAAACTATGCGATTAGATGTGTTTCTTTTCTTGAAGATTATGTTCATGTTTACCTTTAGCAGGCTGCTGGGCCCTTGGACATGTCCCTGCCCTCCACACCAGACATCAGAATCAAAGAGGAAGAACCAGTGGAGGTAGACTCATCCCCCCCTGATAGCCCTGTCTCCAGTCCCCACTCCCCACCAGTAAAGAAGGTAAGATTCTATATCAGGAGAGCTCATAATCTTCTGGTGGGTGGAAATGAATAGTAATAGGTCCCTGATTATTGATGATAATATCTATATCCCACTTTTTCCTTCAAACTTGGTTTCCTTTGAATGCTCCCCTAAATCTGCACGTAACTGGCCCGCACAACTCATTCCATGTGTATTTTGAAGAAAGATAGCTTCTACTATACCAGAAGATGCTTTTTCCCTCATGTTCTAGCCTAGGCTTTGCTGGTATGTCACTAGGATCTAGAGCTCAGATTCCAAGCCAATTAACATGAGGAATTGTGAATTTGTTTATTGTGTTTTGTTTTTAATGTGTGATCATCAGTTCCTATTTTCATAGCTCCTTTCACCAAGAGATCTATCTTGGGAATCCTTATCTCTAGCTGGTGGCCAGGGGTGTTAGTTCTTTTGGTTATTTGAGGTTGCTCAAGCATCAGCAGGTTTTACAATTTACCTCAGTCTAGGGTGAGAGTATTTAAGCTGGGAATAACTCTAAGAATCCCTGGAATTTACATAATACCTCTTCTTCTAAGATCTCCAAGTGATTTCCCAGCTGTCATCTCATTCATCAAGCCAACATCCCTGAAAGGGAAATAGCCAACTGGTCTTAATCCCAGGATTCCCCTAGACTGGGTGAGTGAGGTGTGTGTCCCTGGAACAATAGGATGAGGTGATGATATATTTGGGGCATCACTGGTAACCTTGTCAGTAGCCTCTGGCTCCTACCCAGTAAATCTGTGCCAAACATTACAAGCTATAACTCTCTGTAACCAGTCTCTTAAAACATTTTGTGATCAGTTGTTCTCTTCTCCCTAGGAGGTCACCTCCAAGCCCGCTGTAATCTCCACCCCCACACCCACCATTGTTCGACCAGGATCTCTGCCTCTCCATCTGGGCTATGATCCACTTCATCCAACCCTCCCCTCCCCAACCTCTGTCATCACACAGGCTCCACCTTCCAACAGGCAGCTGGGGTAAGTAAAGGCTCAAAGAACAGCAGTGGGACCAGATGTTCCTCAATGAGGGTTATTTGCTAAATGGAGGGGCTATTTTTGTATGACCTTCCGAAAGAGATTAAAGAGAGGCATCTAGATACAAGATACTCTCTTCCCTCAAAAAACTTAATTTTTTTACTTTTCCATTTAAGAAACCCAGCAATTATCTAGTAATTTCTGTGACTGTAAATAAGAGCTCTGGGAATTTAGATTTGGGCATTTGTGAAAGAGAAAGGAGCCTAAAAACTTCATGAAGTTTAGCACAGTGATAGCTGGCTATTGTGGGACAACACCAACTACCAGCTCTAGCTCTAGGCCCTATGAATTACCTTTCAGATCTATCTATTCCTTTGCTCTGGCCTACCCAGGGCTTTGTTATTCTTGATTATTTTTGTCCCCCAAATGCCTTGCAAATTTCCTAATAAGAAAGTATAAGATCCTTTTTCTAGGTACCCAGGGGTTAAGAGGTGGTTGTTGGAACTCAAACTTGTAACCAGTTGTTTTCTGGGCCTATTAAGGAAAAGCAAGGAGTGGCTTGTTAGATAGGCAGGGCAAAATAAGATACGGAGATGACCAAGAGGACCAGGACTGGACTTGGCCATCAGGTGGCTCGGTTCAGCTTATTGTTGAACGTGATTACTTTGATGCCATTCATTTGTCCAAGGCCAGTCAGTTTGTACAGGCCAAAGATAAAAAAAAGCTGACTTAATTGCTTCGAGCTCCTGAGAGGAGGGTATAGTGAGCTCTTTACCTATCTAAGCAGTGTGTGTTTGCCTGTTTTGTGGGGCTTGGTGTAAAGGTGTTGACATTTTTTTCTGCCTTTACCAGGCAGGTTGAGTGGCAGCTGAAACTGGAGCCCCATCTCTCACTCTTACCCACCAGGGTGCTAAGGTTTCACAGAGCTACTAAGCATCTCTCCTAGAAGGGTTCTCCCAAGTAGCTGTAGTTCCCATAAGGGATAGATATTGTAACCATTGCACTTCATCTCTTCCAGGTCCCCCACTGGCTCCCTCCCTCTTGTCATGCACCTTGCTAACGGACAGACCATGCCTGTGCTGCCAGGGCCTCCAGTGCAGATGCCTTCTGTTATATCGGTGAGCTCTGTGACAGAGGAGGCCGACTTTACCAACTTTTCCTTCAGAATCAATCAATCAATCTCTCTCTCTCTCTCTCTCTCTCTCTCTCTCTCTCTCTCTCTCTTTCTCTCTCTCTCACACACACACACACACACACACACACACACACATCCTGAAGACCTATCTAGTCTCCGTTTTTTTGTCACTTGAACGTGAGTACTACACCCCACCCCCTCACCTGCCTCTGCCAACTTCCAGCATCAGGAGAGGCAAAACAAAAAATCACCTGTCCAGATGGTTTCTGATTCAGACATCAACACCACTAGCCCACTGACTGGCTGACTTCTTATACTCAGCACCTTCTCTCTCACCCATCAAATTCTCTGGGAGGCAGCCCCAGTTTTGCACATAAAAATTCATATAGCAGTTAAGAAGTAGGCTCCTGATTCCTTTATGTATTACCTTCCACTTATACTATATATGTTTTGGATGTACGATTTTTGCTTGTTGACTTTCCCCTTAGAAGGAGAGCTCCTTGGAGACAGGGACCATGTTTTCACCTTTCTTTGTGTCCCTAGCTCTTAGCTCAGAGGGCATAGTAAGTGCTTAATAAATGCTGACTGACTTACTGACTCCACTGTGACATAGGAAATGGGTGTCCCTGTCTTGAGCTGCCTTCTGAATATCCAGGAGCTTGTTACTGTGCAAGGCAGGCCTTGCTAAGTCTCAGTCTCAAAATAATTTAATATTGAAGAGTTACTTCCCACCAAAAGCTTTATCTTCCCCTCTGGCTTCTCTTCCCTCTCTCAATCCAGCTGGCCAGACCCATCTCTATGGTCCCCAACATTCCTGGTATCCCTGGTCCACCAGTTAACAGCAGTGGTTCAGTCTCTCCTTCTGGCCTGCCCATGCCTTCAGAAGCCAAGATGGTGAGTACATCCCAGCCAGGAGCAAAACTAGCCTTCTCTGGAGTGTTTGCTCTAAGCTCAGGTTTCTGAATTTTAAAAATTTAATTTTTTTTCCAATTAAAAATTTCTTTTCTCTCCTCTCTCTGAAAAAACAAAAAACAAAAATAAAACCCTTATAACAAGTATGAATAGTCAAGACAAATTCCTGTATTGTCCATGTCCAAAAATGGCCAGTGGATAGCATGGTTTGCCATTAGTGCTCTCATGGTTGGTCATTTAAGCTTAGGCTTTTTAGGCAGTCTGGTCAAAAGGACCTCAGACCAATATTTCTACCTTCTCCCTGCCCTAACATCCTAGTGCAGTGACTGTGCCAAAGGAAAGAGGCAGCACAGACTGCGTAGAGTGGAGCATTGGCTGTTTCAGTTCCAGGATGACAGATGGAGGATGGGCAGACCGTGGGAGGGAAGGGGGGGAGTGGAGGTTGGCCATGTGGTAAACAGATACATGCCCAGGGCCTGGCCAGGTTCCACAGAAGAGCTTTCTGCTAAACCAAATAGCTCTCTAACCCCATAACTGCCCAGAATGAGAGCCAGAGACCCGGGGGATCCAGGTGTGTGTATTCTAAGGGAGATTTGGGAGAATTGTTTTGAAAGTACTAGCTCTCCTCCGTAAGGTCCGGTGTTTCTACAAACCGTACAGTTATTTCTTTCTCATCTTACTTTGCAGAGACTAAAAGCCACTCTGACCCATCAAGTCTCTTCCATCAACGGCGGCTGTGGCATGGTGGTGGGCACTGCCAGCACAATGGTGACTGCTCGCCCAGAACAGAGCCAGATACTCACCCAGCACCCTGATGCTCCGTCCCCTGCTCAGCCACAGGTTAGCTGGGCCCTGACCCTGAAGAGCTCTAGGGCAGGGAACAGACTGCCCTTCCTATACTTGTTCTTCCAAGAAACAAAACTTAAAAGGGAGCCAGAGCCTGAGCTTTCTCGGCACCTTCCTTCTTCCCTTCTGACTCTTAGGAATAGCAGGACAGCTCAGGAGCAGAGAATAGATGGTACCACCCTCTGTGCCCACCACCCAGACTGCTCTTACAGGCATAACCAGGACTTGGGTGCTACTGCTATTGTTTTTTCATTGAGACCCAATAGTCTGGGAAATCCAGGAATATCCTTAGCTTTAGTAAGACTTCTCTAGATGCTGAAAAGAGGCTAGGTTCCAGTTAGTCTCTACCAGACGGGTGGCAGCCTGAGCCTGCTTTCTCATGCTACATGCTTTGCCCAGCCTCGCCTCTTCCCTTTTTCCTACCATTTCCCAGTCACTACCTGTTAGGTCAGTTACTGCCACGTGTCCAGACGTTGAATAGCCATGTGCTGCCCTTCAGCCCAACCACCATAAAACTATAGGGTCAAAACCTGGTCTTGAGCTCTCCTTTGAACTAAATCTGCCTACCCTCCAGCAGCAGCCATTGGTGCCAGTCCCTGGAGAGATTAAAACAACCCCTCCCTTGAAGGTACTGAGCTGTCTCAGTCAAACGTGATCAGCACTGTTTCATCTTAGTCGGTCTCTTCCTTTTTCCTCTGCTCCCAACCCTAGTGCCTTTGAGAAGATAGAGAAGCTGTTAGTACTATCTCTCCTGTGCTGTAGAACCAACTGCACATATATGTAAGATGTTGAGGGGAGGCTTAAATCTCGAAGAGAAGTGCTGTGAATTCACTGAAGACCAGTAATAATTACACCTTAAGGTTTGCAAAACACCTTGAGTTTCACAGCAGCCATGTGAGGTAAGGAATGCACGTACCCATTTTACAAACGAGGAAGCAGAGGCTCAAAGAGGTTAAGTGATTTGACGATCACGGTCACACTACTAGTGATTGTGTGATTCAAACTTGGCTCTCTCCAAGGCCATTCCAAGGCCATTAGTCCTTCCACTGTACCAGGTCATCACTGAAGAAGGGTTCTGGCAAGGGAGGCAGCAAGCAAAATGTCTTCTCCTTCCCAGCTGTTGGGTGTTGGATTCCTCCTTTCCTTTTGAATCTTTTTCTTTGTTTCAAAATAGTGAGGTATACTACATCAGCCGTTCTTGGGCTTCATGGTATGTAGGGGTGTGCCTTGTTTTTCTCTAGCAGGTTGAAATTCCTATGAAAATTAATGTGTATCCCACAGGAAGTATGTAGTGAAAGGCAGCTGATAGAAGGTTTCAGTTCAGCACACTTAGTGCAGGGTGCACAAGCACCACCATGTAAGAACCTAAAGAAGATAAAATGAAAAATAATACGGAGTTTATGCTCTCAGATTTATTTAGTAAGGGAGATGTGTGCACGGATATAATTGCAGAAAAGAATCGGATAGATGAGTATACAACGTGCTAAGAGTTAATGGGGTAGGAGGACTAATTCCAGCTAGGAGACAAGGCAAGACTATGGAACGAGGTAGCATGTGAACTGGACTTTAAGGAACGGGGGGAGACAAGTGAGGCATTCCAGGGGTGGTGCACACAGGCAGAAATCCACACAAATGAGTTTGGGGAGCAGTGCAGCTTGGCCCATGCCTGGAAAACAAAATGGAAGTGATGGCAGATGAGGCTACAGTAGGTTAGAGCCAAGTCATGGAAGGTTTTAAATGCCAGGCTCAGAGTCTGAATTCATTTGATTCACTAAAAAGTACAAAAGAGAACTTTTTGAGCAGTGCAGTGACATGATCAGAGGTATAAATAAGGAAAATTATTCTGGCAGTAGGGGGTGGGGTAGATAGGAAATTAGGAATAGGAGAGTTTGCTAACAAAGAGAGGAAAGAAGCAGAGAAATCAAGGAAAAGAAGGGAAGAATGAGACAGGAAGAGAGGGAAAGAAATGTTGGGAGGGAGGGGAAACAGAGAAACTGGCTTGAAGAATGCCTGAAGAGGAACCAGTAAAGGAGAGAGCCTAAGTAAATGAAGAGGTAGGAAGACCTGGAGAGAGCGGCATCACTCCGCAGGGGATTAGGTTTGTTTTGCTTGGTCCCAGAAGGCAAAACTAGGAGCATTGGGGAGAAGTTGCAGTGAAGCATGGGAGTGGTGATAAGGAACTGTGCCTGCATGGCAGCAGTAAAGGGGAGAGTGGTGAAGGCATGCCCCTGAGGAGGAGAGAATCAGGATTTGTGACTCACTAGATGGATGTGCAAGGTGAGAAAAGCTAACTAAAGGTAGAATAGGTAGCTTGGTAGAGTGAATAGAGCACTAGACCTCGAGTTAAGAAGATCTGGTTGAGATTTGTGTCTAATGCTCAATTAGGTGAGTTATTTGACCTCTCTGAGCCTCTGGTTCCCTCATCTGTGAAATGGAGGGAATAATACCTGTAGGACCCACCTTTAGGATTTTAGGAAACTCAGCTAAGATAATGTATGGAACGTGCTTTACAAACGTGTGTTGTGTAAATGTCAGCTATTCTTTTGATAATGGTGGTGGTGATATGAGGTATTATATGCAAATCATTTTGCAAACCTGAAAGCACTGTATAAATGTTAGCTATTATGATTAGAGAAGAATAGGAAGGGATGGGATCAAGGGCACTAAGCCTTGGCGGGGTAAGCCACCTCATCTTCTTAATGAGACTAACAGGAAGAAGTATGGACAATAGGCCAAAACAGAGAAAATGACCACATAGGGCCCCAGATTTCCCCAGTAAAGTTGGAGGTAAGGTCTTTGCCTGGGGGAGGAGATGAGCGCATTTAGGGTTAGAACAGTGTTTATGGGATGTGTGATAGGAAGTTAATCTTCTGTGGACAAGAAGTTCAGAGTGAGAAGAGAAGGTCGACGATGGGGGTGACTAGAGATAATCAGAACTGGAAAAATAGAAGGACAAGGAAGAAGGGGCAAGTCTTTAAAGGGTTGGAGAAAGTCTAAAATGCCTTACTATTGAGTCGAGACAGCAAAAGAAGGAAAGTAAACCTATAGTACTAATAGAGTGCCAGAAGAACAATACAACAGATACTTGTTAAGTATTTAAGTGCTTGGATTGATGCAAGATTTAGATAAGATGGTGCCTGCTTATAGACTAGCCAGACAAGACTATTTATAAGATACTTCCACTATACAAGATTACATGATGAGTTCATCTAGTCCAGTCCCTTTACTGAGACCAAGAGTAGTTAAGTGACTGATTTTAACTGAAGTCCTACTTTACTGTGCCATTGATTCCTCTCAAAAAATAACAAAACACATGTGAAGTCTGAAGGGATTTGGGGACTGAGTAAAGAGCAGGTTTGGGAAGCCAGTGAAGAGGGAGGCATTGAAGATTAGAGGCAGAGGAAGGGTATTTGTTGGCTATAGTAGTGCCCTGGTAAAAGTAGGAAGGGATGGGATCAGTAGCATGGGGGGGGGTTAGTATTAAGACTATACCCCCAGTAGGACAGAGGAGAACGATGAAGGGAAGTAAAGGCATAGAGAGCTTCTGAGGTGAGGAGAGTTGAAGAAGGAAAGTCAATCCTTAGTAAGCATTTTTAAGTACCTCTGTGCCAGGCACTGGGGGAGGTAGGTGCCGGGCAAACATAACCAAAAATCAGGTGACATTAGTAAAGTAGCAAGTGAAGAAAAGGTTTAGAACAGCCTCCTTAGGAAAAATGGAAGAGATTTATTGGTAAGAGATTAATAAAAAGATTACCATGCATCCCTAAGGGTCCAGATGATTAAATAGCCTAAAATGGCTGTCCTGGACAAGTTGAAGCCACTCCAGGATTGGAGGTTTTGCAACAGATAATAATTGATAATCTATAGAATAGACCAGATTATACTCTTTATGGGATTAACACTGGAAATTGAATGAATGAAAACACAATAATCTACTCACCAAAAAGATACAGTATAGTTGCTAAGTGTCTGTTCATTCTTAATCCCAGTCTTTGACTCTCCAATTCCTTTCGTGTGTTTCACGTGCCCTTCTGTCTTCCCAAAAGTGTCAGTGTTGTGCTTCCCACCCCCCCCATAGAAGTTGTGTAACACTCTGCTTCTTTTGTTTCATTTTATATTATAATCTCTATGTTTTTGATTCCTTACTTTCTACATTGTAAATTCTTTGAGGATATAGACCATGTCTTATTTTTATTTTTTATGTTCTCAGCCAGGTACTTTTCACATAAAAAATATATTAAGTACCTACTTAACCAGCAAACCTCTGAGACTGTTGAATGTCCCTTTGCTCTTGAGGAAATAGGAGTGCTAAAACCCAACTGGAACATCTCTACCAGACTCCCAGTGCTGAAAAGCACCAGAAGGGGCCACATTCTCTTCAGCAGCATGTCTCTTCTTGGGTAACAGGTCTCCCCAGCACAACCCACCCCTAGCACTGGGGGGCGGAGGCGGCGCACGGTGGATGAGGATCCTGATGAGCGGCGACAGCGTTTCCTAGAACGCAACCGTGCAGCAGCCTCTCGGTGCCGGCAGAAGCGCAAACTCTGGGTGTCCTCACTGGAGAAGAAGGCAGAGGAGCTTACATCCCAGAACATCCAACTAAGTGTGAGTGAGCCCAGATGATGATTGTAGCCTGGAGACAAGAAAATTGAGTTAGGGGAATATTGTGTGGAGGACAGTGATTTGTTGTCCCATGGGGGCAGAATAAATAATTTAAAATATAGCTAGAGAGATTTACAGGATATACTAGACCACAAATTGGGTGACGTGTCCTTTGCTTTAAGAAATTAGTAAAAACTTCCTCATCACCAACCTGTGAATTCACCATAGTCCAGGCTGTATAAAGAACCAGACTCTGCAGTATCCTACCTGTAAACATAAAGCAAAAAGGTCTTCTTCTATATGATGGTGTTTGAGGACTTCAAGAACCCAGAGGTCTTTCCATTGAAATGTTTAAAACAAAACTAAAATGATAATGTCCATAATGTCTCTAGTCTCAGTGGCCATTGCTAATGAGAGTGGCCTCTCTTGGCCATTGCTAATTTTTCACATTCTTTGGTTATATTTTCTATTTTTAATCCTAAAAACTACAGAATGTTTCTATAAGCTTCTGCTTTCTTCACATTTACTGTGGCAATATCGGTAAATTCATGATCGTCCAGAACCTGGGTTGCTGAAAGACATTGCTGACTTTAGAGTCTTTCTCAGTAAAGGAAGAACATGATTTCCCCAGGTGCATTTCCCTGGGTCCATTTGCGTGGTATTCCCCACGCCCAGAACCATGTGTCATAGTCCCAAAGGTGAAGCGGGGAGAATCTCTCTCATGTAATCTCTTCTTCCTTCTCTGCATCCAGAACGAAGTCACATTACTACGCAATGAGGTAGCCCAGTTGAAACAGCTGCTGTTAGCGCACAAAGACTGCCCAGTCACTGCACTACAGAAGAAGACCCAAGGGTACCTTGGTGAGTAGACAGGACCTACAGCTTCTCTATGCAGGGAAGGTCAGTAAATCATAAGTTCTCAATGTGGGAGGAGGGCCAGGCAGGAGGAAGAAACATTTAAAAGTTCTCCTTTTAATCCCTATATACAGAGACAGGATCTGTGTGAAAAAGGCTTAATATTCAATTGAACTTTACTTTTCTACGAGAGTGGAGGAAGCTTCTGCTACAGCTCTGCTCTGGTGCCCCATACAGGGTGGGTGGTGATGGCTGTAGGTTTTTCGAGGCTATGCCAGCAGAGTATAAGTTGTGGCAGATCCCACCCAGCTGGAAAGAGACTTAGACTTGTCATCCAAGAAACAGTCCCTGGCTAGGTGTGGAGAAGCCCTTCCCCAGAAGGCTGGCCCCCAGGCATCTGAGAGGGCTGGGAGGAGTGAGGCCTGGCAGTTAATGGAAGGGAACCCTCAGAAGTCTAAGGGGATTATCTCCATGATGGGAGAGCCCATCACCAGATCCTTAGAAGCATGGAAGGAAATCATTGTGGGTAAGCATGGCATAGACCGTTTAAGAAGCAGAGGAGAGGAAAGTCATGTGTATCTGTAAACTTTTATGATGTCAGTCCCACACGCTCTGCCTTCCTCTTTGTTTTGCTTAGTCTGATAATAAAATTAGTTTGAAACCCATGAATTTATCCTCTATCCATACAAACTAGTGGTAAGGGGAGGTGATTCAGAAGCATATACAGAACAGAAAGAAATCGATCTGAGCTTTAAAATATGTATTAGATAATCAAAAGTAGATTGAAGAAGTACAAATGAATGTACACATTGGCCTCACTTTATTCATCCTTATCAGATACATTCTGGAAAAGTTGGATAAAACATTTGATATAGGTGCAGCTTAGATAGCACAGTGAGTAGAGCACCAGCCCTGGAGTCAGGAGGACCTGAGTTCAAATCCAGCCTCAGACACTTGACACACCTACTACGTATGTGACTTTGGGCAAGTCACTTAACCTCAATTGCCCTGCCTTCCCCGCTCTAAAAAAAAAAAAAACAAAATTTGATACATTTTGAAAACTTTTATACATCAAATTATCTTTTCTGATTACCTTCAAAATTTTTAGTATGTGTGCCCACAGAAAACTACTAGCATCAACATACAATAAATAAAAGTCTCTTTTTGCCTTAAATGTAACTTTTTCATTATGAACTTAATCATCATCAACAAAGACAGACATTTCACAAGATCATGATCCAAGGTTGGAAGGAACCTCAGGCCATCTAATCCAGACCCCTCCTTTTATAGTTGAGTAAACTGAGGCCCAGTGAAGTTAAGTGATTTGCCTGAGGTACAAAAAACGAATCTGAATCTCCAGTATATGCATTTTGGTTTTTAAGTATCTTAAAGTTTTAAGTATCTTAAAATTTAACAAGGTAGTAACAAATTGCCCTATTTGTCTATATCTCCTTGCGAACTCGTTTTTGTTGTCTTCTGTGTGCTTTTTCAGTTCTCTTGCTCTTTTTTTTCTTTTTTGGTTGCTCTGTCGTTGCCCACTAACTCACTCCCTCTCCAAATAAAAATCCTCTCATCTAACAAACAAATATAGTTAAGCAGAACAGATCAGCACTGGCCAAGTGTGAAAACAGCTAGCTGATTGTGCATAGCTCTTCTGCCAAGAAGGTGAGAGGCCTACTTCACCATTAGTCTTCTGAGCTTCTGACTGGTCAGAGCTCTGGAGAGTTTCAGGGTTGCTGTCTTCTACTGTATTGTGCTCAGCATGTAATTTGGTCTCCAGTGTTTTGCCTTTGTCATTGTACTGTCTTTGTACATTTAATTCTCCTACACAAATCCTAATAGAGCTTAATCAGACAGGCCATCCACATGACCTTACGTACTCATTGGTAATAATATACCAAAAATTCAAATCTACATCACAGTTCCCACGGCATTGACTGTCAGCACAATTATCTATCAGAATTCTGTGGCCAGAAGATCCTTGTTAAGAAGTGTTTTTAAAAAAATTTTTATCAATAATTAACTTAAAATGCAATATCAACCTTCAGTATAACCAGCTATTTACATTGAAATTAATTTCAGCATACAGAACATAACTTTCTGGGCCCTCCTTCTGAGTCCTCATCAGGATTCTTTGTCCCTTCTCACTTACCTTTCTTTTACATGACAAGTTACATGTAGAGGCAGCATGGTTTAGTAGCCTTGGACCGGGGAGATTTACTCCAGTCCTCCCTCTGACACATCCTGGCCTGGAAGTATTAGCGAGCCATTTAACTTCTCAGGGCTCTTTGCAAAGTTGCAAAGACATCAGCCTTGCTAGAGGAGGGTGTTACAGGCCCAGGCCCCATCCCCTGGGCGTGTATGGATTCCTTTCCTCTGATTCTGCTTTTTTTTTTCTTTTGCATCATTTTATGAAGGTCTTTCCAAACTTCTTTGTATTCGCACTCTCCCGTTGTTGGACTTCAGAGTTTGTACAGCTTTTCACACTTAGCCATAGAATCCTGCAGTGAAAATCTTTGGGCGGCTGAGGATGCTTTTTCAGGCAAAGTGATGTAAACAATCCCTGCTTCATCCCTAACTTTAAAATGTTAACTCTTGAAGCAGTTAACCAGTGTTTAATACTGATGAATGGCTGATTAAGGAGAGGATCTTAATAGGCCTTTTACTTGTTGACTGGCTGTGGAGTAGGGGCTACCTTTTTTTCCCCAGGCAGATACATGAACATCAACTTGTGGTCAAGTGATTTATCAGGTTTGCCTTTTCTTGAGTGTATACTTGAGTCTGCAGAGAACATTAAACAAAGAAATGGTCAGAGACAGCTCAGATCCAATCATCAAAAGTCTCCTGAAGGACATATTTTTTTAAAATGTCTTTTGGGACTGGAACATGGATAGAGGGAGCAGCTGTGCACAGCTGGGAGTAACAGGCTGCTAATAATGGTACAGCCAACATTTAGGCAGCACTTTACTATCTCACTGATCACATGACAACCCTGGGAGGTGAATGCTGTTGTTGTCTCCATTTTACAGATGAGGAAACTGAGGCAGAGAGCTGTGAGGTGGCCTGCTCAGGGTCATAGTCAGCTAGTGTCTGAGGCTAGATTTAGACTTGGAGCCCACTGCTCTCTCCACTGCACCACCAGCTGCCTGGTTGGGAATAGAGATTAGATGAGCTTGACTAGGACAGAGCATGCCCTGTTTAGACTTTCCTTTCCCAGCTCCACTCCAACTAAAGATAGGCAGCATGGAAGGCATTCTTAGATGGTAACGGAGACTCGGTGAAGAAATGTCGAGGCATTCAGAATCACACCCTGGGCAGTATCATATTTGTTTCTCCCTATTAGACTTTTCATTTTCTGGCCTCTGGGCAGACAAGAGAGAGGCTAGCCCTTTCTGTCTCCCTGGTCTCTTGTTCTAATTTCAGTTCTTTTCTCTTCTCCCCCCCGCTCCCCCCTTACTTCTAGCAGAAAGCCCCAAGGAGAGCTCAGAGCCAACGGGTTCCCCAGCCCCGGTGATCCAGCACAGCTCAGCGACTGCTGCTAGCAATGGCCTCAGCGTCCGCTCTGCCGCCGAAGCCGTCGCCACGTCAGTCCTCACTCAGATGGCCAGCCAAAGGACAGAACTGAACATGCCCATACAGTCGCATGTGATCATGACCCCACAGTCCCAGTCTGCCGGCAGATGATGCCTCCCCCAGTGGAAAGGTCCCTGGCCAGAGCTCGCCCACCCAAAAGCTGAGAGAGACATCATACCTTCTCCTCTTACCTGCCTTGCACATGGGATGGCAGGGGGGAAATTGTGTTTTAAGTCAGTAAAGGACAGTTATGGAGCTATTCTGTTGATCTACATGGGTCATACACATCTGACCTGTGTACTTTTAAGGGGCTTCCAGACCCAAAGCATCAGATCACTCCCACCTAACACCCCAAGGTGGTTTCTTATCCCCTTATTGTAAAAGATCTTCCTCAGTGGTGGAAATAACACCTCTCCAAGCCCCCTGTAGTGTATACATGCCCACCTGTTTAACACTAACCTGTTTGCCACCGGATTGGGAGAGTTTCTCTGCTCCCTTCCCTTCTACCAAACTGTAGCAGTCACATTTTCATGCCTAAGCAGCATGCTAACGTCAGACTGCCTGGAGAGCAAGGGGAGGGTCCTACTGGAGTGTGCTGTCCCATCCAGCTCCTTTCCTGTGCCCATACCCTCTCTGGACTCAGAGCCTAGCTTGCTCCCCAAAAGCCACCAGCATTATCCTTCTCCCACCACCGCCAGTCCAGATATTTCTGTATTAAGCATCTTGTTGCCCAAATGGGCTTTTCTTTTCATCTCACTAAGCCTTGGCAACTTCGTTTTGTGGCCTTAAACTGTTAAGCCTTGCCTTGCAGTGGGAAGGGAGAGGGTTCCAGATCTGACTTCTTGTTTCCCCCTCCCATATATCAGCTCAGATTGTTGGGACATGTTGGAGCCATATATGTCTACAGAAAATGCAATTTAAAACTCCTTCCACAAAGTCCTTAAGATCCTCGCTTCTCTACCTTTTGCAGCAGTTAACTGGCCAATGTGCATGTGCATGTCTGTATCTCTGCTGATTTCTCCTCCTCTCACTTTCTTCCTATCCACACCGTTCTCTCTAGCTCTCCTTCCATAAGTCTGCAGATAAAAGCAGCCCAACACCAAGGTTGGTTGGTATGTTTACAGAAACCTGTGTTTCCTGAATTGTTTCTTAGACCTTTCCCATCTTTCAGCTTCACATATCCAGCTAAATCTTTACACTCTGAAATACCCATCCCATTCAGCTTCCTCCTTCTCACTCCACCACCGTCTTCCCAGGCCAGCCCTCCTTCCCCTGCTCCTCCCGTCGCTGCCCGGTCTCACTGCCTTCCCTCATCCAGGGCCTGGGGGCCCAGAGCTTCTTGGGCCTGAGAGGCTGGGGCACAGCGTAGGTTTTCTTGGGTACAATGGAATTTTGTCTCAGGAGGGTACTTGGCTGCTTAGGAAACCTCAGCTTTTCCTGGGTGGGGTTAGATTGCCAGGAGGAATCCCAGCCAGCCTCTTGTGTGACTTCTGGTCTTCCCTGAACTAACTATGCAATATTGTCACAGGGCTCAAGGCAGCCATCCCTGGGGAAGGCCTGCTGAGAGCCCTCCCGCTGCTGCTGTCTACCTGCCCCTCTCACCCTCTGAGAGATGGGCTTAGCTCCCCCCCTCACCTTGTCTTCCAGAAACAGCTGCCATGGAGAGTCAGGATGACGCTTTTCACTCCTTTCTCCCTAAATTACACAGAAGCCCGGTCTCAATTCAGGGGTTGTGATCTGCTCCTTTTTGAACTTAGCCAGATGTTTTTGAGACCCAGCGCTGAGAAAGCCAGCACACTGTATGGGGACAACTTTCTCTTTCTCCTGGGGTCAAGGACCCTGCAAAGACAATTCCTTCCATGACTCAAAAAGCTGCAAGCGTTATGATTGCAGTCAGGTGCAGTCACAGCCTCCGGCTCTTCTCCCCTGGCTTGGCCTTTTTTCACATGCTCAAACTCATAGCTTGTTTTCAGCATCCCTTCGCAAGTACTTTAGTGCCCTTTTTCCTACCTTGGAATTTTCGGTTTTGTTTTTCGTTTTTTAGCTTAGCACTGACAGCCGTGCTCTGAAGCCTGGCTGCCTTTATGGCTCCTAAGGAGCTCCCTAGACCTTGTCTGGCTCCCTACATCAAATACTTTTAAGATTGAGGATCTTCCCAAGCTCAGGTGTCTCTGTTCTGTAGTGTTGGCACCTCATTTTACCAAAGAAGAGGGTATAGCTCCTGCCCTTCTCTCTCCATCTTGGGGGTTGGTTCGGAGGCATATTATTGACCCCCTTCCCCTCCCCTCCTCCCAGACCCATTTCCAAATTCTGGTGCACATATACTCCATCAGCACAGTAGGGAACATCACAAGCATAGGTACCACTCGGGTTCTTTTTCCTCCTTTTCTCACCTTCCTCCCAGAACCTGCAGAGCACCCCTCCTCACAAGAGCCCCAGGGATGGGCAATGAGAGGGACAACAGCTCTGACAGGACATCAGAAAGCAAGAGCAATTGCTTACCCTAAAACCCGTGACGGCTTCACTTTGCTCGTTGCAATCACTGTCAACATCCCAGGGTTCCATGACTATTGGGACGAGGATGCCCAATCGCCTGTCCCGGAGGAGGGGTAGATGTCCCTATAGCTGTGTGGAGGAGGACAAGCCCCTACTTACCAAGCATAGCTCCTGAAGCTTCAGAAACCCTAGGGGAAAAGTGCTGAGCAATGGTGCCACAGCACCCAAAGGTACCACCACCTTCTCTCCATGAAAGGAACGAGTTTCTCTCACCAGAAGAAGAATCAGGAATTCCCTAGACACCCTGTCCCTTCGACTCTCATATCGACAGTTTGAGTCTTAAGACTTGCAGCAGGAATGGCATCTGATTGTCTCCAGTCCACCTCATCTTCTTCTGATTTGTACACCCAAAGATTACCTTGGTTTCTCTGACCAACCTCATAGTACCTCCACCATGAACACAGCCTTTAACTCTTTGGCTTTAACCACTAGGCGATACCTTGGGATGGGGTAGGGGGTGCCAACTTCTTCAGCCCGCACCTTTTCTTCATGAACTCTCCCCAGCATTCACTACCACCCAGCTGCATGCCTCCCTGTCCTGGGAGGGAACCCTTCCCATCTCCAGACCAACAGATCCCCACTTCCACCCATCCTGAATTCTTCCTCCTGGCGCTTCAGCAGTCCTCCATACTCTTCCTCCCAGCTCGAGAGTGAGAGGCTCCTTTAAAAGCCCTGAGACATGGGCCCTGCCAGGAAGCCGCCTTATTTGGTTGCTCTAACCTCCTCCTCCCCCCACCCAACCTTGCAATGATATTAATACTGTACATTGTATACACCAGATGGAAATGTTACCTTTGTTTTTTAACCTCATAACCTGGCTGTTAAGAGTTCAGTCTTCTGTATTGCATTCTATGCCTTTGTTGATGCGCTTGCTGCTTTCTTTGAACTTTTATGGCCAAGAACATGTGGGGGATGGGATGGGAAGCTGGAGAAAACCGCCCCAGGCCAGGGCTGGTTTCTTTTTCCTTTTCGGGGTTTTTGTTTTAATTTTGGGGATAACTCTTCTCCAGCTCTTCTTCCTCTCCACCCCCACCCCAAACAGAAACCAGGAACTTCAGTCCCCATTTCTACCTTGAGTCGATCTATCGTTCAGGCTTTTTGTTGAAGACCCTGGTCCCAGAGAGGTTGAGAGGGGACCATGGGCATCACAGAGCCTTGGTAGCTGCTCACCACAGATTGGGGTGCTGGGGGTGGGGCAGAGAAGGGAGGCCTGGTGCCTTATCAGTCGCTTGCTATCAAAGAAAAAATTTTAAAGCTACAGCGAGAGGAGTGGCCAGGCGCAACATAATTGGCCTTACCATAAGGGAAGTTTTACTCCTTTTTTGGTTTGGGGCAAATACTATTCCTGGTTTCTCAGCTCCCACCACTATGACATTTTCACTCCAAAAGAAAAACCTTAAGGTAGAAGGTGGTTTGGGAAGATTGGTCCCTATGCCCTTCCCCAAGTAGTGTTTAGTCAGGGCCCACTGAGCTATCTCGAATCTCTCCAGAACCCACAGAAAACAGCCTTTCAGTCTGGGGGCAGGTAGAGAGTGGCGGAGCTTTCATGCTTGCCATGGAAGAAATGGCAGCATCATGTTGTTGCATCTCTCTAAAAGGAAACCCTGCATGTCTAGAGACCGTCTTCATACATCTGTGTGTCCTTGCCATGTAACCATATCTCTCCCTAGACAAGGGGCTCTTTTCTGTTTCCAGGTATTCCCCTGCTCTCCAAAGTGAGCTGCCAGCTGTTTTATTACAAAGAGATTTCTTCTTCCCTTCTCCCTGCCCTCCACTCCCTAAATGTGCATGACAGAAATGCCCTGTGAGCAGGCTCTCACAAACTCCCAGGAAGGGGACTGGGCAAGGACTTCACTCTGCTCTCCCCACATTTCCTCTCCTTTGCCTCCTAGCCATTACCCCTCTCCCTCCTTCCCCCACATATACTGTGCCTTATTTAATGCTGCAAATATAACATTAAACTATTAACGAGAGAAATGATTGTGTGTACTGCTGCTGCTTTAATAGGTGAAATCATTCATTCAAATGTCCACCATGCTTTACTGCAACTGAAAAGCACCTCGTGGTCCATGTTCTCTCACGCTCTATCCCTGAAGGGAGAAGGAATTCTATTCCTCAGTTGGCAGACCAGGAAATAGAATCCAGAGGAGGGAACTTATTTATGCAGCCAAAAAAACAGCCTATGGCTAGAACTCGGATGGAGGCCCACTGTTCAGTGTCAGTGAGATCACCCACTAAGTAGTCTCCCAGTCACCTGAACCACAGGAACCAGTGGAAGGAAGGGCTGAAAAGTAGTGTCATGTGGTGCTTTTAGGGCTCATCTTTTAATCGCTGCTAGCCAGTAACTACCCTCTGCTCTCAGCCTGGTGAGGGTAACGTGTACAGGAACAACCAAAACCACAGAAGAGGGCCAGCAAAGCTCTAACGGAATGTTTAATAAGCACATACCGTGTAGCACTGAGCTGGGTGCTGGGGATACAAAGAACGATCTTGACTCTCCAGGAGATTGTTTTATGGGGGAGGCAGAATATTTCCAATATAAGTTGGGGGGATGGGTTTTGAATCCTCACTGCACCTGTGTGACCTTGGACAAGTGACTGTATTAGGCCTCAGATTTTTTATCTGTAAATGGATTGGACTACATGATCTTTTCTTGCTCTGAGAAACCGATTCAGCTTGTTAACAGTGCAGAGCTGAGAGACAATGTCCAGAGAGATGAGAGAGAGAGACAGGACTTCCTCCTATACCTTGCTTCTTCCTGCCTCTACCAGAGACCAGAATAAAAGGGAATGAGTTTTGCAGTGTGGCAGACAGGACTGGGGCATGGTGCAAGAACCCACCCAGAATAATGCCTAAAGTGACAAAAGCAGAGGAAATGTTAGCCCCAGTCCCACTAGACAGAACATCTGCCAAGGACAGCCCCTGGCAGTCCTGGCCCAGCCATCAAGGAAGCTTGGAAAGAAAGGACTCCAACTTTCACATCTACCTTTCAATCTTCCCCAAGTTGAGTCCTACAAAATACTGTGTAAACTTTTTCATGTTTCCCAATGGGCAATGGAAAGAAACAATACCACCAAAAACAAGATGTAACCCATTCAACTAGCAAGACTAAGGATTAATAGAGGGGTGGTATCCACTAAATGTTTTTTAAAAGAGGGATGGGGATGGAACCAGAAAAGCCTCCAGTATGTTGGGATTTACAGAAATCACACGATGCACAAAGGCATGGAACCCCCAGCATGAGACAGCCCGAGCAAGGCGCATCCACGGCCCTGCAATGAGCAGCAGCCACTGGGTGGCAGCAGTACTCCACCTGTGCTCAGAGGAGGGACAAGGGAATGGTGGTACAGAAGCTTGTTCCCTGAATTCTCCAACAGTCTCCCGCACAACTGGACGGGCTGCCCAAATGCAGACGTCTCCTAAACCACACTTTCCCATCCGCTGGCGATCCCAGAGCACTAGATTCCCTTGAGGGAAGCAATCAGGGAGTAAAGGGATCCTGCCATCCTGACTCCCAGCAACAGGTCCAGATTCTCCCTGTTTCCAGCCCCAGGCAAGAAGGGGATGGGGTGGGGGGGAGAGAAAAGCTGCCACGAGGGGTTGCCCAGGGCCCAGACCTTGTCTTCAACCCTCCTTCTCATCTCCTCACATAGGTCAGAGGGATGATTTAGGATTCCCCAGAAGCCACCGGTCATTAAATCCAGCACCCTATCTTTAATCCATCAAAATGGGGGGGGGGGGTCTCCCTACCAGCCATGGTTAGAACTTTGTTCCCTGCCCCTGTACTGCTCCCCCCTTTTCCCAATTATACCCTTCATTCCCAGTCCTTCCGATGCAGGCTCCCCCCACCCCACACACACGCCTTTTGGAGGTGAGGATATAGGGGGTGGGGAGCAAACAACCAGTCAGAGCTTTCCAACCTGTTGAGGAATGGCCAGGCTTTGACAAAATGCCTGCAATTAATGAGTTTCTTAAGCTCTGGAGACAAGATTTAAGTGTTTAATAAAGTCAAGAGCTCCAGGCTTAGGGGCTGAGGGCCTGGGGCTGAGAGCTAGAAGTCCCAGGAGAGCCATGGGAGGGGATCCCAGGCGGCCCTTAATGGGGCTAAGCATTTCCGCTGCCAGCTCAGTGCCACCCCCCCCCACCTCATCTTCAGGGGGACAGCAGGTATAAGAGGCGGGTGGGGCAAACAGGCAGGAGAGAGAGCCGAGGCAACATGGATGCTGGTCGTCTGGCGGTGCTGCTGGTGCTGGTGCTGGTGGGCAGGGGCCAAGCCGAAGGACCAGAGAGCAGCAGGGAGGGAGTCAGGGACCATCTTTTCATGGTAAGTGAACGTCTATCGTCACTGGCTTCCCAAGGTGAAAGCAGGAGCAAGGGGCTTAAGGTCTGAATTCAAGTCTTCCGACTTGCCAGTTCTCCCCAGGGTCCAGAGGCAGAGAGGACATTCTCATTAACGGCCCCTTACCATTCCACCTGAGATCCAGCCCCAGCTCCTGAGGAAGACCCCTTTGTTAGCGGGCTCTCCCCAGCCCTGGTGCATGAGTCAGCTTTTCTCAGCCCGCTCCTTCATCTGTCATAATCCCTGCTGCCCACTGGGGTATAGGAGGAAGAGAACGGACCCCCTCCTAGACTGGATGCCCAGACACCTGCAGCTCTCCTGCGGTCCTTGCTACAAAGCATGCAGAGACCTGGCCGGAGGCCAGCCTTTCTGTTCCAGCCCCAGAGGTGAGAGTCCAAAAGGGGACAGCTGGATGAATCAGGGGCTGGGGATGGAAGGGACAGTAGGGAAGGAGAGAAACATGAGACAGGCACACAGGCGCCTCGCTCAAGCTGGCCATTTCCACAGGTTTGGCCGGGATGCCCGGAGGAGCCCCAGCAGACAGTGGCTGAGTCCCCAGGCTGGGGAGAGACCGAATCCCCTGTTCTGGAGCCTGGCTGCCCCACAACGCTTTGGGAAAAAGTGATGCTGCACTCAAGAGACATGTTTTTGCATGCAAAGGCCACATACATGCCATTTGTCCTAATAAAAGCATCTTACTACCGGATGTATTGTCTCTGTCTGTGCTTGGCTTTGAGGGTTGGAAGTGACCCCTTCCCCATTACCCCAACAGCAACAGCCTCTCTGTGGATTAATGCCACCAGCCACGAGATGGGCTGAGAACCCCCCCACCCCGAATTTCTGAAAGGAGAAGTGAGGGAAAGGAAGCAGAGAGAGGAAATCATAAGCAAATAAAGGCGTCTCCTCCCTCCTATTCCGCAGCCCCGGGAGAGACACATACACCACCACGATTAACAAAGCAGTTGGAGAACCATGTTTATTCTGAGGAGAGGAACAGAAGGGGCCTCTCCCCCATCACCCAATTTCATAAGTGACATGATCAGGAATTCAAGGAAAGGCGCGGGCCCTTGGGTCCCCCCATCTCCAGGCCTCAAGGCAGACAGAGTCTGTATTAGAGGTAGAAAAGGTACCTCTACTAGGCACCAGAGCTAGAAGCCCAGCCCCTGAATCACAGAGGGTCCGAGCCGGCAGTGGGCGCAGGGTGTAGACAGAGAGCCGGCTATAGCCGGCAGTCTGGCTGGCCAGCAATCTGGCCAAGAGAACTCACTTGCCCCCAGCCATGATCTTGAGGTACTGCAGAGCATGGCGGGCAGCCTCCCCACGGGCAGCTTCCCGGGTGGGCGCTGAGCCATGGCACACTGTGGCTGGCTGTGTAGACAGTTCCACGAGGCACTGACAGAGCCCACTCAAACTCAGCTCATCTGAGGAAAGAGAGATAGAAGGGAGGCAGAGGGGAACAACCGACCTCACACTAGTCCTCCTCTCTGCTAACTGGCCCTTGAGACCCACCTCTCTGGGCCTGGCCCTAGTTCTACCCCTGAGCTGTCCTCCCCCAAATGCAGAGCCCCGCCCCACCATACCGATGTCCAGGTAGCTGACATGGAAGGCCTGTTCCTCAGAAAGTTCACTGAGGACTTTGCAACAGCCAGGGCCCAGAGAGCCAAGGGGGCAGCTTCGGAGGGAGAGGATCTTCTCCCCAGCCGAATTACGGAGGGAGTCCCAGGTGCAGCCTGGGCTGCGGCCCCGAAGGCCGTCCATACGGGAGCCAATACCCTGATGGATGGAGGAAAGTGTGTAATCCAAGAGGTCAAGACCCAACCACCAGGTGGGTGTTCCACACTTAAAACCCCTACCCCCACCCTCCCAACCTCACTGGCCACTCTCCCCCTAACTAGAGGAGAAACCCAGCAACTGGACCCAGTCTGACCCATCACCAACCAGAGGCAGAAACAGTCATAATCTCTTAACCAAAAGAATGTTCTACTGTAACAAGACCTGGAGTCAAAAACCCAGGTCTGAGAGTAAGCTCCAACCCTCACGAGCTCTATGACAGATTATTAGACCCGGAGCAAATCAGTAACCTTTTTAGGTTTAAAATGGGGACAGCTCTCTGCACCACCTGTTGTGAGAAAAGTGACACCTCACCCCTCTCGTAAGCCCCGGTCTAATAGAGCGTGCTGACACCTATTAGAGGTCAGAAGGGCCACAGGGGACCCACCAAAGAGCCAGGGGAGGCCTGAGCATGACTAAACCCACATCAGGATTAGACACTCCAATTCCCCCAGAAAGGGGAAACCAAGGGAGGAAGACTGAATGATCTTGCCCAGGTCCCTGTGCTCCCTGTCTGACCCTGGGTGGGAGAGGATAAAGGAGAGGGCTGGGCTGTGGAGTCCAGGGGATGGACACTCACGATGGAGAAGTGGTCATCGTCAGGCTCGGCCTCAGGCCCATCCCTGGGGTCCAGTGGCACGGTGTGCACCCTCAATAGCATCTTGGCGGCTGCATTGCGCTTGGCCAGTTTCTTGGAGGTGCCACTGCCTGGGGGGACAGAGATAAGACTGGCTTCCTGGGCTCCATCACCACTCCTCCAAAAACCTGCCACCTGTGGGGTGCTGAGAAATAGTGTGGATCCCAGGATGCCCCACACAGGGCCACCTTCTCCTCCAAGACGAGCCACATTATTCATAGGGGTTAGGAATGAAGGTGAGAAGAAGGGCTTGCAACAATCCCATCTGCTCTCTCACCTCAGGGCCTGAAGGCCCAGAGACCAAGAAAACGGCAAGGAGATCTGGGAAAGAAATGGGGGCAGTGAAGAAGTGGGAGAGAGTCGCTGGGACAGCAGTTAAGAGGTGAAAAAAGAAGGAAAGAGTGGATGGGACAGTAGGAGTATCTGTGAGATGGGGGCTCAGGGGAAGCCACAGAGGGAAGGAAGGCAGAAGGGGGCGAGAAGACAGAGAAGTTAGAGATGGGTCCTGAGAAGCACAGGTCACCTGTCTCTGGTCAAACACCCCAACCCTCCTGAATCACCAATCTCGATAAAACGCTCCACCCGGCAGGTCATGGTGAATTCCTTTCGGTGTGCTGGGCCCGATTCCTGGGTCACGGTGTACTCGGGCAGTCGCCACCCTTTCTGTACCACCAGCTCCTGGGGTTGGGGGTGGAGGGAGCAGAGGGACAAGGCATGGTGATGCTGATGAAGAGGCTGCCCACCCTTCCCCTGCTGTGGGCACTAGCGTGCCCCTTGCCACACTCCCCAAGGGTCTGGAGTTCTGGGCAGGATGGGAACCCAAAAGCTGGCATGCTGCCCCATGCCCCTCCCAAATCAGAGACTAACAACCTCAAAACAACAAAGTCAGGGTCATTTACCACCCCAAGCCCAGCAACACAGAAAGGAGCTGACTGAGACCCAGAGGAGAATGGAGGAAAGGGAAGGAACATACCTGTAAAGCCCCCACAGGGTTACATTCAGACTGCTGAGGAGAAACAGGGGCCTTGACCTCCACTGGGGGGCTCCTAAAATGACAGAAGTAGAGCTAAAGTCAGAGATAAGGTCTCACACAATCTCAGAAGTGGAATGCTCCTCCAAAGCCAGGCAGCCCAAGCAAGGGTTGATCCAGCCTCCAGAAGAAGGAAGGGGTGAGGGGAGGCCCACCAAATCCCAAGGCAACCCATTCCTTTCCCAGAGAGCTCTTATTATTCGGAGGTTTTCCCTTCCATGGACCAGAAATCTGTCTGCAATGTCCATCCTGTGCAGGCACCCTCTGGGGCCATGCAGAACAGGTCCATGTGACGTCCTGTATCTTCCCTGTGACATCTTCTTTTTCCAGGCTAAATAGCCCGGGTTCCTTCAGCCAATTCTCACCTACCATAGTCTCCAGACCCTACTCGACTCAAATATCATCTGGCCTCCTTCCTCACAACCCCTCCTCTCCATACCCCAATTTCAGCCTCTCCCAGTCCTAATGGGCAGAAAGTCCTTCCAAACATCTGGCCTTAGTCCCTCATGCTAAAAACAGGCTTCCCCACACCATGGAAGACTCTTCTGCTCCCTGTGAAATAGCTATTGTTAAGATCTGTAGGCTTTAGGTTTGAGAATATGGAACATATTCTGACCAAAGGGAGAAGAGAAGGTCTGTGTGTCACCACTCACAGGCACCATCTATCCCAGTCAAACATGGGTCAGGAACTATCTCTAGTCCCAAAGAGTAGAGCACAGAAACAGCCCATCTCTATGGGGACACATGAAAGTCTTCCTGCCCCCAACTCTACCACTCTGCCCCGGAGGCGCCACCCCCCAACACCTCAGGACATTGCTATGAGACAAGGATAGACAAGACGGCTTGGTCTCAGTCTTAGCCTGTTGGGGTTCAGCAATGAGCTGGTCCAAGATGGGAGGAGAACCACTCCCACCTCCCCTCACTTCTTAGAGCCATGCTTGATGCCATGGTGAGGTGGGGGATGGAACAGGCCCAGCAACAGGGGCATCGGCAGAGAGCGGGCATTCTAAGGAAAGAACAGAACTTCCCAAGGAGCAGGGGAACCTGTTCCTCCACATCCTGCGCTGTCTTCTCACTGGTCAGAAGGAATCGCACAAGAAGACAGCGCCAATGGCCACTCAATGGAAGAGGGAAGTTTTTCTACCCAAAGAGCCAAAGGAGGTATTTAGAATTTTGGAGGTATTTAGGACTTAGCATTTTTAGAGGTATTTAGACTAGCAGGAGAAGAGGGAATATAGTCAGGGAAGGGGTTCCTATAGGAATCAACCTCCTCAAACAATTACCCTCCCTAAGGACCTCTCTTCTGGGCAGCTGGGTGGCACAGTGGATAGGGCACTGGGCCTGGAATCAGGAAGACTCCTCTTCCTGAATTCAGATCCTGCCTCAGCCACTTGCTAGCTGTGTGACCCTGGGCAAGTCGCTTCACCCTGTTTGCCTCAGGTTCCTCATCTGTAAAATGAGCTGGAGAAGGAAGTGGCAAACCACTCCAGTATCTTTACCAAGGAAACCCCAAATGGAGTCACAAACAGCCAGAGAGGACTGAATGAGGACTAAAACAACAACAAAGGCCCCTCAATAGGGCTCAGCTCAGCCAATAGGAATGACCACTGTTCACTGTCTAAAGTAAACAACTGGAAAAAGGAGTTTAGTCTGGAGGCCATTCCATTAGAGTAATACCTCAAGCTTCAAGGCTACATCAGGGTCTAACACACAAGGAGTGGTCCCTGGTGGGGCCACTGAGCAGCTCCTTATGCACAGAGAGGGGACTCAG
Organism: Phalanger gymnotis; assembly: GCA_028646595.1. Classification (NCBI taxonomy): domain Eukaryota; kingdom Metazoa; phylum Chordata; class Mammalia; order Diprotodontia; family Phalangeridae; genus Phalanger; species Phalanger gymnotis. Next base: position 217,481,378 of record CM053623.1, read on the forward strand.
CTGTTGGTAGATGGTATACTGGTAGACTGTGGGAGAGATCAGACTGCATAGCTCAAGTAGTAACTGTGATGGGTAGGGCAGCCTTGCCAAGGGCTCAAAAATGACTTGGACACACCTCACCTTCCATCCTCTAGAAAGGGCTCCAACATGTTTCCTCCCTTCAAGTGTTTGAGGGCCACCTCAGCTGCTTTGTGCTTGGCGGCTTTCTTGCTGGGGCCCTGACCTGGGAAAGGGGTGGCAGGTTACACAAGAGCCAGAAGAACCCCCACCCTTACTCCCCCATCCTCCCATCCCCCCCCCATGCAGGACTAGAATCAAGCCATTCCAGGCATACACTTCCCTGTGAGTGTCTGTTAGTCAATCTGTACTAGCACCTCACAATCTACTCTCTATCACTCATATATCCCTTCAAAAATATTTTATTGATGCTTTTAAGAAACCAGTCCTTTTGCAGTGCCCTCCCACCAAAAGAACACTTTCTTATTCTAAAGAAGCATACTTAAGCAAAATAAGGTATTACTTGTGTCTGACAGCATTCTGCCCCTCTGGAGCTGCAGACTACCACCTCGACCAAGAGGAAGGAGGTATGTTTGGTCATTAGTTCTTCTCCCCTTGCCCCTCCCTAAAACCCACATTCTCTTGTTTCAATCTTAAGAGAAACCAGCTGATTTTCAGATTCACCTGAGGTTCAGATACCCTGCCCCCAACCCATTCTCTCCCAGCTAAAGAATTCTAGTTCCCTGCCCCTTTCTAGAGCCCACTAAAGCTCCTGCCCACCCCCAGCCTGGGAGGAAAGTAAAGGCCCCTCCCCCCAAGGTGAAGACCTGTGGAGGTCCTGAGAACACGCACCCCTGGCCAGGGCACCCGACGCCCCCTCACCAGTGCAGCTGGTGTCACCGACGGTGACTCGGAAGGTGAAATTGGGCTGGTGGGCTTGGCCTTCGGCTTTGAGGAGGTCGTATACGGGAGTCTTCCCTATTCTGGTCCCATACTCCTGCAGAAGGCTGATCGGGGTCTTGCCAGGACTGGCCGCCAGCATTTGCTCTATACTACGGGGAGGTACACAGACCTGCATCACGGCCCCTCTCAGCCCCCCCACACACACTGATGGACAATGCCTGCTGAGACCCAGGGGAAGAGGGGTAGGGTGGTCAGGGGGTCAGTGATGTTGGGGTGGGGATGAGGGGCAGCTCCGGCCTCAGTCCAGAGGCTGGAAAAGAAGCCAGAGGATGCTGGGAGGGGCCATGATGACTACCACCTGGGCACATCTGGGGAGTGAATGGAGGGCTTGTGATCAATGCCCCAGAGTTCAGCATCCTTGTATAGGACAGAAACAGTGTCTTCTGACCAAGTGCATCATGGGAAACTCAGTGACCACAACCCTGGGGCATGCAGGGAACAAAGGGGGCCACTGTCTCGGTGGATTCTGGGAAATCAAGTAAACACTGAAAGCTGGGTATCCTCCACCCAAGTGCATGGTGGGACTTTAGCAGCCACCACCGTGGTGAATGATGGGAACAGAGCGGCCAGTGCCGTGGTGGCTGCTGGGAATACTCCCACCCGTCCCATGCCTGGACTAACCACCCTTCCCCACCCCCAACCCCCAGCCCAAGCCTTCCAAGACCCGGTGCATGCTGGGTCTACGCGCTCCGCCTCCCTCCCGCACTGCGGCCTCCGCCCTGCAGGGGTCAGTGTGAGTCGGACAACTCACCTGGGGAGTCCGTAGCCTGTGATGATCCCGGAACCCTGCTCCTCCTCACTCATTCCCTCCTCCGGCCCTGCGGGCGCCACCGTGACTGCAGGCTCCGCGCGCCCCAAGCCGCCGCCGCCACCAACGAGCATGGGCTGGGGCCGGGGCCGGAGCCGGGGCCGGGGTAAGGAGGTGGGGGACGTCGCGGGGCATGCCGGAACTTGTAGTCCTCGATCCTCCCCATTCCATTGGCCTCCATGAGAAGCGAGGCTACCCGCCCCATAATTCTCCGCGGGAGTTAGCCCACCCGGGTCGCAGTGGCTTCTGGGAAGAGTCGTCTTCCCCCTCCCCAAACCCACTCACTATTCCTCCGTGTGCGAGGAATGATTCTGTGAGCATGCGTGCTGGAAGATGACGGACTGGGCGGAGCCTGAAGAACTACAAGATCCAGAATCCTTCTCGCTGCTGATCGATTTCCCCTTGAAGGGGTGGTGCCCAGCACGCGCCACGGGTACAGCCACGTCGATTGGCTCCTCCTGCCAACTCCCTCCGAGCCAGCTGCCTGCAATTGGCCGGCTCGGGGCTGAAGGGAAAAGGGAGAGGACCGAACACTTGGGGAGCGGGGTTGGGGCACCGCGGAACATTGGGCGCTATGGACTCTTTCCCGGGAGAGCCTGTGATTGGCTGAGGGACCCGCCCCCAGCGGGGAGCCCAGAGGAGCCGGCAGAACCCTGCAGTGTCCCAGGGAGTGAGGGCTTCCCACTGAAAACGGGCGGGGAGCGGGGGCAGTGAGCGCTCCTGGGAGTCCCCCGCCCAGTTTACAGAGTCCGCACCCCACTCTTGCTTCGATGTTCCGGGCCCCAGTCCTTGTTTCTTCCCCGCCCCTCTGGGTGCTTCATTCACCTGGCCCTGCCTGGGAAAACTCCCTTGCACCGGGCGCCTCGGAGATCCCTGCACGAAGTAACCCTATCCCCTCCCTGTGGACCACCAAATTCCTCGTGTTTCCTTTGTCCCCAGATGCCTGAAAGAGTGGTGTCAGTGGGGCAAGGGAGAAGTCCTGCTCTCTCCCCGTTCCCCCCTCACCCATCCTGGGGAGCCAGTGTGCTTATGGGTACAGGTTTGCGGTGGGAGAAGATGGAGTTTGGTCAAAAAGACCGATTAGAGACAGACGGAAGGGAATTCTCCCGAAGACTATTCTTGGTGGTGAAGTTAGAGCGATGGATGGAAAATAGAGTGGGGTGTGAGGGCGGGGGGATATCGAGACACATCCTCTCCCCAGCCAACCCCCAGCCACCCGTCGTGGTATGGGTTTAAGCCTCTCAAGGTGACCAGCGAAAGAAGGGGTCCTAGGGTCCCAGGCTACTGGTCCAATCCAACTATAGAAGAGGTCATCCGCCAAATGGCCCAGGCCGCAGCTCCCATCTCCACCAAAAGCTTTCTTTGTTGAGCTCTAGGGTGAGGGTGGTCTGAGTGAAAAAGACCACTAAAAGAAGGGACTGTCGGGAAGAAGGAAAGGAAAACCGTTTTTATTTTCATCTGTGTGTATGGGGGAAAGAGAAGTTGCAAAGGATGTGATCCGAGGGATCCTGAGAGGGATGAAGGAAGGCCGGAATCTAGGGAGAGGGAAGAAGCGGGGCGCACTAGAGGCGGACATGGCCTGGAGCCGAGGTGATGAGGAGAAGCGGGGAGAAGTTAAGTGAGCTCGGGAGAGTTTTAGGGGGAAAGGGGTGCTCGGGAGAACGTTCATCTTTGGGACTAATTTTGAATCTCGGAGGGAGGAGGCTGGACATGGGAGACCCTGAGGACTGGGGGAGCAACTTGAGGGACGCTGGGGGGGGACCGAGATCTGCGCGCTCTGGGGAGAGCCGTAGCGGGAACCAATACCAGAGTTGCTGGGGGAGTTGGGGGAGGGGGCGGGGAGGGGTCTCGGTTCCAGGAGCGGGGGGATGAGCTAAAAGCTGGGCCGGAGAGGGAGCAGCAGGCTCCTTTAAGAAGCCGGCGGCTCCCGGCGCATCTCCCCCGCTCAGGGCGTGTCCGTCCCGGAGGGCCAGGGGCGGGGGCCTAGGAAGGAGCCCAGCTCAAGCCGAGTCGGGCTGGAGCCAGGCCGGCAGGGGGGTGGGGGTCGGGGGAAGGATCCGCGAGCGCTG
>CM053623.1:217485714-217569037 GCA_028646595.1 Phalanger gymnotis
GTTTTTTAGTACCTAACTGTGCTGGAAGCTACTCTTACACATAGTAAATGCTTGCTTCCTTCCAAGCCCATTTTTCATTTAGGAGACAACGTATGTCCCTATGCCCATCCTGGGAACCAGGGTTACCAGAGGCAGGCATCCGTTCCCACAGTTGCTCCCCTCCCACAACTACCCAATGCCTCCCCACAACTAACACACCACCATACATACAGCTAGACAACCAGCACTTCTGGGCTGGAGAAGGGTGAGCGGCAAGAAAGAAACAAGGAAGTTAAATAAGTGCTTGGAGATCCTTAGGGGAGCCGCTTATCCTTTGGTGATTTATAATTAAAGGAAGAGAGGCAGAAAATAGTATAACAGACAGAATGATGCACCTAAGAGTCAGGAGGTCCTGGCTTCTTGCTTGCTAGCCATATGTGATCTCTCTAGGCCTTGGTTTCCTTATTTATAAAACAATGAGGTAGGACTAGATACTTTCTAAGCCTGTTTCCTTAATAAGGCTTCTCCTCCTATTCTTCAAACCTCAGATTTCTGGTTCTTAGTAGCCCTAGCTATCCTCAAAACCCATTCTATTCTTTCCTTCTTGAGTCCAGGGAGGCAAGGGGTCTGACCCCTGAAAGAATCTTGAGAGAGGGAGGTGGCCAACAGGGATCTTGGCTCCTCCTCACTCTATCCACTGTCCAGCCTCTGCTACCCCTGTAATTCTGGGGATGTCCCTAGAGACCCAGACTCCATCTGCTCCCCTTTAGGGAGATGAGGGGGGAGGGGAGGCACTCCTAGAACCATTGAAGAAGAGTTGAATCCAGAAGAAAGAACCCTCCGATTCCTTTTAGGATCTCTATTCTTCTCGACTCTTCTCCCTCTTACTCTCTCCCATCTCCTGTGTCTTCCTTCCTTTCTGCCTATTTCTTTCTTGGAGGAGCTCAAAGAGCTAAGGTTGCTGGTATGGGAAGTATCACTTCATCTATACTTGTGCTACACTGAACTTTTTAGTAAGACTCCCAGCCATGGTCCCAGGGAAAACAGGATTTGTGCTGAGTGGAAGGGAAACAGAGGTACCAAGTATGAGCAGCAAGAACAGACCCCAAAACTGAGACAGACAAGTCTTGAATCCTGCTTCTGTCCCTTAGGCACAGTCACGACAACCATCCCACCCCAGGCAGTACATGTTTCTGAACTTGGTGCTGAGATCCCCAAGATATCCCATAAAAGACTGAAGATTGGGAAAGATGGGGAAGTCTAGGACAGGAGGTGCAACTGTTCCCATCCAGGCAAGGAGACTGGTTGAGATATGCAGTTAGAGGTTGTTGGACTTGGAGCCAGGAAAGCTTGGGCTCCGGCCTGCTCCTGGTACTTACTGTGTGGTGCGACCTGAGGCAAGACACAGAGGCTTGCTGTAAGTTATAGTCTTGTATCCTGCATCTGAGTGCCCAGGAGGGGTTGGCGGAGATGAGATTCTGTGTGTGTGTGCGCGCAAAGAGACTCTCCAAAAAGAATTTGATGGGCTCCTGGATTGTAAGCTTCTCAAGGGCAGGGACTGTGACATACTTACCCACCTACCCACCATAGTAGGCACGCAATACTGATATTCTTCCATTTAAATGGAGGAGAGCTGGTAAGAAGGCACAATAGGAGGAAAGGAATTGGGGTGGGAAATAAGGCAGCAGGCTCTAATGAAGTAGAAAGACCTGAGTGTGAGTTCTGACTCGGCCGCCTGTGAGTATGGGCAAGTCGTTTATCTTCTTAATTTCCTTCCCCATCTGTAAAATGGGTCTAATGATCCTTGTGCTGCTTTACAGAATAGTTGTGAGGAAAGCGCTTTGTCAACTCAAAAGCTGCTTTGTTCCTTCTTTCAGTCCTATATCCCGAGACCCAAGAAAATTCTGTTCCCATCTCCTCTAGATCCTCACAGTCTATCTCATAATAGAATCCTTTGCCCTATTCCCACCTTTAATAAGCCCCCAGATCTTTTTCATGGCAAGGAAAGGGGGGGGGGATTCAAGTGGATTCTTCCTCTGCAGTAAGTAAGCATCCACCCAAGCCTCCCAGCCTGCCTGCCCACAGCTCCCTCCATTTCTCCACTCTCCTGACCCTGGATTTGGAATATGGTAGTTAAGAGGTGTCTCAGTACCTAAGCACAGGGAGGTTGGACTTGTAGGTTATCCTTAGCTTTCCATGGTATCCAGGGGAAAGAAGGAAGTACCTAGTATGTGCCAGGCATTGTGCTAAGCACTGCAATAATAATAGCTAATATTGATAAAGCACCTACTATGTGCCAGGCACTGCACTAGGCATTCTAGTGATGGTAGCTGCCATTGATAAAGCACCTACTGTGTGCCAGGCACTGTGCTTTACAAATATTATCTCATTTGACCCTCACAACAATCTTGAGAGTTAGGTGAGTTATAGTCATCTCCGTTTTACAGTTGTGGAAACTCAAGTTAAATAAATTCATCAGGGTCTCACAGCTATTAAGTGTCTGAGGCTGGATTTGAACTCAGGTCTTCCCGACTCCAGGCTGAGCGCTGTACCCACTGTGCTACCTAGCCACCTCTGGAAAGGGAAATTTCTCCTCTAGGGGAATAATTCTCCATAAAGCTGGACACACAGTCCTAGAGGTACTAAGTGGCAGACTCAGGATTTGAATCTGGATCCTCTGGCTAGAAACCAGGAAGCAGACTTTCAATTCTGCCCTGCTCTGCTTTTTGCGTGTATTTAGAAAAGGGAGCTAGGAGATCCCACCTCCCCACAAGGATTTCACTTACTCTCCACAAAGGCCTTTCGGATTTGGGGAAACTAGGGATCTACATTTATGGATCTGTTCTTTCTCTAAATTACCCTTCAGAAGGAAGGGGAGACCCAGGAGTCAGCAGATCTGTGTTCTAATCTCAGCTCTGCCACTTACAACTGAGACACACAAGTCTCTTCTCTCTAGGGCTTAGATCCTCGACTGGAAAATTAATATTTTAGACGAAATAATTACCAAGGTCTCTTTCACGGCTATAGATGCTACAGGGCAAGAGGGTGATCTCCCACTGATTCAGAAGGGGAGAAGAATGTCCCAGGAGTCAGGCATCAGAACTAGCTGTCCTGGGCATCTCACCCAAAATCCCTAAGAGAAAGGCAACCAAGCAGCTTGGAGCTGGGTTCAAAGGACCATAGTTAGCACTGGAAGGAACCCATCCTACCCAACCTCATTCATCAAGGAGCAGCAGGAGTGGATCTTAAGAAACTCACTCAAGGTCACCTAGAAAGGAAGTAGCAGGAGGAAGATTCAAAGCCAGCTCTGTAGACTAAATCCAGGGTTCGAGAACTAAGCCTGCATGGAGAGGCAAAGAGTATTCTTAGAATCCAAACCAACAGATATTCTGGTTATAAGTTCATGTGCGGATGTGAGAAAGGAGCCCTCCATCTTTCTGCTTATTTCCTACCTAATCTGCGCATCTGACAGGGAATTGAGGGAATTAGGAATTTAGGAAATTAGGAATTAAGAGAATTTAGATTAAAGGATGGAGTGAAAAGACCTGGTGTCCTCTCATTGACAGCGTGGTTGACATCGTTTCTGTGTCAAGTTCTAGCATTTGAAGGCTGTTCCATCAGCCCTGGGAGTGGGGGGAAATAAATAACCCATGTGTCTTTAGCAACTTAAAGTCTTACACAAACCTTGTGGGGTAGGCAGTACAAGTATTATTATCCCCAGTATGCTTTGGGGGAAACTAAGGCTGAAATGACTTGCCCAGGGTCACACAGCTAGCTGGTAGAGAGGATGGATTTGAACCCAAGACTTCTGACTCTTCAGGGCTTTTTCTACAGTTCACTCCCTTGCAGAATGTCTGCCTTTTATATTAGATTGGGAAGTCCTGGAGAGCAGAGACTGTTTTTTTTTTTTTTGCCTTTCTTTGAATCCCTAGAGTTTAATGCAGTGACTGGCACATAGTAGGTGCTTAATTTCCCGTGGACCCACTTCAACGTTTAAATTCAACATATATTGAGCAGAGGCAAGGTGGCATAAGTGGGGAGAGATCCAGACTCCAAACCAGGGAAACTGGGTTCATCTCACCCACTCCCCAAGTACTGACTCTGTGACCCTGTGCCAATCTTTTAACCCCCCTCATCTCTCTAAGCCTGGATGTTTCAAAGAAGGTGCCTCCCTGCATTGGTGGAGCAAGTATCCTCATTTGGAGTTCCCTATACCAGTGAAATCACAGGTGCCCAGTCCCCGTCCACTGATTTTTAGCACCTACTGTGTGCAATATTTCCTGTGCTAATTGCTGAGGAAACCTTCCCCCTCACCAAAGACCATGTACACAAATAAGTGTAAATATTAAGTGGGCAGTGAAAAAGGCAAAAGGGAAACCAGTCAAAAAGCCCTAAGAATATTAGAAGGGAGAGATATCTGGGAATATCAGTAATATTTGAATAGGGCCAGAGTAAGGGGTAACCAGGGTAGGTTTCACTGAAGAGGAGGCACCTCTGCTAAATCCTGAGGAAAGCTGGGTCTTTGGAAAGAAGACCGAGATAAGAAAGAAGAGTGTTTTTCTAGGTGTGATGGGGAGAGCCCAATTTGCTTGTGCCTGTGTGCTTTCCACCTAGAAGGCAGGTTGGAGATCTCTTGGAAACCTGGTGACTATGCACAAGGCTCAGCAAACAGCAAGTAGTCAATGAATGGTGTTGACGGTCCCCCACTCCAGCTGTTCTCTGGGACCCTCAATCTCTGAATAATTGATGAGCTAGGAAGCAGCCCCTCCCTCTCCTGGAGTGACAGAATGTCTGTGATGGGGACTCGCCTCCCTTCCCTCCCCATAGGCCCTGGCGCCAAAGTCCCGCTGCGGGCCGGTAAGCTACTTGGACTCAGCTGGCGGAGCAGAGGAGGAGCTTTTAGTGGGAATGGGGGTCGGGGGTAAGGATAGAAGGCAGCTCCTTTTTTCTAGTTGGATTGCACTTCCTCTGGTCCCTTACCCGGAAACCCAGTGTGTCTAGCCTGGGACTGGACTGAGGGGCCTAATTACAGTTGCAAACATCCAGGGTGAGATCTGAACCCGGAGTGCCATCAGGGGTCCCTGGGTCCGGTCCACCCTAGCTCCCACCCCCCTTTAAAAGCTGCTGCACAAACAAGCAGGTGGGAGAGCTTTCCTCCTCCCCTTCCTCCCCAGCCACAGGGCCCTGGATACAGAGAGAGGCCCTGGGGAGAGGGCCCGAGCATCAGGGAGGCTGGGTTCTCTGAGCGTCTCTCAGTCTCTGTGCGCTGGGGGAGAAATGAAGGGGACCAGCTGTGCCCGGAGGACGAAGGTTGAAAAAGGCCGGCAAACTCGGACGCCGGGTCGTCCGCTGGGATTTATTTTTAATGGGGACGGTCTCTCTCCCCACCTTTCGGTATTTCTGCCAGGCTCATTCCTGTCCCCCGGACTAACATAAAGATAATTCGTTTCTTTCATACTTAGAGCTTCTTCCTCACCTGCTAAGGCAAGCTAGGATGATCAACCCCCACTGCCCACCCAGGGAGGTGAAGACTTGCCTGTCCCTGGTCACCCAGCTATTAGGCATCTGGGTAGCATTCGAACCTAGGTCTCCAGGCTTCCCAGCCTAACTCGGAGCCCCAAATCCTGCAGGAGACCCGGGGCACCTAGAGGGTAGGGAGGGGGGATGTGGGAAGAGACGGGTCCGCTAGCGGACAGAAAACGCAGAAGAGCCTCCGGGCCAGTGCTGTGCGCTCCCAAGTAGGCTGGGAAGGGGCGGGGCCAGCAGCCAGGCCCCGCCCTCCAACCTGGGTGGCCGCTCACGTGACCCCTGGGCTAATCTTGTCCCAGTGACTTCACGCACCGCCTCTGGCCCCGTCGCCATAGTTACCGGCAGCACCCCGGCGTTTTCCCCAATCTGCTTCCCTCCCCACATCCCACCAGCCACAACCAACCTCAGCTCCTCCCCTCCCCCACGCGCTCTGAGCAACCACGTGACTGTTGAGCCCTATTAACCTTGGGACCCAGGCGGTGGCTTCGGAGGAGAGGGAGCAGGAGCCCTGGGGATAGGGCTGGTCCACGTCACCTTCTCTCCTGCCTCAGTTATTCCTTACTAGGGACCTTGCCTCTGGCTCCTCTCCAAGGATCCCCAAGCGCACTGGAAGGTGTCTCTAGTCTGTCTTCCAGGGCCCCACGGACGGGAGATGGAGTTAAAAGGCGCGTGGAGGTGGGATTGCCAAACGCTCTCTGGGTCCTGGCTCCCGCCCCCATGCTTGCAACCTATATCTGCATATTGTTCTGCGGGATACTTTATAAATGGTTACCAAGCCAACTAGCCAACATTCATTAAGCCCCTACTGTGTGCCAGGCTCTTTGCTAAACGCAAATAAAGGCAAAAAATAAGTCTTTGCCCTCCGAGACCCTCCAGTGTAACGTGTGGAGAGAAAGGATTGGGGGAAGGATCAGGAGGTGAGATCTGACATGAGTAAGTGCATTCCAAACACCTGGAGCTGCCAGTGAAAACGTTCAGTCCTGTCTTTTTCTAGTAGCTAGGAGGCCAGTGCCCCCTCCAGAGGGTAAACATTTGAGGTGGGATTACAAGTTCTTCAAAGGGAACTCTGGCAGGAAATTAGGGAGTAGAAATGGATCCAGGTGTTTTATAAAGGATGCAGACCAAGAGGTAGGGTCTAGAGTAAGAATATAGATAATCTGATCCCCCAATCTTGTCATCCAAAGTGTACACACTTGTCCCAAGCACCAAGGAGTGCTGGAGGAAGACCAAAGTGTACCCCTCACCTCTTTACTTTTCCCTTTCCCTCCCCTTCCTCCGCTTCCCCCAGTATAAAGGGCAAGACATTCCAAAACTCAAAACTCATTCTAGGCATAATGCCTACCATGTATGTAATGCATGATGTGTGTGTTTGTTTAGTCATTTCAGTCATGCCTCATTCTTTGTGACCCCATTTGGGGTTTTCTTAGCAAAGACACTAGAATGGTCTGCCATTTCCTTCTCCATCTCTATCCACTGTCCCACCTACGTATGTAATGGACACGTGTAAGTCGTGTGTACGTATATCAATCACTTTAAGGTTTGCAGAGCAGTTATCTAATCCTAGAACCCAGGTTATAAATCCCATTTTACAGGTGAAGAAACTGATCACATGATCCCATTAACTGAGTGCTGAGGGCGTCAGGTTGTAAATCAAGTGAAAGAGATTGGGAGGGAAACCTGTATGACCAGCTGCCTGTTTCCCAACCCTTCCATCAGATAACAACAGCTTCCACTTCTCTAATACCTTACACCTTCTTTACAATAATCCTGAGAGGTTGGTAGTACAAATATTACCGCCATCTCCCCATTTTAGAGATTTGGAAACTGAGACAGGGAGGGAGAGTAATGTCTTAAGCTGTAGAACTGGGATGTGAATGGAGGGAAAGAGACCAACCCCAAGTCAATGCTCTTCCCTCTATCACAGTGCCTGTCCAGATGGCTTTATGTTTTTCAGCAACTTATTTGGGGGCCCTGTAGAAGCACTGGTGTTGAAGGGGTGAAGAGAGTGCTGGCCTTGGAGTCGAGAGAGCCAAGAGTTAAATTATCTTAGTTGTGACACTTAGCTTTGTCACCCTGGGCATCACCATCTTTGTTCCTCAGAAAACTCCCTGAGACCCATCTACTAAGTGATACACAGTAGAAAAAAATCTCTATACCAATTACCTGTTAACTGTACCTATGAAGGCACAGATCACAATCCATTAACATTTAATTCAAGTGCCTACTATGTGCCAGGCTCTAGGGTACAAAAATGAAATTATCCCTGCCCTCAAGGGGCTTACCTTCAGGTGACTGGGAGAAGGGCGGGGGGAGGATATGGCTATGAGGCAGCCATGGAAACACCAATTTAGTCAATTCATCTAGGTTATCTATGCACCCAAGCTGTCTGGCTGGTAGACATTTAAGTTCTCTGAGGGCGGGGGTATAGTTACAAATTAGATTTACATGAAAATAGCACACAGGTAGCAACTGTATGATCTAATCCAATGTCTTCTGAAAGAAATTTGGATTGGATTCTTACCTGAGATCGGTGCTGTTATTCTAACCCAACATCCCTAGTGAGATTAGAAGCACAGGGATGTTATCTGGATGTCTTCAAGTGCCCTCCCTCCTAGCGTGGCCCAGTTTCCCAGACCTATAGCCACAACAGAGCCTAACCTAGCCAATAGGTATGTTCAAGGCAAATGACTGTGTGAGTTTGGTGTTATTAAGCATCTTTAGCATTAGTTGTGAGTAAATAGCCCTCCAGATGTGAGCTCTCCTTCCTACTAGGTTCTGATAGCTCTTGTCCCCAACAGGGCAGCCTCCTCTCCGTCCCATCCTCCACCCTAACCATGGCCTGTCTCCATGAGACACGAACACCCTCACCCTCTTTTGGAGGTTTCATGGCAGCCCTAAGCGAGGCCTCCGTTCGAAAACTCGACCCAGACACTTCGGACTGCACTCCAGAGAAGGACCTGACCCCCACCCAGTGTGTGTTGAGGGATGTGGTGCCCCTGGGTGGGCAAGGGGGTAGTGGGCACAGTCCTTCCCCAGGTGGGGAAGCCCCCACAGAGGCCTTTGCCAACAGCGTCCTGCAACTGCATGAGCAGGAGGCTGGGGGCCCAGGAGGGGCTGCAGGGCCCACGGAAAGCCGGACACCCCGGTTCCGAGCCGATGAAGTCAGGCTGCAGTGTCAGAGTGGCAGCGGCTTCCTGGAGGGCCTCTTTGGCTGCCTCCGTCCAGTCTGGACCATGATTGGCAAAGCTTACTCCACAGAGCACAAGCAGCAACAGGAAGGTAGGTTGGATGCTTAGATCCTGTCCTTTTTTAGGAGGGGGGCAGGGAGGGAGTAGATACTGACCTTCCCCCATCCTCTGTTCAACAGGGTTCTGTGCACCTAATTCCCTCCTCCCCTTGGATTCTGTTCCCTACTAGCCTATGCAATGGGCTCTCTAGTTCTGCCTTCTAACACTCTACCTGGATGGGCAGGGTCAGAATGGGCCCTGAGACTTTGGGAAGTTTGGGGTAGAGGGGTGGAAAATGACACCCAAGTTTCACTGCCACCCTGAACTCTCAAGTGTTCCCTGATCTGCTGGTAAGGACACTTGCTGACTTACTGCCCATCCACAAAACTCCCTGTACCTTCCTATCTACTCAGTGGTCACATCTTCCACCTTTTCCCTTACCCAACCTTCTCTGAATTCATCGATTCATTTAAAAGAACATTTATTAAGCACCTACTTTGTAGGTGCAGGGAGTCAGGCATATATGATAGGTCTTTCTCTCAAACAGCTTAGAACCTTTAACATTTCAGGGTAATTCCCCAGTCTCCAGCTCCCCCTACCATGCCCAAGTCCCAGGTTTTTCTGATCCAGTCCTCTCCTCCTATAGACCTGTGGGAGGTGCCCTTTGAGGAGATCCTGGACCTGCAGTGGGTGGGTTCTGGGGCCCAAGGTGCTGTATTCCTGGGACGTTTCCACGGGGAAGAGGTGGCTGTGAAGAAGGTTCGGGACCTGAAGGAGACTGACATCAAACACCTTCGGAAACTCAAGCACCCCAACATCATTACCTTCAAGTGAGGAGGAAACCCTGACCTAGGAGGGGGACATAGTGGCATTATGGGTGTGAGTGGGTCCTCAAATAAGTGCCTTAGATGTAAAACATTTCCCTCCAAGAGAAGTTGGGAAAATTTCTCCTAGGTTCCCCAGTACGATCCCTTTCCAACAAGAAAAGGGAACCTCTCCTCCTAAAGTCTTGAGGTGGGGCGCTGGCCCACTCTGAGACTAGCCTGCAATCCTTTTCAGGGGTGTCTGCACCCAGGCTCCCTGCTACTGTATCCTGATGGAGTTCTGTGCCCAGGGCCAGTTATATGAGGTGCTGCGGGCAGGACGTCCCGTCACCCCATCTCTGCTAGTCGATTGGTCTATGGGCATTGCTGGAGGGATGAACTACCTGCATCTGCACAAGATCATCCATCGGGATCTCAAATCCCCAAAGTGAGTAAGGGGCTAAGAGACAACCAACCCCCTGGCCTTAGGCCCTACTACCCCAAGTAATGTTGGCCCTCACCTTTGTCCCTCTGGACTTTTCCTGAAGTAACTGACCCCTCTCCCCACTAGCATGCTGATCACTTATGACGATGTGGTCAAGATCTCAGACTTCGGAACATCCAAGGAGCTCAGCGACAAAAGCACTAAGATGTCATTTGCAGGGACAGTGGCTTGGATGGCCCCAGAGGTGATCCGGAATGAGCCTGTGTCTGAGAAGGTGGACATTTGGTGAGGGCCAAGTTGGGGGTGGGAGCCAGGAAATGAGTGGCATGTCTAACAGAAGGGGAATGAAGGAGAGAGAGCCTAGAAAAGAGCCATTAGAGGCAAGCTTGGTGAGCTTCCCTCACCTCCTACTCCTCCCCTACCCCCATCACACCAAAAGGCCTGGGGAAGTGGAGCAAGGAGAAATGCAGGACTCTGAACTTTAGTTCCAGTGAGAAATTTGGCTTTTTCTCAGATGCCTGGGGGGACTAAGTCCAGTCAGTTACCGAGGAGTGGGCAGGTGAGACATAAGTAAGACAATGTGGGCATGAGCAGTAAAGGAGAGATGAAAAGATCTGTGGGATCCAGACCTGAAGTATGGAGGTTCCTCACCTAAGGCTTCCTCTCCTTGTGCCAGGTCATTTGGTGTGGTGCTGTGGGAGCTGCTGACTGGTGAAATCCCCTACAAAGATGTAGATTCATCCGCCATCATCTGGGGTGTGGGCAGCAATAGCCTTCATCTACCTGTGCCATCCAGCTGCCCCGATGGTTTCAAGATCCTCCTCCGCCAGTGCTGGTGAGGCCAAGGTCCAGACCCAGTACCCAGATCCAGGAATTAGAACCTATGGGGCATGAAATCTGAAGTGTGAGAGGCTGGTAACAAGAAACTGGTTGAGGAGGGGAAAAGAGTCTAGAAAGGGTGAATGGGACTGGCAACTGAAGTGGAGAGTATGTTTCTGGACATAGGCATACACATACTTGCAAAGCAAAATAGAAATGTGAAACTTCTTCCTGTGTTTGGGCAGTGGAAGGAGAAATCAAATTCCTGAGGAACTAGAGACAATGGAGCAGAAATAAAAAACAAGACTCTGGGGCGAGAGGGCTAGAACCCAGAATTAAGAGGAGTCAGAACGACATTTATGTGCTAAAGGAGACCACGACCATTCATGGGATTGTAGGATTTAGAATTGGAAGGGCCCTTAGAAACCATCTAGTCTTCCTCTCAAGATTTTACAGAGATGTAAACTCACAGAAAAGGATTTAGGTGCCCCAGATCACACACAGAATGTAGCTGGAACTTGAACATTCCAACATCCGACAGACTATTAAAACACTTATGTGTATGTGTTTGTGTTTCAATGCTGGAGGAAATGCTAACTACAAACTGGTACCCTTTGTCAATCATCATTCAGATAGATATCCGTGTAAAACACCAGTAACACAATTTAGAATATGGAGTGCCGAAGAAAGCTGCCAAGTGTTGTCGAGGAGGGAGAGAGGAAGAGGTGGCTTTCCAGAGGTCGTGCTTAAGCTAGACCTGGAAGCCTGGGTAGAATGTCAGTAAGCAGAAATGGAGATCATTAATACGGCAGTGGAGAACAAGTACAAAAGGAGGGGTAAACAAGTAGGATACAGGACAGCTAGATGGTGCAGCAGGTGGAGGAGGTGCAATCAGACTCATGTGGCCTCAGACATTTACTAGCTGTGTGATCCTGGCCAAGTCACTTATTGCTTCAGTTTCCTCATCTGTAAAAGGAGCTGGAGAAGGAAATGGCAAACCACTCCAGTATCTTTCCCAGGAAAACCTTAAGTGGGGTGACAAAGAATCAGACATAACGGAAAAAACTAAGTATGGGACCTGTTGGTGAAACAGTAGTCCTCTGGAGGATGAGGGGGTGCAGTGGGAAGATGAAGCTGGAAAAGACAGGCTGGAGCCAGACTGAATGCCACGTATCTGAGTGAATGGTGACTGTTCAGGAATAGTAGATTTTTGAGGATTTGGCCAGGATCAGATTGACACATTGATAAGTCCAATTTGAAGACTGCAAGTAGGATGAATCAGAGACTAGAAGATACATCGAGAAGGTAGGTTATCAAAACACCCCAGGGATAAGGTCAATGAGAGCTTGCTTGCAGTCAGATAATAGTGACAACAGAAAGGAGACTGATTTGAGATAACACTTAGTTGGCTCTTAGAATCATGCGGAAGGGGGTACCAGATCAAAAAACTAGAACAGACTTTGCTGCCCTCGAACCCAGTTCTGTTTAGGTGGGATTGGGCTCATTTCTTACCTCATCAGGGTCCTTGCAATGCCTGTCATACGATGGTTTTCTTCCATATACCTTCCGTGTTTTCCTTCTCCATTCAGGAATAGCAAGCCCAGGAACCGGCCTTCATTCAGGCAGATCCTACTGCACCTGGACATTGCCTCAGCTGATGTGCTCTCCACGCCCCAGGAAACCTACTTCAAATCCCAGGTGGGTTGGGTGGAGTACACCAAATTACTGATAGTCCTCATCTCCCCTCCTCCTCCTCTCTCTCTACTTCCTCCCAAGAAGGGAGTTTTGAGTCATGACGTTTCTGGGGTTATCTGAGTTGGAATAGATAAATCAGCTGAGTTTAAGCCCTCCCCAGTTCTAATAACTCAGGTTTTGATATGACTTCAAAGAAAAATCCCTCCCAAAGCAGAGAGGTAGATGGTCTATTGCCTCAGTACTTG
Organism: Phalanger gymnotis; assembly: GCA_028646595.1. Classification (NCBI taxonomy): domain Eukaryota; kingdom Metazoa; phylum Chordata; class Mammalia; order Diprotodontia; family Phalangeridae; genus Phalanger; species Phalanger gymnotis. Next base: position 217,498,457 of record CM053623.1, read on the forward strand.
ACATATCATCCGAGTGGGAGACTCCCCTTCTGCAGTGCACATCACAGCCCCTTCCCCAAGTAAAACTCCAAGAGGTTATGTGATTTGCTGAAGACTGTGCAGCTGTTTTGAAACCACATCTGACCCCCAGTAATGTCGCTAGTTAACTGCTAAGGAAACCTGGGCCTAGACCTGTCATTACTACTTGTGTAACTTTTCTGAATCTGTTTTCACATCTGTAAAATGGGGTTAATACTTGCAGTGTCTGCCTCCTTAGTGGCACTGTATCACAGTAGGTAGAGCTGGAAGAAAGGCTATCTGGGGTCCTGTTCTGCCTTTTATACATACAGATCTCGTGACCCAGGACAAGTTATGACTTTTCATTGCCCCAGAGAGCAGACTTGGTGCAGAGATCAGGTGTACACCTGCCCTGATATCAATGACAGCACAGGCCTGGCTTAAAAGTTCCATCACCTTAGATGCCATCTCTTTGGAGACCAAGACTCTTTCCTGTTTCCTAAGCCTCCAAACCCCAATGTTACCTCCATGCTCCTGCCCTGTGGGCCCAAAGGACAGGCTTCTTTTTGAGGGCTGCTCAAGGAAACTAACAAGGCTCTTCTTTCTCACCTTCTCCTCCCCCTCAGGCAGAGTGGAGGGAAGAAGTGAAGTTGCATTTCGAAAAGATCAAGTCAGAAGGGACTTGTCTACATCGGCTAGAGGAAGAGCTAGTTACTCGAAGGAGAGAAGAACTCAGGTGTGGGAACAGAAGGGCAAGGCAAAATGGGTGACCTAAGGAAATGACTGTTCCTATGGAAGTCACCCAAGGTGAAGGGGTGCGGAGTACCCTCAGTCCCAGCCCATGACCAAAAATCTAGCCTATTCCCAGGAACAGTGGGGCAGGGGAGGTGGCAGGGGCAGTTGTCAAATCATCCCTGTCAACTTTGATCAGACATGCCTTGGACATTCGGGAACACTATGAGCGGAAGCTGGAACGTGCCAATAACTTATACATGGAACTGAATGCACTGATGCTGCAGCTGGAGCTCAAGGAGAGGGAGCTGCTGAGGTAATCCACAACCAGGCCCTGCACTCCATCCTCCTGGGCTCTGCCCTTACCCTTCTACCAGACCCAACTCTGGGGCAAACTTCCTGGCTATCCTGCAGCCCCAATCCCCAGTCCCTGGTGGGTCCCTGCTGAGCCCATGTTCTCATGTGCCTAGCTGAGTGGGTGCCTGGATTCTTAGGCGGGAGCAGGCCTTGGAAAGGAGATGCCCTGGGCTCCTGAAACCACACCCTCCCCGGGGACTACTGCATGGCAACACTGTGGAGAAGCTCATCAAGAAGAGGAATGTTCCACAGAAGCTATCCCCTCACAGCAAAAGGTGGGGCCTGGATTATGGAGGCAGGAGATAAGCGTTTTCTAAAGTTAAAAACGCTTAGTAGGTAGAGACCAGGGACCAGGATGGGGCTAGGAAACTGGGAATCCTGAACATGGAACACCCTTGACTGAGAGGACAGATAGGTCACTAGGTTGCTAAATATCCTGGTAACAAGACCTTGGCATGCTTGACCCTCTCTTCTCCCCCCTCCTTAATCTTCCCTTCCCTCTCTCCTCTTCCCATTAGGCCAGATATCCTCAAAACAGAATCCTTGCTCCCCAAGTTGGATGCAGCTTTGAGTAGTGTTGGGCTCCCTGGTTGCCCTAAGGGGCCCCCCTCTCCGGGAAGGAGCCGTCGTGGCAAAACCCGTCACCGAAAGGCCAGCTCCAAGGGCAGCTGTGGTGACTTGCTTGGGTTTCGGGCATCTGTACCTAATCCTGAACCTGGGGGGCCAGGAAACACAGGGAGTTTAGGAGGGGGACCCTCAGCTTGGGAGGTCTGCCCACCTGCCCTCCGGGGCCTCCACCATGACCTCCTCCTCAGAAAGATGTCATCTTCTTCCCCTGACTTGTTATCAGCGGCACTGGGAGCCCGATGCAGAGGGGCAGGAGGGGGAGCTGTGGATCCCAGCTCTCCCCCTCCTGCCCAGGAAGACACCCCTCCCAGTGAGGGATCAGCTCCTGGGTCTACCAGCCCAGATTCACCAGGAGGAGCCAAAGGGGAACCACCTCCAACAGGGGGCCAAGGTGAAGGTGCAGGGCTGCTGGGTTCTAGCAGGGAGGGAACTGCTGGAAGAGGAAGCAGGGCTGGTGCCCAGCACCTGACCCCTGCTGCACTGCTGTACCGAGCTGCTGTCACTAGAAGCCAGGTAAGGTGTGGGCAAAGGGGTCTGTATACTTCCTGTTGCCCCTCAACCCCTCTCATTCATGTATTCACTTATCCCAAATCCCAGGTGGCATACGGCTCCATACTTCTTGATCTCCCTTTCATCTCCCTAACTCTACCATGGCACCTTCCCAAGTTTAGATACTCCCACCTCAACCTCTGGTCCACATCTTCAACTGAGTCTTTTTCTCCCCCAAAGAAACGCGGCGTATCCTCAGAGGAAGAGGAAGGAGAGGTAGATAGTGAAGTGGAATTGCCCACGAGACAGAGGTGAGTATGAAGTACAAAAGCCCAGGAGAGCAAGAACAGTCTGGTTAATGGCTAACCTGCACAAGAATTCCCTCAATGCAAACCCACCCCCACCTGTTTTTTTGGTTCACAGGTGGCCGCAAGGCCTGAACAAACGGCAGTCACTATCCACGTTCAGTTCAGAAAACTTGTCTGATGCAGAGGAAGGTACAGCTAGTGAACCATCACCCAGTGGTACCCCAGAGGTGGGCAGTACCAACACAGATGAGAGGCCTGACGAGCGGTCAGATGACATGTGCTCTCAGGGCTCTGAGATCCCACTGGACCCACCTGCTCCAGATGGAGCGTTGGGGCATGAGCCTGGCTCCCAGCCCAGTCCACAGGAGGTGCAAAACCAAGCCCTACTCAGAAGGGAACAGGTGGGATGTGAACAGGGGTACATGGGGAAAGGGAGTGAGAAGTTTAGGGGCATCCTAATTTTGATATCAAATAGGAGAAATGGATTATAGACTTAGTAGATGGGACTATCCACAACAGTAACAGGAGACTGAAGAACAGGAATCGAAAAGATGGGAGTACTTGGAAAGTAGAAGACAGGGATGAAAAAGATGAGGCACGAGAATTCTAAGGGGTGGTGAAATCAAGGCTGGACGCTAGGCTGCATGTCAGGTTGGATGCTCATGTGACTTCAGATCTCCAGCCTCAGACTTCTCTCTCAAAGCCAGACTCAATTACCTTTTAACTCTCCTCTTTCCCAGGGCATCCTCAACTCTGAGGACTCAGACTGCGATAGCACGGAACTGGATAACTCAGGCAGTGCTGAGGCCCTGCAGCCCCCTGCCTCCCTCCCTCCGTGAATGCCACCCTTACCCAATGTATAGAGAAATATTTATATAAATTATATATATTCGACACATATTCAACAGAGAAAAAACAGGGCTGCTCCAGCCTGACATAAGGATTATGGTCGCTTCCTCCCCACCCCCACCAACATCCATCTGGACTTGGGGGAGACTGGTATCTATGGGGATAGGCTCAACCTAGGAACCTCCCTCACCCATTTCTATGGTCAGCTGGCTGTCTCTGGGGTAGAAAAATAAAAACCTGTTATTTCCCGCCCCCCTTTAGCCCCACCCTACCACAAAAGTCTTGAGGTAGGGGCAGGGCAACTGCCTAACACTGCACTTTTTTTGTTTTATTACCCTGTTTACAAATTTTGCACTTGGGAGGAGAGAGGCCAGGGCTGAGTCCTCTCCTCTGGGGCTTCTCAGGTGATTATTCACCCTCCCTCCCTTTTTTAAAGCCCCTCCCCCTCTCAATGGCTAAAGGACTCAGGAGGAAAGAGAGGTAGTAAGGAGCATGTGACAATGGCTCAGGCCAGGAAATGGAATTATAGGGTCCTCTGTACCCAGTCCACCTGCCTTTTGGGGGTGGGGACTACATCACTGTTGTAACCCCTGTAAGATACCTTGAAATATAATCAATCCATGCAGGCTCAGCTGTTGAGTTTTCTTGTCAAGTGGGCGAAGGGCTACAGAGTGTGAAGGAGTGTAGAATTGGGGGACGTTGGGGGAGGGTGAAGGGAATGAGTACCTTATGAAATGTGAGAAGATAAGACAGAGCTGAATCTGAAAAACTCCCTAATGCAACAATGCAATCAATTCTGATCTAGGTTTCTTAAAATGCCTCTACCTCACACCATCCTTTGTCACAAGGCATAATGGAAAAATCCCAGAGAAGCTAAAATGGGTATCTTTATGACTAGTTTTCCTCACTTGGAAAGAATCCATAGCAGTTGGGGGGAAGGAGATAAATTAATCCATGCAGAAAGAATGCTATCCGCTATGCTGTGTCAGTCCCACTACTCAGGTAACCTCAGTTTTAGGCCCAAGCAACAGGAACATGTTCTTCCCAACAGTGGAAAGATTAAACAGAAGATTGGAGAGGTAAGGCAGGCAGCTTCCTCGTGACCCAAATGAATACTAGTTATCACTCCACTATAATCCAATTTCTATTTTCCCTCTCATTTTTAGGTCTAGTACTATCCCAAAGTAAATACTAGCACAATAAAGGTTTAATCAGGGAGCCAAGAACTGCCAACTATTCTCATAGACTTTCTTAGGGAATGAAATACAGGATTCCTTCCCACTACCAACTTGAAAAACAACTATGACTGAGGTTAGATGGGGAGGAGATCAAGAATCCTGATCAACAGGCTCTGGAAACCTAAGTCTGAGGCAAAACAGAAGAGATGAAGGCAACATTCTTAGTTTGGGGAAGGGCTCTATATTCCAATCTTCAATGACTGGGATTCCGGATCCCACAGTGATTCAGGTGAGAAGGACACAGACAGAAGGGAAGTTAACAGGAATAAAACCCACATGAAGCACCGTGGCATCCAGTTTCTATTCACAAGGAAAAAGCTCCAGTCCATCTTTTAATTTTTTTTTTGAAAAATTCCTGACATTACAGAACTAAACTGAAATGTATTAATATTCCACTCTTACATTTCAATGACAAAAACAGAAAAAAAAAATTCATGAGCCCCCCCCAAAACAAAACAAAAAAAAACAAAAAAAAAACCCAAAAACAAAAAAAAAAAAAACAGGGAGAAGCTTATAAAACTAAATATGGTTCTCAGCGTTAACGGCTGAACAGAGAAAGGAATTAAAACGCTGTAATTAAAAAAATCACGAGTGGATGATAAAGTTGTGTAGAAACTGAAAATTTACAAACTATTTAAAACCTGGAATCGCTGACTGTTCAGAAACTACACAGATGGATCATGGGTGGTGAACAGCAGAAAGGGGTTATGGGTGAGTCTGCATTGTTCTAGCTGCTCCCCATGCCACCCGTCTCCGAGGAAAGCCTGCAACACAGAAACAGACAAAGCTTACAATCAGTTTTTCCTTTTTACCCAATAACCCCCACCTTTCCCCCAAATCCTCCTGGGGCAAGTGTGTGTATCTGTGTTTAAAAAGAGGTCAAAGAAAAAATGCCTGCCACCAAATTACCTCAGAATAAGAGGTTAAGGGGTTAATTAAGGGGTTATATCCTCCTGAGTTTTTCCACTAACTCAAATCAATTAAGTAGCACCTGTGTCTTAGATAACAGAACCATAGGGGCTGATGATCTTGAAAAATATTTGGGCTTTTGATTTCCAGAATTTAAATTTTTGTAGCCAAAGCAGCGTAGAAGAGAACCAGTAGGATTGATGAGAAATAGAACCGGAGATCAAGAATTATCAATATCTATACCTTCTAGGTTTAGATATTAAGGTAAACAGTATTGACCAAAAGAATATAGTTCAAATAGGTTTTCCCTCAGACTTTCCAGTTCCACGATCCATAGTTGTGATTGCTCCTTTCAAATACAGAGCCTCTCCCACTGCAAGAGATTGACCAATTCTATCTAGTCACAATGGCAGTTTATAACCCAACTGATATGCCATTCTGGGTATTAAGTAGTAAATAAATTCAACTTAAGGATTTTGACATGCTGTGTATAATGCATCCACTTTAGGGACAGTTTGAATTGATTAGGAGTCTGGGTAAGGCCCCCCTGATTTAGACACTGCTTTATATGATGAACACATATAAAAGCCAGTTTTGGAAAGAACCATTACACTGAGAAATAGTAAAAGGGAAGGGCCTTGACCCACAAATCTCTGAGCAGTAACTGGCAGTATTTTAATTCAGAGAGGGCAAGGGAAGACAAAAAGGGGAGGGGAGAGATTTGGAGCAACTGAGGTCAGTTAAAACTGCTAGCTAAGGATGAAAGCAGGGGTTCCGAGGAAGGAACTGTTGGGTGTGGCCTGAATCCAAGGCAGAAAACAGGCTAAAGCTATTGGAAGAGAATGGATGGAATGGAAGCGTAAGAGCAACATTGGTCCCAAGGTCCCCACAGGGTGAGCTGGGCCACTGGCCCAAGCCCCCACAGAGCCCAAGCTGTCCTTTTCTTACTGTAGGGGTGAGATTAGGAAACGATGTGAGGGAAAACAGCCACAACCCAATGGAGCCTTTTTATATTATCTCCCAATACAAAAATTTAGAAAGTGCCACTATTAGAGTGACCACGTGGGGGCGCCACAAGCCTCTAATTTCTATATGAAAATGAGAGCAATGTCCTGAAAAGCTCCACATCATCTCTCAATTCTCTTTAACTTTCTCTTAGATCCCTCAAGGATCTAAAAGTCGCATTCAATAAATAAGCAGATTAAAAATAGAAGCAGGGGCCAGAAGAGAGAGAAGGTAGTGTATCAGAATGCCATAGCACCAATGACACAAACACCAAGAAAGCAGGGCTATAAGAGACGACATCCATTCCTCTATTAAACATTTTTCAAAAATAACCTTCAACCTGGGAACTGTAACAGATCGTCTCACGGTTGCACCCAAGGACCCACCCTTCTCCCTTCCCTAGGCCAAACCCATTCAGGACACATATTGAGTACACAGACTCATATCCTGGACTAACAGACACTATAGGTAATAGCAGAATAGAGAAAATGGCCTACAGGATTACAAGCAATAAATTTAATTGAATACGAAGCTAAACTAGAGGGGGAAGTCAATCTGCTCCTTCTCAAACTTCACTCTCCAATGCACCAGGCCTACTACTCACCCTCCCAGCATCTTTTAAAGCCAACTGCACACGGCTAAGTGGTCAACCACCCTGGAAGCATGAATAATCCCACAGAAAAATTTCCCAGATTCCCAACTATCCTGTTTGCTTCTGGGAGATAAAATTTGACTAGTAGTTCCTACGTTGAACCAACCAAAAATGAGTGAATATTTTTTAAAAAAGAGACAGAATTCTTAATAAAAGAATCTAATTATAGTCTAATATCCCCAACTCTCATTTTCTATTGACTCAATCTTCCCAGTCCCAGCTTTGACAAATAACCTCACCTCTGTGTCCACAGGGTTAAGGGGCTTAAATCACTAAGGTTGTTTTTTATCTCTAATATTTTCCATGGGTTTTTCCCCTCAGTTTGTTGTTAGAGGGGGTGGGTCAAAGTGGAATATCCATCGTGAGTTTAGGGGAAAAAAGGCCAGTAGACTAAGAATCCAGTATGCTCAAAGACCTCTAAAATATGGGAAGCCACAGAGCACTCAACAAAAATATACATCATAGGATGACTACCATCCTACAACAACAAAAGAATTGAAACTACATCAGCATTTTATCAATTTTAAGAGGGACAGACAAGAAAAGAAAGCTCTTTGACAATACTTATAGGGAATAAGAATATACACTGCCACAGGACAATCCCTCCTACCTCAAATCCCACCATGGATAAAATATGAAACCAGACAACAAGAAAAGGTCTTAGTGGTACACACACACACCCACACCCCTAATTTTCAGGTCAACACAAGGGCCCCTCCCCACCCTTCACCCCTTAATAGCACATTGATAACTAACATGATTCTCTCTCTGGCAATTTTATTACAGCTACACAAAGTTATTTCCAGCCAAGAGGCCTGCTAAGCAACTTAACTAAGAAAGAATTAAAAAAAAAGTTTAACGGAGTAGCCTTTATTCATTAAACACAGACCCTAACACATTGTCATATTGCAAGGCAAAAAAAGCTACAGAAAGGGGGAAGGAAAAAGGGAGAGAAGTTGGGGGAGGGGAGGGAAGGGAGGAAGCAACAGCTACGGCTCTAGATAAGGAATTCAACAAATCACAGACTCTGAAACAGGCAAACACTCAGCTCAACTGGCCTGGACCTAAGCAAGGATCTCCCCCCACCCCCTTCCCTCACAAAAGCACCAAGGAAGGTCACAAGCTCACAATTATTTGGTTTTCACCAATGTTAACACAAAGGAAAAAAAATAAAGCCCAGAAACACTTTTGAAGGGATGCCCCAGAAATCTGCCATCAGTAGGGAGAAAATCTCTGTTTCTCAGCTTTCAGTTTGTTAGTTACGCATGGCACGGCAGAGGTGGTGGTGGTGGCAGCCGAAGCCCCGGGACCCTTAGCAGCAGACACAACATTTAGAGCCAGGAGAGGGATGGGTTTCATGCCAAGCAGACTGGAGACACAAGGGGCGGTCGGAAGAGGGTTGGGGAGGCTGGAGGGTGCGTCGGAGGTCCCCGCTGTGGCGAGCGAGGGGGTGGTGGTGGAGGAGGAAGAAGAAGAAGAAGGGGTGGAGGGTTGAGAGAGGTTGATGCTGAGGTGATCAGGGATCGTGACGGAGGCTGCCTGGGAGGAGGGTTTAGCGTTTTCTAAACTGTAACAGAGGAAAAAAAGGAACAAAAAAAAACCGGGTGGGTGGAAGGGAAGACCACAAAAAAAAAAAAAAGTACAGGACAATGGCTTCAGTCATCAGTAAGTGCCTCTGGTTGTCAAACAGGAGCCTCTCAAACCAGCAGTTTTGCTAACTATATCGTATTTGTAGCCCAATCGCCCCACCCCCACCCCCCATCCCCCATTTCTGTCTTAAGAATTTTTAGCTTCTAGTGTTGCCTTAAACTGAGTACCTCAGATTTGCTGCACACTACAGTCAGCAACATATCCACTGGCCATTATCCCCCCTCCCACCTCAAGACAATAAGTGACCAGCTGAAAAGGGGAGTTGGATATTTGAGGTCGACATCCCTCCTGCTCAAGACATTAATGTTGAGCCCTTTAAAAGTCAATTCAACTCTTCACATCAAAATAGAGAAATAAATTTGTGGCTCATTTTAAAATCAATGTGACTTTGGGAAGCATTATTCTCCTACTTTATTAATTGTAGAGCCATTAAAAAAATGCACACCAAGGTAGTATAACCCTAAATTTCCTTATCATATAGATAGCAGGGATTACACCCAGCCAGCCCAGTATTTTGCTCATAAACCACTAAGCTGATAAGTGTTTCCTAATTCCAAAACTCTGTAAAGAGAGTAGCACTTTGAAAGGAGGTGTTAATGGAGTAATATCAGAATTTTCTTGATTGGAAGCAAGAAGAGAAGCAGCAAAATTAAGAAAAGGCTTATTATTGCTTCTACTAATACAACACTGAAGCCCTGCAAAAGGTAAGAAAATAACTGATCCTTGATTAAAAAAAAAAAAGTGTAGGGAAAGGGGCAACTCCAAGCACAGCTCATCCTGACCAAACCAGAGATTTCCCATAACCTTTTTCTATATTGTCTGATAAGAAACAAAAGTTAAGCATCTAAATCCAAGAGGAGCCAGGACTCCTTCCACCTGAAATTCTTAATTAAAAAGGGTGGGAGAGAAAGAGGAAGCCATACCCTGAAGTAATACTCTACTCTCAAAACACTGTGGTACAGTTGAGGTAGGAAGGTTAAGCTTTATGGGATCCCCTCTCGTTCTCCAAAACTGAGTGCATACTATCTATTCAACAAGATGACCTAATTTGAACTATAGAAGGGAAAAATAAGCATTATTAAAATGCACCACTCTGTCCAGTAAGAGAACTAGCAGAGAGCAAGCACTTGAATATTTGCAAACTAGCTACATTCATAGTAAGCTTGCCAGGCAAAATAAAACGAAGTAAAACTACTTTCAGAATTCGACGAATGTTCAAAATTTGACCCATCTCAGAAATAAACCTCTAACTTAATAAGCAGCCTCTCTGAAGACTACCATTTCACAGTGAATTAAATGACATGCATGAATGAGGACTAAATAAAAGACCCTATGATAATCAAACCATCCATTCTGCACATGCCTAAATATGCTCACATTTTCTTTCCAAAAAACCCTATAATACTGCCTTACCATCATTTGGAGAAAAAAAAAAGTGAGCAGGGACAGGAGGCAGAAAATCACTAGCCATTGATCTGTAAGTAATGAATTCAAGGAAAGCAAGAAATGCAGAGTACTACTGGCCACAGGATTGATGATCAAATCTAGGATCAGGAGAGCAGTAACAAAGAGATATTACCAGTTCCCTTCCCCTTGGGTTAAACAATATGAAATAATTGTGAACAAGGGTTAACTCTCAATGTGCAGCCCCTTCTGTTTCTGGGTTTTGTTTGGGGGTCGGTGGGGTGCACAGAGAATGAATGGTGTTTCAGAAAAGACTAAGAATTTATACACCCTTGAGGAAGGGAAAAGGATAGAAAATGGAGGCAAAACAGAACCAAAACATAAAATGGGGAGAGCAGCCTAATGCCATAGATCACTAGGCTAAACATGAAAAGGGATAAAAAAAATTTGCATTCCCCCTGCCTTGTTGTTCAGGAAACCAAGGCAGTTATATTCTAAGGGACCCCTGTGGCTCAATTAGCCAGTCGTATCTTTGTCACAGGCATCCCTTTATCTCCAGTCTAAGCTGAGTCCCACATCCTCAAAATAACCAGTTTAGTTTTAAGACATGTGATGGTCTTGTTCATAAAGGCTCTATGGAAGGGATCTATGGGTGGTTAAAGGTCTTAGTCAAAAGCCTAAAAGACAACATCGCATAAAGGAAGGAGAATTGAAATTGCTTCTTCCAATGCTATCAGTTTTTAGTAGCCATGAAAGCTCATTTACTACAGCAAAGTAGCATTACTTGATTTGAATAAAGGCAAGAAAAAAATCAAGGGTCCATGACTACATGGAAAAGGAGTTTAAAAAAAAAGGATGCTCTTAAAACATTCCTGTTCAAGTGTGTCCTACCTGAAGCAATGGAACATACTTGGGCAATCTCACACTATCATTAAATAGCTTTGAGCTTCAGTCCTCAGCTATAGATGTTCTTCATGCCTGTCACATCCCATTTTCCTCAATTCAATTAGAGAACATTTGTGAACTTTATTCCCTTAATTATGTTATTTGAAGAGAGACCACAAATGGCAACTATGATAGGAGCCACGATGGCTAGTCCTGGTAATTTTAATATCATGTCATGTTCATTCTGGCCAAACATAATTAACCAAAGTACCACGGTTCAGTACAGCTATTCTATTTTTTCCTCATATGCTTATCCTGATCAGGCCAATCCTTTTATATATGAGTAAGAGGGAAAAGAACCTAAGCAACACATCCAAAGCGAGAATATGGCTTTAGTTTAGGAGCAGGGATAGCAGCCCCCTGCGTCCTTGTACCTCAAAAACACCTTCCAAATTAATAAACTCTTATGAAAATTAAGAGTCCTTAGCCCAAAGGATAATATGCACAAGACACACATACCCCAACCAGTAAATCATCAAATTAGGAGGACCCTTACCTGACATTGATTAGATACTGGGCCAGGCTAATGCTGGCAGCAGATCCAGTGATGGTAACCTGCCTATCAGTAGATCCTTCCACTGGATTGGCAATTTTGATCTGAGCCCCAGACATCTGACGAATCTCATTGATTTTGGCGCCTTGACGCCCGATTATGCAGCCAATTAACTTGGGGATAAGGGTCACAAGAGGGAGGGGAGAAAAACAGAAAGGCAAACCAAATTAAGGATAGCTCCATGCCTATCCTCCCCTTTTCTTTTGAACTTAATCACTGGAGAGTTCAGAAGCCCCCAGGGTTTTCATTGCATGCGTGCATATGTATATATGCAAATACATATATAGATCTTGCTATATATAACCAGATCCACATATATGTCTATCTCCTAAACTGAAAATTATACTATGGAAATATATGAGTCCTAACCAAGGACTAAAGGGGACAAAGAAAGGCACCTACTTAGACAGGCTTAGACCACATACCAACCCCATCTACTATTGAGTTAACTCAATTCTATAAGCCTTAGCTGCTTCAATAACAGCTCAAAAGACTGTGAAGTCTGGTGGGAAGCACAAAATAAAGAGGGCAAAAAAAAAAAATCAATTCTACCTAGTGTCATCAGTCCCAGGTTTAATTACAAAAAAAACCGTTGTGTATTAAAAATTCAAGAATGACTTTTGCCTTTGGTTTTAGGAGCACAGGAATTCTACTTAGGATGAACAATTACCATTCAGCATGCAATTCTTCTACCTTTAAATGGACCTTATAACCCATTCTTATCATTGCCGTAATTCCCTTATTGCCCCTAAGTTATCTAATGACTCCCACCCACTATCGATCAAATAAACTTACGTCATTTGGAATGGTGAGTTCATGAGAAGTAGTCTGAGCAGATGCATCCAAACCTGCTAAAAGACAGAAGAGACCAGGGAAAATTTAATGCACAGTAGAGCAGGCTCCCACTGTGTAGCATATTAACCTTAATAGGAAACAGAACAGACCACAAAACCCAGCATTGACTGTTGGAATTCATGACTACCTTGGTGAGGCTCCCAAAGAGGAGGAAAAGGTAGATAATGCTGTAAGTGCTTCCTCCACAGGAACCTTTCCCCTCAAAGAGGTCGCCTCTTATATTGCCTTCTTTTCAAACCAGGCCTGCAGCTTAGAGAGGGTGCAGGGGACCCTCACACCAGGCTTTGTTTGGAAAGCTTCAGCTACTCTCCCACTCCATCAGCAACCACAGTTGGTGTGTTCCAACTCTGCCAATCTTACCCGATGCCCACTGACACCAGTACCGAGAATACCAGGCCAGTTATCAGGAAGCCAGGGATTTGCTTGGCACACATGCAGAGTTGCATTTTAAGTACAACCACACCAAACACACCCCAGTTTAGCCTAGAAAAGCTCAAAAGGATAAAAACTGGCAGTCGATAAGGGGAATTAAGGCCGGGGTTTCTCTAGAGTCTCCCCCTATAAAATGGTCATCAATTTTTCTTCTTTTTCTTTTCTTTAAAAACCAAGTTTTCCGCCCCCAGCATGAATCCCATTCCCCAGCCATTTCAGAAAGTAGCAGAGGGCCTGGACTAAACAAACCAGTCCAACTGATTAACCCTTCCAGCCCCATTCTGCTCTGAGCTGTGGCTGCTTGTCTCTACAAGTTTTAAAAGGGGAAGGACCAGATCCATCAAGGGACCTCAGGGCTTCAGGCCCACACCAATGCTCTCTCAGCTCCTTTGCCATGTGAAGGTCGCTGGTATGGTTTGTGGGCAGTGAAACAAAAAAGACTCCAACCAGTTTATTAATATAACAGTAGAATACTACAGATTTTTTTTAATCATTACCCCAATAGCCTTTCACCTCTGGAGAGCTGGATTCAATGCCTGTTAAGATACAAGTGAAAATGAGTTTGGTGGTCTCGTCCTAATCCCTAAGGGACAATTCATCCTTATAAAAAACTCTACACAATTTGGCACAATGGATAGTCTCTACCCAGGTCTAGGAATAGCTGGTGGAGAGAAAGGGGGTGCCAGTCAGATCCAGGAGGCAGCAATCAGAATGGGTGAGAAGAAATATAGTCAGCCTACCCTGCCTGGGCCTGACAAGCACTCCCAGCCCTCCCCCCCAACCTTCCAGGGCCATTTTTAAAACAATTCACCCCAAAAGAAAACCACGTTTAAAAAAAGAGACATTACCTCCTGAGGTCTAGGCACACTAGACAGGCTTTAAACATAGCAGGATGCCTGGTATCGCAGTTTTGGTTTTTTGTTTTTTATTAGACACAAGCTGGGGCCTTGGGGCCTGGCCTCTGGCTTGCATTATACCTTACAGAACAAATACTGAGGTATCCATACCACTGAATCCGGTGTTGCCATGCGTCATGGGAAAGTGAGACTGTTGCATTGCCAACTGGTGCAGCTTGGTCAACTGGAGAAGAAAGGAGAGAAATAACAGGCTTAAAAAAGTAACAATATAGGACTCAAAGAGTACTTACATTTAAGAAATAGAGGAATACTCAATCCACAAAAATTGTCAAATCTTTCCCCCACTACAATCTACCACTAAAAATGGGAAGCTTAAATAATTCCTGGGGATGGGCATTCTCTTGGGGCAAGGAAGGGAGGGCTTGAAAAAGGGAAGAGAAGAAACAAGCTTAAGTTATATGATAAGCAGGAGCATCCACCCCACATCCACTCTTTTGAGTGCTACTCCACAGAGGCCTCTGCAGCCAGTGCAACCGTTGCCCCAGGGACAAGCACACACAAACTAGGAAAACAAAACTGTGCAGTTGGGTACTAAGGAAAACACACCATGCAGGATTCTGTCAGTACTGGGAAGAAGGTAGGGAAGTTAGAGGGCAGGGAGACTGTAAGGAGGGGAGATTAAGAAAAGAAACCAAATTATGTTTGGCATCAGCCCACCCACTTCTCAAGAACATTTCCAAGAAGCTACTTCCCTCTTCTACATAAAGCTACCCTGCAGCTGCTGGGAACAATTCCTCCATATCCACTTTCCCCTCACAGAGCTTCCCACTAAAAGAATACCAATTTCTCAATTGCCCAAGGCTAATGCTCAGCTCCTAAAGGATTAGTAAGGGCGAAGGAAGACTGTAGGAGGAAATAGCCAAATCTGAACACCGGAATCTCTATACAGCACTTTCATTTCCCAATTTAATGGAGGAGCTGAATTAGGAAATTTCAGGTTCCTGTCCCATTCCTATCAATTAATAAGTACCCTCAAACCACCTTCCCAAGACCCTGGGAATACTGTGGTCCCCACCCCCACTCCCCACCCCCAACCAGAAAGAGGGCTACATGCAAGGAGTTTGTCAAGGAAAGACAGAGGAAGGGACACCAGCCCACTACATCAGTCAAAAATCTGCTGTGCCCTGAGAGAACAATGACAATTTACCATGGTGTGTCTGCTTTGTTTTCTCTTTAACAAAGGGCACTAGAACCAGATGGGGTTAAGTACAAGTTGCGCATCTTTGGGCTGCACCTTTCAGGTGGGTACAAAAGCCAACAGGGAAGAGGAGGTAGCATAATGCCCTGATGTGATTTCTTAAATTATTATTTAAGGACTTAGTCATGGAATAGTATTTTAAGGAAAACAACTTGTTTTAAATCACATCTGATTTTAAAACCCAGCTCACTTCCGGCTACTTGGATGAGAGAAAGCACTCAGAAAATTTGATGGGAGAGGGAGCTTTCAAAACAAGAAGTGAAAACAAAACTTACATCTGGCTGTGGAATGGCATACTGTCCTTGAATGGTATAGGCCTACAAAAGGAGGAAAACAGTCCTATTAAAAACCAATCGTGGACAGCCACCCAATGGGGGCAAAAAAAGACAAAGATTTCAACTAGCCAGGAAGCCAGAGAGCTGAACTGGAGGAACAGGGGAGCCAAGGATTCAGGCAGTAGACAGGTATCTCCTACACATGAATGGACCTGCAAGTTGGCTTTGCATGGACACTGAGCACGACCTGTTTATTCTGGGGAGCCTGAGGGAATGGAACTGAGGTCTTTGTAAATATGAAATGTATACAGATCTGTTTCTCAATGGAAATGTGAGACGTGGTATAGGAAATCATGTCCTGACTGACCAACCCTCCTCCTCCTCCTCCCTGGGTACACAACATCCTTGGAGGAAGGGAAGACTTATCACTAGTTTTCTCAACCCCAACATCCCTGTGGTTATCCCCTCTTCTCTAGGTGACATGAATGATTTGTGTCTATGTGGTGTCTTGAGTCGCTACCCTGTCTCTATCCCTCTGCTTGCTCTATAGTCTTCTAAAAGAACTTTGATGCGCTGGAAAGCTAGCTGGACCCCTGAGATTGGGAACTACCCAGATGAGTACAGTAATTCCTGTACTCAAACCTTACTTTCTGCCCCCTCCCCTCCACAGTTGCCACTTGTAGCATCCACTATCCCTCTTCCCCCCACCACCACAACCTCCCCAACAAGTTAGCTGGGCCTTTGGGGCAGTGGGGTAGGGGTCAAGAAGGGAAGGAAGAGATGGGAAGTGAGGGAGGGAGATGGGAGTGGCTGGTTAAGAAGATGTTCTGAAGCATCTCAAGCTTCTCCCATCAGCTGCCAGTTCCCAGGTGCACCCAGGTAGGGGTGGGAGGAGGGTGGAGATGGGGTAGAAGGAAGTGGGAATGGGTGGGGAAAGGGGTTGAACAACAACAAAAAAAGAGTTGGTGTTACCATCTGATGGGCTACGCGGCCTGTGTGAAATGAGGTTGGGGGAGGGGGGGGTCAGTCCAGGTCCCCGTGGACAGGTGGTGTCCACAGCACAAAAATCACCAGCGCCACTGGCCCCCCTCGTGTTGGCAGTCTCGGCTGAGGCGGAAGGATTGAGTGAGCCTTGGAGACTGAACATCCCCTCTCACCTCTAGAGGTGGTCCCTCCAGGTCAGGGTTGAGGCACATGGACGGGGTGGTGTGGGGAAAGCTCGCACTGTCGCTGCCTGTGCTGTACCTGTCCTGTGGATAAATAGAGGATTTCAGTCTCCAGGGCTGTCAATCCGGCACCTTGTCACCAGCATGAAATTCACACAAAAAAAGTCGTTTAATTTTTTTTTCCTTTTTCCTTTAAAAGGAGCTCACAACACGGTTTGAAACGAGCCGCAGTGTTTGTTTCTTTCTTTTTTAAAAAAAGTTACCTAGTGGCAGATTTCACGCCGCGCGCTTGGGCTGTTTTTCAACAAAGGGAGAGGGATGGAAGAGCTTAAGGAACCAGACCTAGGGCAGTTCCAGGGATTCTTTAGGGAGTAAAATGACCCTGGAGTCCACTCCACCACAAAGGAGCAGAAGGGACACATGTCCACTTGTGGGCAGACTGGAAGCTGGTCCAAACAAAAAGGCCATTGAGAAGAATGTTTCAGGGAGGGGCCACTCAAGGAAGAAGCTGCAAGCCTTTAGAGGGTGGTCAACTGAAAGGGAATTGCCAGGGAAAAAGGGAGGGGAGGAAAGAGAGGTATGAAGGGGAAGGTGGTAGGTTGGGGAACGGAAAGGAACTGAAAGCAGGACATGTAAATGGACCGCAACAGCCTGAGACTAGTGCAAGTCCCAAACCAGGATTGGAAAATCCAGGAGTAGTAACCTGGACCTCCAGTAGAAAAGTCCTTAGCCTACCCATCCTTACTGTCCTGACTGGGTCTCTGCTTATCCCACCTATCTGCCCCTGTCTCTCAAAACCAGTTTTCATGGTGGTGTATGAATGCTAACAGTGAGTGTACTGTGTACCTACTAAATGAACCAGAGGTATGTGATTTGCCTTCAGGGCTCTGAGTCTTTAGGATTCCAAGTCAGCCTAAACATTGTGCCAATTCTCTCAAAATGTGAATGAGATGGACCTCAGGACTATGATGTTCTGATCCCAGGCCCCTCTGGTATCCCCTTTATATCTGGTTCCAGGTCAAATGGAAACAAAGTAGAACTGATAAGTAGAGGTAGAAAACAGGTCATGCTCGGGGTGGAAAAGGGCTCAGCTCCATCCACTTGCCCCAGCCAGCTACCAAAGTAACAAGTTATGTTTTCAAGTTGAACCACAATGCTCCCATACTAACCTACCTATTATTACTTCAAATCCTAATAGAATGGCTCTTACAGGATGCTGGCCAATTCCCCTGTGATTATCACAAGCATGGCCTGGGTTTAAACCACATTGTAGGAAGCAAATTTAAGGGAGTATTAGGGTAAAAGGGGTGCTTTGGTACCCTCCGAGGTTCTAACACCAACGAGGACAACAAGCTCCCTTCAATTCTTATACACTGCCCTAGCTGAGTCACATATATACACCATGTGGATTCAGAACCAGTGCTTAGGGAGGTTAAGAGCCTGGGAGACAACACACTGGAGTTTGGGGGTAAGGGGATAGGAGCAGGGGAGGTGAGGTGGGGGGGGAGGGGAAGTTTGTAGGACACTCAAATTCAGGACCCTCGGTTTGACAGACCACCGTCCAGATAATCTTCCTCAGAGGTCTAGTCCTTTAAGACCTCCATCGAGACCTCTAGATCATCCCATTTTAATCAGAATATGAATGGGGTGTGTGGGGGGAGGGAGGAGGGGAGTGACAGATTATTTAACCCTCTCTCTGCTAACCCATCCTCCCACTAGTTTCCCGTCTCAAATATAAATACCTCTTCAGAGTGCCTACAGAACTTCCAATACCTGCTGAAAATTAAAGAGGGGCTCAACATAGATCTCTCTAAGAGGAAAAAATGCTTAACTTTAATTTTTTTAACTCAAAAAGAAAAACAAAATACAAAAAAAGCAGAGGAAGGTCATATGGTGACCTGAATACAGCAAACATGCAGAGTGGCCTTGTGTGTTGCTGGCAAAGTTGGCAGCTGAAATATAACTTGCCCACCCCAACCCAACAATGCCCACAAAAATCAAGTTTCTTACCTGACCACCTGCAAAGATGACTGGAGAGCTGGACGGCTTGGGCCGGTACGGGATGGTCACGCCCTTCGGGGGAGACTGGGAGAGAGTCAGAGGGGAAAAAAAACAAAAAGAGATAAGGTTTCAAAGCTGTTTCAGCTGTGTGGCTAATGCTCACACAGTTCACAATAAAAACATAGCAAATCACCCAGTCTTCTGTCTAAGCATAATATTCAACAGTTTGAAGAACATACAATAGCACTGGCCTAAGTTCTAGCTCTACAACAAGCTTGGACATTAGAATTTAAAACAAAATGGTCTCCAAAAAGATTTTAAACTAAGCTGAAAATGACTCTTCTAAGTATATTCATGGCAAGAAAATCTGAGTATGAATTGATGTTATGTAACAGATAAGCCAAAGATGTGTGGGGTTTTTTATGCTCTGGGTCTTCTAGACCAGAAGGTCAAAAAAAAACAAAAAAAAAAAAAAACCAAAACCAGAAGTTCGTTTCTGGTTTGATTATAGGTCTTGTCCACCCAGGTAGCATAGTCTGGCTGTTTTATACCGACCGTTGCTTCTTAATTTCTGATATTATTAAATTTCCTTTTTTTTTTTTTAAAAAATAAAACCAAATCCAATTTTATAAACCTCAAATTGTTTTTTCTTCCAAACCTGTGCTGTCTATTTGGGATCAGATCAATAGCATGGTGCCAGACTTCATTAAGTCTGAACTTTTAAAAGTTAACACCCTATCCTGTAAGTCTAACTTAGGGCATTTCTGTCATACACCATGCCCAATTAATGACCTCCCTCCCTCCCTCCCTCTTTGAAATTCAATGGGTAGAGATCATTGTCACTCAGTAGTTTGTTTCAGAGCTCTAGACTTTATAAAGCCACAGGGAAAGAAAAATATAAATACAGAAACTGATGCTTTCCAAATACCCTCAGCCTAATTCTAGCCTATCTAAATTTACTTAATGTGTTGCCCCCCCATCCCCCAACAGCATGAGCCTGAGGGCTTACCTCCAACATGACCACGCAGATCTGTTTGACACACTCAATGATAGATTGCGGGATGCCAGCAATAGTGATGGCCCGCTCAGTTGAGTTTGGTAGCATATCCCCTGCCACCTGGACCTGAGCCCCTGTACTCTTTGGGGCAAAAAATGTAAACAGAACAAGTTAGACAAGTGTATACCTTCTCACTGGTAAGTAGGAAGCTACAAGCCCCAGTAGTGCCTTATTCCCATAAGCTATACCCTTCCCCCTTCAGCACTCCCTACTCTCTTCCCTCATTCCAGCTGAAATGGTATAATCCAAGCTGAAAATAACTCAGGCTCCAGAAGCCGGGGGCTGAGTAACAGACTAAATTTAACCTGATCCCAAGAAAAGGTTCCTTCAAGACTGTGCCTCCAAGCTAATGACCTACCTACTCTTTTGCCTCTCCTGGCCAGAGGGAAAAAACATACCAAGAAAGCATGGTCTCTACAGGGCTCACAGCTATTTCTCCAGAACAAGAGTTTTTTCCCCCCAGAAAAGAATGGCATTCCTCTAGAAGCCATTCAAGTTTCATTAACATTCAAACTCACCTCCCACCAGAACGCACAAAATATTTTGCTTCTATAACTCAGTAAGACAGAATTCCACCTAAAACCTAGGCTTTCTACTTCCCCATCATAGAAAGACTTGATCGAGAAACAAATTATTTCCCCAAATTCTATCTTACATTCCAATAAAACAACTCCCATGACTCCTAAGTTCCCAAAAACCCTCTTTCACAAAGGCCTAAGAACCAAACTAGTAATGGCCTCCATCCCACTAATTAACTCCAAGTAATTTTAACAGGGTTGAAAGAAACCAAATTTTTTATTCAACCCAGATCCTGACAATTCTAAAAGTCACAAGAGCTACAAGCATACTGGGAGTGGGGCAGAATAGTTCAGGCTCCTAAAAGATACTCAAAATGTGCCAACCTCTCTTATTTCCTTGATCTTGCATCCTCCTTTTCCAATGAGAGAGCCACACTGGCTAGCAGGGACCACAAGCCTCAGGGTGACTGGGGGTCTACTGGCAGCTGTACTATTGGTCATAGAGCTGCTGATGTCCTACAGGAGGAAGGAAGTAAAGTCAGGAAACTAAAGGGAAACAATCAGATTTTCTGCAGTTGACAGGAAACAGAAACTACTAATTAGTGCTTGGCATTCCATGCTAGACCCGTTAACTGTAAGGCACTTTTCTCTGAGGCAGAGAACATGCTCCATCCATTAGTGGCTTTCTCTGAGCTTGCCTCCTCTTTCTCCTATGCACAGGGGCATGATTAGTTAGGGGCACTAAGTAGTGGGGAGGGTTAGGCCTGTCTAATAGAGGCCACAAATAATCAATGAAATAAGCTCTCTGGAAGTTTGTAATTAGACAAAAAAAAAGGCAATTGAATAGTTACAAACTATTGGTATGAAAGAACTATGGACTGGAGTCTCATTGTTCCAAAATACCAAATACTGTAACACTACTCAACTATCATAAACTGTTACCCTATTTAACACTCAGGAAATGAAAAAATCTAAAGTATCCAATGCTCAGCAAATTGTTTTGATTTTTGAAATGGGAACACCTCTACAGATGGCTCATTTGATCTTAAAGGGGGAGCCTTATGTAACCTTGATAGAGTAGCATTATCAGTAGATTCAGAATATAAGAGTTCCTACCAAGCAATTCTTTTGGACTTCTCAAAGTATATGGTCTTAACTAGAATTAATTCCAAGTCACTGAAAACAGACCCAAGTCCCATCTTTGGATAATAATAGTGTCCCTAAGAATCAATGAACCTGGATCCAGGAAGCAGCAGGAACCAGGCAGTGAAAGCTAAGAGGTCTCATGCTTGATAATAAGAGGAAAAGAATATTTTGACCTTAAAAAAAAATGAGAAGGGGAAAAGGGGGAGAAAAATGTACGTAACACTTAAGGTTTAGCAGGATTCCTGCTGATTTAAAGGAAAAGTTTCTGACCCTGGGAAGGATAAGGTTTCAGGAACCATTAAGCACTGACCACAAGCCAAAGCAGCAGCCAGATGAAACCTTTGCCTGTGGTATCAATTGCACAATTGGTTGCAGTACAGAAGGGTGAGGAGACTGAGGAAAAGGCAGCTGATAACTTATTTCTAATACAGACATTCATGCTTTTTCTTTAGATAGCTGACCAAAAAATGTAACACACTAATGGTAAACCATGACATACTGGCCTGGGCATTGGACAGTGAGGAAAATATGGATTCAAATATTGCCTCAAACTTTTTTTTTTTTAGATGTGTGACCCTAGGTAAGTCACCAAAGCTCTTTCCCTTGGTTTCCTCATCTCTAAAACAAGTGTTAGACTCAAAGTCCCACTCAACTCTAAAACTAAGATCTTATCTCCCCTATTTTCTGAGTTTTTGCTTTTGCATAAAACCAGAAAGCTCTTAAGAGGATTGCTGGAGTTATGCTTTATAAACATGAAGCGTTATTTTGTTTTCCAATACAGAGGGAGCTAGTAGAGCTTATTTTTGGTGTGATGGTCACAACGGTATTTATATTTAATTTTAGACCACAGAGGTGTTTTTGTATTTTTTATTGGGGGGGAGGGGCTGGGTGAATATATGTACTAGAAAGGATCTTCACATCCAGATTAGCAAGATGATGAAAGCCTAAAATCCTAAGACAATTAAGATCCTATTTGGATCTCTAAACACCACGGGGACACAAATGTGTATTTCCTTTTTCTCCCAGAAAAAAAATTTACCAACCAAGAGCCCATGCTATGCAGAGTAACAAACCAACCTCTTCCAGTTTGTCAATAATCATTGCAAAGGCTTTAAAGATGGCATTGGTGGGTCCAGCCAGAGTAATTATTCTCTCAGGACAATTCCCTTCTGAGATGTTGATACGTGCACCACTCTGGGGAAAAAATAAACACAGAGATTAAAAGGCAAATGAGAGAAATCAAGTACACAAAATACCCCCGCCATGGCCCTCCCACCCCCACCCCCACTTCAGTCAGATTTAGGTGTGAAGGAATAAACATTTGACTCCGGAAACAGGCAAAGGCATCATTATTCTCAAACCTATTCTGTGCTTAGCTCTCCTTCACCAGACTACAGCAGCCATCTTAGGTGCCAAATGCAGGCTGAGATTGGCCAGAACTACATTTCCCAGCATTCCTTTCTATCACATCAGAATTATCATTTGCTGCCAGAACAAGCTCAAGTAAACAAGCTGGTAATACCAGTTTCTAATATCTCCTGTTGAGACCCTTCTCCCACCTATGCCTAATTTCTGATTCCTTGTAGGTTTTTACCTACTTTTCCAACATACACGCCTAAGAAACTTACCTCTTCACGCATCTTCTTGACCGATTCTCCTTTCTGCAACCCAAAGGAAAAGACAAGAGTAAACTCCAATTGCTTCACAACCCTAATTGGCTAAACAGTAAATAAGATGAAGTGAACCTGTCTTACCTTTCCAATAATGCTTCCAACTTCCTGTAATTAGGAAAATAATTATCAATAAAGAGAAATATTCAAGAATATAATGAAATGGAAATGGTCATTCCTCTATCCAACTAATCCATTGCTCTTTGGATCTCAGTTACCACGAAGCCAAACAATAACATTATCTCAAAGATACCAGACAACATTGGATTCAATGGGAAGTTACAGCCACCCAAAAGCAATTGGGTACCTTTGGGAAAAGTGAATTCCTTCTCAAAAGGCAGAAATGGGGGCAGCTAGGTGGCCCAGAGTTCAAATCAGGTCTCAGACACTTGACACACTTACTAGCTGTGTGACCTTGGGCAAGTCACTTAACCCCAATTGCCCTGCCTTCCGTCTTCCAAAACAAGAAAAGGCAGAAATGACTACGAGAGGGGAGGAAAGCGAGGAAGTGAGAGATGATTTGACCATTTAGACTAGAAGACCCTCTCATAACTCCTTTTTAACTCAAATTCTATAACTATATTGCCTCTTTTTTTCATTCTACCCTTTTCAGGTCCTTTTATAATTCTTGTTTAGTTCTTTAATTCGACAACTTTATCACATTTTGAGTGGGAAACAAATGGTCTCTTGATTTCATTTTTATAGTAATTTTTGGTAAAGAAGTTTCCTACCAATGCTAGACAATGACCTGCACTGAGGATTTATATGACTTGGCATCCAGGGTCAACAGTCCACTATTATGCCCCAGGTAGGACTTGAACTGAGGTCTTCTCTAAGGCCATCACCAAGTTCACCGAATTGCTTCTCAACCAGCTCAGGAAGATTCAATGATTAGATAGCACTGATAGAAATTGGCCTAATTAGTAGTTGTGCTAAGTTATCCATCAGCATATTTACATTTATAGTTGTGTGCTCACAAAATATCTGTCTACAAGTATGTATGGAGAGGAGTAAGTTCCCCAGTACTAAAGGTTTTCAAGCACAGGTACAATGACGCCTGTGGATTCAGTTCAAAGAATAATTTCACAGAGGTTCCCCAAATACTTTGCAGGTCCTCTATCCCTAGCCACTGGGCTATGTGGTAGCCTCTCATAATCTTGCCTAAGAAATGTATCCAACCTTTTCTGGAAAAGGTAGTTTGAACAGAAAGAATGCCTGCCTTTTTCCTTACCATCTCCATTCCTCTCTACTATGGTAAGCCAGAGTGCTATAGCTAGGCATCCTGTTGTGCTAATCTCAAGAATTCCAAAATAGACACTCCCCCACCACCACTCTGACTCCTCCCCTAACATTTACTATGACCCAATTTCCCACCAAGGAAGAAGCTGGCACATACCTTTCCATGCATAAGTAGCCTGATGGTGAGAGTGACATTTAATCCACCTTCAATCACACCGGTGTCCATGTCGAGCACTGTTCTGGGGATGTGGACTTTGTAAAGTGGTCAAGTCTTTGGTCACTGGTGGGAGTGGAAGCCAAAAACTGGAATGGCAAATGGTAAATTAAGTTATGACAGTAAAAACTTAAGGAAAAACTCTTTTTTGCCACCTGGGCAACTTTATCCTTGATGAGTCTCTACAAATTAATGCTTTTACTTTTCATCTGCTACAATTAAACAGACCACCCCTTTGAAAAAATGGCAGAGAATTTATTCGTATGTATGACTATGGAATGAATTTCATGGTAATAATGGTTTTTGCATTAAGGTGGCAGAGAATTGAAGATGTACCAGGTTATACTTCAATAAAACACCATCTTAGGACCACAAGGTTACCCTCTGGCTACAACTTCAAATGAACCCTACTCATATCTCCTTCTAAACTATTTAAATACAATCTTACCGGTCTGTCTCCTCAAACCTGGAAGCCTCAGTTTTCCCCCATCCAAATGAACAATTTATAAAGTCAGATTCCTTACTAGAGGCAAATTCTAGGTCAACAGACTGGAGTTATGTCCAGTACAGGAGTTCCTACTTATAATTAACACATCAACTTTTGATAGGTGATAAATTTCCACATATACTACTTGATGCTCCTGACAAGGTCATATAATAAATATTCACTTTACATCATTGACTTGACCAAGGTCCCAAAATTCTAGTGTCTAATTAGGACCGAAACCTAGGATCTGTGGCTCCTTAAAGTACTCTATCATTAACACTAGATCTCAACCAGAGTCAACTAAGAAGCAAAAACACAGTATGTCCCACCTATTATGTTCATTGATTCCCCTCCCCCAAGTTACTAGGAATAGACACTCACAAAATCAGATTATTTAATGTTTTAAATGGTTTCCCCCCACACTTTCTTCTGGGGGGAGGGGAACTGTTGAGATCTTGGCACAGTTTAGCCATAAGCAATTACTTCCCAAACTATAATAACCATTTCTGCAACCTAACACAAGATGTCCCCTCATCCTTCCATTTCCCCAATGACTTTTCAAACAACACTCCCTTATCTCTCACTGACACAGACCTCAGGGACCTCTCTACCTCCTGAAAGAACCAGATTTACTACCTCTTTATCTTGCTTTAATATAAAAAAGTAGGTCCAAACAATTTTGGAAAGACTTTAAAATTATTACTGCCTTACCCTCACCCCCTTAAAGTAGGGGATTAATCCTTGGCTACCAAGAACCTGGAGAAAACTACCTAAAAGTAGAGTGTGGTAAACTATAGTCAAGAACCCAGATGAGCATAAGAAAGGTGAATAAAGATAAACGACATAAAAAGGTATCATCCATCTATAATCTGCAGAGTGGTTTGTGGCTTTTTCTTTTCTTCAAAAGTTTAAGATTTCTAATATCAAGACCCACTGCCTATATTTTATAAGACGTATTTTAGAAACAAGAAATTATGCTCAACAAAGTTTGAAGGACTAAGATAAATTTCACCCAATTTTAAACCATTAATTGGATTTTAGGGAACTAGATTTTCTCCTCTTCTGAAACCTCAATTTTGGGGGTCTTTAACCCCACCCCCTCCCTATTAACCTGGGGGAGGTAGGAGGCTGCATTTTTTAACCCCAACACTGCCGACTTTCTCGCCACCTCAGAATGGAAGTAGGAACGGATGTTAAGCGTATCAATTGAAGGCGCTTACCAAATGCCCCATAAATATCTCCGCGGAGAACTAAAATGAGGATGATGCTAATCTTTCCTAAGTGTTAGCCAGTTAAGAAAATATCCCATATAACCTTTTAGCTGGGATGGGGGGGGGGTGCAGTCTACCCTTTCTCCATCGATCCTGACACTCCGTCACTTCTCATCCGGGCATTTCCCACTTTTAAAAAATTCCTCCACCACCACTATCCCCCCCCCCCAAAAAAAGGGGGGAAAGAAAAAAATAAACGGCTCGGACGGGGGAGGGCGCTGCGGTCCGGGGGGAGGGGCCGGACCAGCGGCGCCTCCTCGTGTGGCTGCGCCAGCAGTCGCCCCCCGCGGGGAGCCGCGCTCACCCGCCCGGCCAGCCGGCCATCGCCTCACCCCCGCCCCCCCGTCAACCAACAAACCCGCCGCCCCCCCCCAACCTGCCGCGCGCGCGCCCTCCCAGACTCTTGCGCAGCCGCCGGAGGGGGGGGAGGGTGGTGAGAAAGGGCCTTGCGCGCGGCCTACTAGGCCGCGCCGAAGCCAGGGCCTCGCGTGAGCCGCTGGGCGGGCTGGGTGAGGGGGAAAGCGGTCACGCGGTGTTACGCGAGGCCGGGGCTCGTGACGGGGCCTAGGGCCGGCTAACAGGTAAGGGGGGGAGGGGAATGAGAAATAAAGTCAGAGGCGGAGGGGGAGTTCTGAGGCTTACCTTCGGGCGCGAGGCGATTGAAGGGAAAGGGGGGAGCGGGCGGGAAAGGGAAGGGCGGGAGGCCGGGGGCGGAACAATAGGGGCGGGCGGGAAGGCGAGGGGGCACCCACGGGCGGGCGGAGGAGGAAGGGGGGGGTGGAGGAGGAAGGGGGGAGAGCGACCCCGGGGCGGGTGGAGGGCGGCGGAGGGCGGGCGGGCGGGCGGAGGGCGGGCGGGCGGGAGAGGGCGCGGGCTGCGGCTGCTCCGGCTGCTGCCTCTGCTGGTCTGGGAGGGGGACGGGGCGGAGCGGCCCGCTTTCAACCCCGCGCACCCTCCGACCCCGGAAGCGCTAACCGCCCCGGGGGCCGTCGAGGCGACGGCAGCGCCCAAACCTCCCCCACGCACAGCGTATGGCCTCCTTCCAGCCTAGAGCGGCCCCATATGCAGCGTCGGTATCAACGAGACGAAGGAAGGCTGATAGCTGATTGAGGTGTTAAGCTAGAGCGGCACGTTGGGGGGGGGCGGGGGGCTAAGAGGAAAGTCGCGACCCCTAGTGGGCAAGGAAGTGGGAAGGCACTGTTGGTGAATGAGGCAGAAGAGCAGCTACAACAGACAGGGATGAGAAAGAAGGGTGTGGGGAGAAAAAAAGAGCAAAGTGGGTGGGGGTGGAGGGGGGAGTGGACTAAAAAGAAGGAGAGGATTGCCAGGACTAAGAGAAGGACTAGGAAAGCCAGCAAATACAGGATTCTGAATAAGCGCTGTTCCAGCGAAACTTTTTGAATTTCCCCCCCCAAATTTGCCTCTCTGTCTGTCTCTGTCTCTCTCTCTCTGGGTGCAAGGCAATATATTGGTCAGAAGATACTTAAACCCTTGCGGCCCCTTAAGGGCAGTTCCAAGAGATGGTCAGATTTGATGGAGGAATCTTGAGAAAGTCTGAATAGGGAAGGACTCAATGAATTGAAGTAGGAATCGCTGACATTTTGTATTACACTTAAGGTTTACGAAGCTATACACGATACACATCATCCCATGTAATCCTCAGATTGAGGTGGGCACCACAGATGATTTTCACCCCCATTTTAGAGATGAGAAAACCGAGGCTCATAACGATTAAGTGACTTGCCTGTAGTCACACTGCTCTTAGGAGCCAGGGGCAAAATACAAACTCAGATCTGCCGTGTCAAGGCCAGTGCTCTTTCTACTATAACATTTGTCTCCCCAAATATCAATATTTGTTTCTCTAAGAGGTCCAGAAAAGACTCACCACCCCAGCTCCACTCAGACTGATAGAAGGCACCTAAGAAGGTGCCTAGGAAGTTATCATATGTGACTGGTCATTATGCAAGTGAAGAAACTGAAGCTCATAAAGTGAGGTGTCTCGTCCAGGGTCACCCAGGGAATAAAGAAGTAGCAGAACCCAGATCTTCTGGCTTACTCCCGATCTAGAACCCTGAGACTGTCTATGCAATCTGTGCTGACTGCATAAATCGATGAAGATCTAATATCCATCTTCTCCCTGCTATATGCAATCATCCAAATCCCTTCCCATTTACATGGTATAAAAACATTTGTCCCCCTAATCTCTCTCATCCACTCTAGTCTCAGTAGGAGAGCCAGCAAATAGAGCATTCTGAATAAGCACTTTCCCCCTGCTAACCCTCCATATACTCTTGGACATAATCTTTCCTCAACCCTTCTCCACCTCCATAGACCCTTTCCACTGGCTTTTAGAGCACCAGTCAACAAATTCCTCTTCATCTTCTAGATCTTCATTTGACACTAGCCTCCCAGCCTAATTTTAGAGTACAGTTACAAAGAAAGTACTTTTTTAAGCCATAAGCATCATAAAAATATTATTAACAAACAAGTTATTAACTCATTTCCCTTGAGCACAACTAACCACCCTCTGCAATGCTTCGGCTCTCTAATATATACCACATTACCTGCTAGACACCTCCAGGTCCTTGTTCTGCCCGAAAACTTAACAGATCTATGCCATAAATTGAGATACACTCTCTGAGCCTTATCATTGCTATCTGCTGACCTCCAGGACTGCCACTCCCACCTTTCTTAATGAGTTTAGCATTCTTTTAGTCTTTCCCACTAGTCCCTTGGAGTCTTCAGTGACCCTTCTGACACTGGCCTCTCAGTAAGTTCCTCACCTCCTTGAGACTTCTATCTTCATTCTACTTGTGCCTCCAAGAGAGATGGTCATATGTAGACCACACCATCTGCACCACCTCCAAGATCTTGAATTCTGACTTCAGTTCCCAAACTGTTACTTGGCATCACCTTAACATCACTTCCCCAAGTTCTTCATTCCTGTTTTGACTTAACTTCCGTCCCTCAAATGGTCACTCTCAGTCCTTATCCTCTTTGACTTGCCCCTTCTAATTTGCCTGTTTTTGTTGCAAATTCCATCAACCTCCCAGGCCTCCAAGCTCAAAACCTAGGTGTCATCTTTAAGTCACCACTCTTCCCCATGCATCACATCCAATCATGTGCCAAGTCTTAACCATTCTGTCTTCGTAACATCTCTAATATATGCCCCATTCTCTCCTCTGACACTGCACTCATAATTTTATGTCTAGACTATTTTAAGAGCCTTCTGGGCAGCTAGCAAACTGATCTTTCTAAATGCAGATCCAGCAATGGCCCCCCCATTCAATAAATCCAGTGGCTCCCTTTCACCTCCAGGCTAAAATATAAAATCCTCTATTTGGGTCTTAAAGCTATTCATATGTAACCTTGCCCCTTCATACCTTTCCAGTCTCCTACCTTACTCTTTTCCAAGTATTCTCTGATCCAATGACACTGGACTCTTGGATGTTCCTTGAACAAGACACACCATGTCCCAACTAGTTGTGTTTTTCACTGGCTTGTCTTCCTGTGTCAAAAATGCTTTCCTTCCTCATCTCTTCCTCCTGGTTTCCCTGGCTTCCTTCAAGTCTTAGCTAAAATCCCATCTTCAAGAAGCTCCTCCTGGTCTCCCTTACTACTAGTGCCTTCTGAGAGCATCCCTAACACATACATACACAACTTGCTTGTAGGTAGCTGTTTGCACATCGTCTCCCATATCAGAATGTCAACTCCTTAACAGCAAGGAAGGGTTTTTTTCCTTCTTTATATCCCCAGTATTTTGTACAGTGCTTGGCACACTTTAGCTAGTTAACAAATGCTTCTTGACTGACTGGACCTAAATTGTTGATGAAACAACACATTGTTCTACCTATCATCCAAGCTTAGAACCTCAGGCTTCCCCTACTCTTTCCTAGTTTTCTCATTTCTGCAGTGCTAAGCACTCCACCTTTCTCTGTTCCTTAGTTTCTGTGACATTCTGAAAATTCCCATTTGTTCCTTCGCTGGCATCTCTGACTCCTCTTGGATTCCAAACCTCAGTCCTCACCCCTCTTACCTCTTTACATTGTCTTCCTTGATGATCATATCCACTTCCACGGTGGATGACTTCTAAATCTTCGTATCCAGCCCTGACCAACTCCGTTTCATTCTCCTATTTCCAAGTATTATGTTTGCTATCTCCACATGCCTCAGGGCTACCTCAACAAGTTCAAATCACCGTACTGCCTTCAAAAACCTGTCCCCTAATTTTCCAGTTTCTGTTAATGACAGTACCATTCTTAGTCCCCAAGGCTCAAAACCTCTCCCTCCTCTCTGATCCTCAACAATCGATCGGCTATCCTTTTCCTCAGAAATCTCTTTAAAATCTGCCTCTTCCTCTCCACTCTCACTGTCACTGTATAGTTCAGGCTTTTATGACCTCTTACTATGCTGTTGCATAAAACACAATAGCCTCTTAAATGGCCTCCCTACCTCCAGCCTCTCCCCTCCCCAGTTCCATATCGCCGCTGCCAAATTCATCTTCCAGGTGTGTAGGTCGGATGATGGCAGTCCTCTGATTCAAACGTATCATGTAATTCCCTATTATGGAATCATAGCATCTCCTTCAGAATCATCTTACCTAATCCACCCCCAAGCCAGACAGAAATCCCTTTTATAACACCCATGACAAGTGGTCCTATAGCTTTTACTTGAAGACCATTAGTGATGGGAAACTTACTACCTCCTTCAGCAGTCCCACTTTTGGGTCTGATTGTTAAGCAGTTTTTCATTAAACCAAGCCAAAACAGCACCACTTGCTACTTGTATCCACTGCTCCTAGCGCTGCCCACTAGAGTGGAACAAGTAGGGGTCCTCATTCCTCCTCCATATACAGCTCTTCTAATACTTGAACACATCCATCCAGTCTTCTCCCAACTCAAGATCTGTACATTTGATACCTACACTATCTATGCCTTCATTCAGGTCGCTGACTAAAAAGGTTGAGTGGCACAAGACCAATGACAGGTCTCTGGGATGTTTGTGAAAAACTTCACTGTAGGTTGATAGCTATCTATTAATATAGAAACCAATAATGCTATGGCATTGTTTTTAGTCCTCTCATCATCCTTATGACCCTACTCTGGAATTGCTCCAGATTCCTTCCTTAAATGTGAGCCTCAGATTGGACTATAACATTCCAGATGCAGTCTGACCAGGCAAGAGTCTAGGAGGAATATCACCCTTGTTCTGGGTAGGTTAGGTTACTGATGTAACCTAATATCATAGAAGCTTTTTTGACTATTGAATCACATTAAGCTGGTAGTCCACTAAAACCTCCAGATCTTTTTTTCTGTCAGCATATAGTCCTAAAATTCTGTGCTCCACCCTCCACCCTGTGGTTGATTGATTTAGTGGAACCAAAATGTAGAATTTGCATTCATCCCTTTTGGATTTCAGTTTATCAGACTTGGCTCATCATCATTCTAGCCTGTAGAGGTATTTTGTGCCATGTATTGTGTTAGCTATCCCCCCAGCTTTATATCATCTGCAGATCTGTAAAACATGTCATCTTCACTCAAGCCACTGATAAAAATGTCAACAATACAGCCATCTCTGGCTCACTCCATAAAAGATCTCTTCACTTAGGATCACAGACTTAAAGCTGGGAGGACCCTGAGAGGTATGCTCATTCATTTTGCAAATATGGAAACTGAGACCTGGGGAGAAGTTAAATGACTTGCTTGAGATCCATTCCTCTGACTCCAAATTTAGCCCTCTTTCCACCGTACAAAGCTGTCTGATATCAGTCCACTAATCACCACACTTTGTATCATGTCATCTAACCAGTTCTGAACCATCTAATTCTCCTATCACCCAACTCACATCTTTCCACCTTGTTCATAAGACACTGAAATAAACTAATGAATGGAAAGTGACTTGTCAACCAGAGCCAGCCACTTATAAACCTCAGGTAGTATTATTGTTGCATAAACTACCTGATTCTTACCCTGCCCAGGCCCATCCATGTTCTGGCTCCAGCCTACCTTTCTAACCTATCTTGTGTCATTCTCCTTCAAGAATTCTATGCTGGAGCAACCAAAAACTTCTAGTGGTTTCCCCTCTGGCCCCATCTCATCCTACCTCCACAAATTTACACATGCCCAGTCCAGGGCTTGGAAGAGATTCTCCTCCCCCCATGCCAGTCTTCTGAAATCGCTATTCTCAATCTAGGCCCAGTTCTGCCTTCTCTTCCATGAAGGCTTCTCTAATCTCCCCAGGAGTGATGTCCCTCTGAACGCCCTCCCCACCCCCACACCCAGCCCCATGGGTGCTCAACATCACTCCCTCTTTGACCTCTCCTATGCAGTTAATCAATCATTCTGCACTTGTTGGTGTAGGTCTCAGTCCCTTCCTCCAATGAAATTTTAAGCTTCTGAAGGAATGACAAAGTGGGAGAATTCTATAGTGCATCTTTGTGATCCCAATGTCTAGGCTATGCTTTGTACTAGTTAAGTGTTTAATAAAGGTGTGAAACTGAAATTCATCAAGTTTTTGTAAGATATTTAAATTCTTCCCAATCAATTTTACTTCCCATTCCAACAACAATGAAGCTTCAATCTTGGACCTGGGGGTGGGGGGGATATAGCTAAAAACAGCTGCTAGGAGAGGGATGAAATTACAGGCTTCCTACAAATGGTTATAGAAAAGTGTGGCTAAATTGCACAAATGAGTGATTAACCCAAGGCTCTCTTGCCAGGAGCAAAGCAAACTGATAAAGGACACATTCCTCATTGGCCCAAAATTAAACTGTCTGTCTACTCTTCAAGTGTCACAAAAACCTTCCTGAACAAAACACTTTCTTTGGTGGGGAGGGACCAAAGTCAGATGAATCAGAAGCCTGAGGGACAGTAGGTTGGTGGCATAATTAAATCAGAGCATTGGAGGACCACGGAATGAAAACCAAGGCCCTCTGTTTATAGTTGGAAATGCTGCAGTGCTCTCCCTAGCATGGGAAAATCATCTTAGGCAGCATAGAGTGACGAGGCAGGGAAAGGTAGTGGGGGGAGAGCAGCATCTCTGGATCTCGTGTTTCTTTTAGACATCTTTTATGTCTTTCTTCCCTGCCATTCTCTCTCTGTTTCTCTATGTAGCTTTCTCACGTGACACACTGCTTAATGTCTATCTCTGCCTCTGTTCCTCTCAATCTGGGCATTTCTCTCTGTGCTCTCCATATCTCCCTATTGCTGTGTCCGTCTTGTCTCTTTTCCTCCCCTGGAAAGGAAAAGTTCTGCAGAGAAGGAAATGAGATCATAGACTATTTGGGAGAGGAAAATTATTAGAAAAGCAAAAAATAAATACAGCCACGACACCTGGGAAGAGAGTTCAGGCCTTGGAAGTCAAAATAAAGCCAAAAGGAAGCTACAGAACATAAGATTCTAATTGTGTCACAATTGGCCTAGGAATAAAGGAATATCTACAATGATCTGCCAGGATGCATCTTGTCCAAGCCCACTTCTCTTTGATCCGGCAGACACCAGTTCTCACGCTATATTCCATTGATCTAACCTGTTCTATGGGCTCAAAAGTAACAGGGTTCTCTCCTTGTTGCTAAGATATCACCACGTAACTAGTTCTCTCTTCCAGATGGGCCTCATTCTGATACTGTTGCTCCCATTCACTCAATTTTGTCCCCCACAACAGAATATAAGCACCGAGCAAGGGGACTGTTTGGTTTGGGACCCACCCCTATTGTTGATAATCAGTGTTGGCTGAACTTCATTGAATCAATCCAAACTTTCAATAAACAGATATTCAGCGCCTACTATATGAGACATATTAGACTATGTGCCAGAAGAAATGTAAGACAAGGCACAGACCCCATGAGGAGCTTAAGCTATAATACGAAGTAAAATCACGATTATGTATGCCTATGCTACAGTGGAGGAAAAGTGAAGGAGGTATAGGAAAT
Organism: Phalanger gymnotis; assembly: GCA_028646595.1. NCBI lineage: Eukaryota > Metazoa > Chordata > Mammalia > Diprotodontia > Phalangeridae > Phalanger > Phalanger gymnotis. Next base: position 217,532,548 of record CM053623.1, read on the forward strand.
TTAAGATGAGATCACTTTACTGCTCCCTTCTCTGTGCTGCCCCCTACCCCTACCCCCTACCTCTGGTAAATCACAGGCTTCATGGTGATGTTATAAGATCAGACTTAGAGGTCATCTAGGTGGCCTACTCCCTTATTCAGGACCCTGCAATGTCTCCCTTCCCCCACTTCCACCCCACCCCATCCTTTTCCCTATTTCAGCTAGGCAAACCTGCCCCTTCTGCTACAAACATTGTATCCTCTCTGAAACATGAGTCTTTACATTGAGTTCTTCTCACCTGGGATGCCACCTTGCAACCTTCCACTTTGCACGCTTAATCCAGGACTTCTTTCCACCTGGAAGCCTTTCAAAATAGACATCCCATCCTCCTAATACCTTCTCTATCACATGATATATTAAGCTGTCCAGTAGTTCTTAGAATTGTCCTTTTTTTTTGTCTGTTGTGGTGTCTGGGCCTGTATTCTGACCTTCCCATTAGCTTAGGAGGCTGTCCAGGGACCGTAACTATTTCCTCCTCCTTTTGGCTCTACACCCTCAGACACCCAGGGCACAGCTTACTAGGAACACACCAGCAGGCTAGTCGGACCGAGGCTTATTTCTCTACGGAGAGAGCAGTACCAATTATATTTTCACAGGTCCAAGAAAAATCAGTTTGAAGGGTCCAGCATGAATTAAAGAAAGTGGGGCTGGATGTCTTCAACAAAGCGAAGTTCAGATTTCCTTATTTGGAACAAAAGAGTCCATTACCTTATCCGTTTTTGCCTCTAACTGCACCCCTGGGTTCCCATTCTACAATACTTCCCCTTATTCCTCAAAAACAGCTTCTTCAGCAAAGAGGACTCAACTTAGCCAGCATTGGTCCTGGAGGGGGAAGGTTCTTCATGGCTCTCCATTCAGGAAACAAACATGGTGACAATAAGGTACCCTCCTCATTCATGCTCTGGTTCGGAGGCTAGGTTGTTACTCCTTTAAGAAAGGGTTGTAGCAAAGAGGCAGTAAAAGCAACAGAACTTGCTGGCAACAGCCCAAGATATTGGCACAGATGAATAGAGACTGGGATAAACAGCTTTATTGGGAAGCACAGTGAGAGAAACAGAGTAAGACCCAAGAAAGATTGGGATGAAAAGAGCTCACCAAGAAATGAAGTTCCAAAATGGCACCCACATCATCCTATTCAAAAGAACTCTTTCCCAGAAGGCAATGGGCTGAGTAGACTACACAGTCTGCTGGGAAATGTAGTTCCCAAATCCCATTATCATAAGACTACCATACCCAGACCAACTTCCATGGTAATACCACACATCCCTTCTTCCCTTCTCCCACACAAATCATAAAATAAATTTTTTAAAATCACATTTTTCCAGATCCTAAAATGTTCTTCAGCATTTGGCTCAAAGGACATACATCTTCAGAAAGGAGTGCCCCTCCCCCCACAATGATTCAATCTAGTAGGTAAGAAAATGGACTTCCTCAGCCCAATAGGGATCCTTTCCTCACCTTCACCAGCCAATTTGGGCAAAGAGGTGAATGAGGTTGGGCTGAGGTTGGGGCTGCAAAGCTATCTTTCCCCAGCACAACATGGCGTCCAAGGCTTGATGGGAGAGCTGGGGTGGTGTGACTTGGGGGGAGGAGGGCCCAGGATTCAGTCAGAGTCACTGCTGGAAGAGGAGGAGGAAGAATGCTGCAAGGGGAATGGGAAAGTGGAGAGGAGAGATTATCAGACTTTGAACTCTGACCCCATGAAGTCCCACCCCATTCCCCATCTATATAATATGTACCCTCCCATACCAGGTGCACACATAGAATGTCACCAATAGGCTGAAAACATGTTTCTCCCTCTGGAATTGAGGCTACAGGAGTAGTTTAAAACAACCCACGTTATTAAAGGGACTTTTCATTAATTTCATTTGGAACAAGGTGCCTCCTCTTCTCAATCAAAGGTTTTTCATCATAGGAGAGCCTCTTTGAGGAAGGCACAGTGCAGTGTTGTAAAAGCAGAAGTCAAGTGACAAATAAATGTTAATAAGTGCAGCAATGAGCAGCCCCCACCACCGTCAGTACAGACAACCCACATAAATGACCCCTACTCTTATTCAAGTAACTTAGACCTAGGTCAAAGTACTGGAGGATAAAAAGAAAGCGCATATTCAGTGCTTTGCAAACTTTATGGTCCCATAAAAATGTGAATTATTATCTAATCCGGACTGCCTACATGCATAGCAACTTTATCAGCAATGGTAAACGTTTATTTTCCAACACCGGATGCTCTTGAGCTGTTCTCCAATGGTTTCCACCTCTCTCTTTCTGCAGCATCCCCACTATCACTGGAATGAAGTAAATTTAGACATGCCTCCATCACACCACCTTCTTCCCTCTCTGTTTCCCTGTCCCAGGTTGGTTTCAATCCTCTGTATAGTCATATGACCTGCTCTGATCCACACTAAGGAAGGAGGTACTTGAATGATCAGAGCCCCCAAGGTTAGAGATCAGAAATCCTGGATTCCCAGACTGCTCTGGCCTGGGTACCTGATGTCAGAATAGCCATTGTTTCTAAGGCCCATTATCGTTGTCATGATGAATCTATAAGTTTTTACAGTATATAAGGTATTTCACATTCTTTATCTCATTTGAGTCTCACAACACTACAAGGCAAGTGCAGTACCTATTTTAACCCTGTTTTACAGATAGGGAAACTGAGGCTCAGAGAGGTTTAAGAACTTGCCCACAGACAAATGGCCAGTAAGCAACCAAGGCAAGATTCAAGCTTTGGTTTCTCCAAACTCCAATTCTAGCTAGCTTCCTTTAGACTATACTAGAATAACTAAGGTGAAGCAGAGACAGGAGATAGGAGCCTGGACCCAGACATTCAGTTACAGAGTCAAAGGACAAAACTAACTAATCCATTGGCTTGGTGGTCATAACCCCATCCAAGATTCCTAGGTCCTTTCATACGTATGTATCTATATGCCTCAGCGCTCTAGGAGGGTGTGGATCATTTATCCTGCACTAACAGAAGCAATTAAAAACCCAGACAATCTGAATCTGACCAAGATTATCCATAAACTCAGGAGTTTAGAGCTGAAAGAAAGGGACTTCAGTGATTATCTATACCAACCACTTTATTTTCCTCAAGAAACTGAGATTTAGAGGAGTGGAGGGACTTGCTCAAGTTAGGGAAGTATTAAGAGGCAGAATTCAACCCAGTATCTATTTCTGGGTTCCAAGGCCAGCATGCTCTCTCCACTAGTCTACACTCACAGCGTGGATGGATGGCAACAAAGAAGGCAAATCCAGACTGGCATAGGCATCTGACAGTGTCCCAAACTCCCCTGTGCCAGAGACTCTGATAAAATGCTCCCCACCCCAACCCCAGCAGGGCTACCGGAGAAACTGACCTTGCCATGTTTGTGATGTTTATGCATTTTCTTATGCGCCTTCTTCATCTTCTTCCTCGTCTTCTTATCCATCATCATACCTGGCCCCACTACCCCAGGAGGCAAACAAGGGCCAGGAGGTGGGTAGTAACCTGGAGGTGGGCAGTGACCTGGAGGTGGGCAGGGACCTGGGGGTGGGCAGCCTGGGTATCCTGGCTGTGGTCCAGGGCCAAAAGCATTACCAGGAGGACAAGCTGGATTCCCTGGCAAACACCCAGCGGGGCCAGGATAGGTGCCTGGAGGGTATGCAGGATTGACTGATGGTGGGTTGATGGGGTTGGTAACCCCAGGGTACCCAGAAGTTGAAGGGGGCATGGGACCCCCAGGAGGGTAAACCCCTGGCTGTCCTGAATGGGGAGAGAAGCAGAGAATGAGGTAGTATCAGCAAGGTCTAGCCTCTCTTAGAACCAAAACAATTCGTGGAGAAGGGCCTCTGGTACCTTTATTGCCCCCCTTCCTTCAGGCAGTAGGAAGATTAGGAAAAAGGAGAAAATATAGAGGGGGAAAAAAGGAGATAACCCAGGTGGGAGGGGAAAAAAAAGGAGGGTGAAGAGGAAATTAAGAGAGCTCAAAAGAGGAAGTCTTGTGTGTTGGGGAGCAAACAGGAAAAGGGAGGTCAAGTTAAGTTTTTGCCTTAACTGGGAACTTTGCTTCATGGGAGGGAGAAAATGGGCATAGGAAAACCACACCTCCCCATGCCTGCGAAGCCCTTCTAAATTAAGGATAAGAAAGAGAGGGGGGCACGGCACACCTTCCGAGGCACTTACCTGCATTGGGGTTCCACATGCTCTACTGTTGTGTTCCCTACAGGGAAAGAGGGGACAAGGAAGAAAAGAAGTTGATCAGGAAGGGGCAGGGTGGGGTGTCACAAGCCGCCTTCACCCCAGCGGTCTGGGGCTGATCCCCTGACCCCTAAACTCCACGGGAACCCTTCTCTGCTCATTTTTGAAGAAGACCCCTTCAGCTACCTCTCGAATGGGGGGGAGGGGGGATTCCTCCAACTCTTCTCCCCTCCCCCATCCCCACCTCTGGGAGCAGCTGGAAGAAGAGCTAGGCGGGGTAAAGCCCAGGAATCCAGGGGTTCCCCATTCCTCCACTCCGCACCCCCTTTCCTCGGGCTGGGAGAGGAGGGACCCCGGGGTGGGAGGGGTGATGGGACAGGCAGGAGGAGTTCAGAGTATCTCCAAGCGTATCTCTCTGTGCCTGGAAGAGGGAAGGGGGTCTGAGAAGGAAACCGATGAGACCTATCCCCACTCTCACGCCCAAAACGGAAGGGGGAAAGCCTCTCGTCCAAGCAGCCCAGCGGGGTGGGGAGAGAGAGAAGGATCTCCAAGCACTAAGAGAGATTCTTCCAACCCGCTCTGCCCCACTGAAAGGTAGACCCAGAGGTACGTGCCCCAGGGCACCGTGGGGGGCTGGGGGGGGGCCCAGCCAGGGGAGGGGAAGGAAAAGAGGAACGCCGACGACCCCATCACCTCTTCGCCTCCACAGGATCCTAAGTCCTCCCTTCTCCTCCTCCCCACCTCCCAGCGCCTGCTTCCTGGTCCCCACCTCCCTCCTCTGGCTCCGCCTCCGCTGCGACCTGATTTGCTACTCTGTAGAGCCCTCGCCTAGTCATTGGACAGCCTCCCCGTCGATCTCCGGGGGGCGTGCCGGACCCGGGGAAACGGTCGCTGGAGTAGGCCGTGTCAACCCGAGCCCGGAACGAGCTCTGGGAGGCTCGGGTGGGGTCTTTCATCCTCCGGGTGGGGCCAGGGGCCCACCCACCCCAAGCCCCGCCCATGTGCACACCCTTTTCCCTAGATCCCGCTGCCCGAGCCAAGGGCGGAGAGGCGGCTGGGGGAGAGGGGGAGGGGGAGGGAACCTTGAGAGCCGAGACTCATCCCGGGCCTGGAGCCTCGGGACTCCCGCCAGATGGGGAAATTGAGTCCGGGCGAGAAGCACTAATTAAGCGCCTTCTGTGTGCCAGGCATTGTATCAAACACTGGGAGTACCGAGAAGGACTGTCCCTTTGCTCCAGGACCCCCCAGTCCGGTGGGGGAGGCACTGTGCAAAGAGCCGCACGTGCATGATGTCCCAGGCCCAGTGGGATCACCGAGGACCACGAGCATCCCTGCAAGGAGGCCCTGCAGGGAGGGCCAGGGAAGCCAAGGGCCTGAGGTCGGAGAGGAAAAAAAGATTCCAGGCCCTGCATGGTCTATAGGAGAGAAGCGACTGAGCCTGAAGGGGAAAAAGGGAATCTACACCCAGGCCCTTCAGCTCAGAAATCTCACACCCCGATCCCCCCTGCAATGGCGAAGGATATTTTTTTGTCATTCCATTAATAATAATAACACTTTTTCCCTTTTTAAAAATTGGAACTTAGCAAACACCAAATACGATGGATGCTGCCTGATAAAATGGTCCCGAGGCATCCATCTCCACCAACAAGGAGAGGGACCCGTGCCAATGGCCGTTGGACAGGTGTTACAGCAGAAATTCTGCATGGAATCGAAGGTCTCTGTTATGTGCTGCTTGCTTTTCCTTTTAAATATATAAGTTCACCCTGCAGCAAAGCAAAATGCGAAATGACTGCTCAGCGAAATTCCTTCCGTTCAGATGAGGTTTTAAATAGTAGCCTCCTGGGGAGCGCAGCAGAAGTTACTTCTGCCCTTTAAAGCCTGTCATTGTGTACACGCGAATGTTTTGGGTCTAGCGTGTCTTCTGTGTGTAGGAAAGAAACACTTGTAGAGTGTACACTGAATATTTTTTTACTCCCTATTGAGGAGACCCTAGATAGGAACCAAACCTAAATTATAAGTAAATTGTCCCTGGAGCACCAGGATGCAGGTGTAATGAGCTGAAAGGTATGAGAAAAGAGACCCTAACCCTTTTTATTAGAAGAGAGGCTCCCCCAAGGCCTGAACTCCACAGGAGCCTGTCCATAGGTACAGAACAGAGCCTCACCTTCCAAAAACAGAGTGTCAAGTGTCCTAGTCTTTGGGGCCAGCAGCAGTTCTGTCTTGTTAAAATAAAATCATAGACAAGAACTGGAAGGAACCTTAGAAGCCATCTAAGATGGCCTCTAATAATATATAGGCCTAATATAATAGTATATAAGCCATCTAAGGTGGCCTCTATATAATGATGATGATGATGATGATAGTGGGATTTATTTTTAGAAAGCCCTTTACATACCTTGTCTCATTTGAGCCTCACAATAACCCTAGGAGGTAGAGATGCTATTTCCTATCCCCATTTCACAGATGAGAAAAGTTCTTCTCCAGGGTCACACAGCCAGGATCTATGGCAAAATTTGAACTCGGGTGTTCTTAGCTACAAATACAGTGTTGTTATCCACTGTACTACCTGGCTGCCTCCTCTGAATTTTACAGATAAGAAGACTAGAGGTCAGGAGAGAGATGACTGCTGGATATATAAACTTGGGCATCACCCTCAGAGAGGTAAATGTCAAGCCCATGAAAGATAATGAAATTAAAAAGAAAAAGAAGGTAGAGAAGAAGGCCCAGGAGAGAGCCTTTGGCTATTCCCATACATAGGGGATGGGGGTATGAATGGTGATCGTACAAAAGGCACCCCGAGAAGGGGCAGCCAGAGAGGTAAGAGAAAAAGAAGTTAGCTTTGCCCCCCAAAAAAATCCAAGGAGAAAAGTATATCCAGGAGGAGTAAATAGTGTCATATGGTGGCAGAAAAGTCAAGATGGATGAGAAGAGACAAAAAGACCTCAGATAAGGAGATGATTGGTGACTTTGGAGAGCACAATTTTACTTGAGTGGTGTGTTTCAAAGCCAGATTACAAAGGATTTCTAAGTAATTGGGAGATGAGAAGGTTGAGACAAAAAGTGTAGACAACTTCTTTCTAGGGGTTTGGTTGTGAATGGGAAGAAGGATGTCAGATGTTAGCTTGAGAATATGGTAGGATCAAGGGGAGGGTTTTTTATTTATTTTTTTTTTAAGGATTCAGGTGATCTGGGCTTATATATAAGCAGCAGGGAAGGAAACCAATGAATAAAGACAAATAGAACCTTTGGGAGATGGGGGAGATAATGGAAGGGGAAATCTACTGGGAGAAATTCAAAGGGATAAATAGAGTGACACAAAGCCCCTATTTCCTCAGAGCCAGGAGCAAAGGAGAGAATGGATAATGAAGTCCAGGTGACACAATTACAACCAAAGGAAAGGGATTCTCATAACCCATGGCCTAGTTTTTCCAGTGGAAGTATGAAGTGAGGTACATAGTTAAGGAGTGAGAAGGCAGTAGTGCAGGTGGCTTGAAAGAACATGAGGTTTGAAAAAACACCATGGGGAGTTTGGTGGGGAGTCAATTAGGAAAGAGAAAACAGATTGGTGTGCACTGGGGAGGCCCCCTTGAGATTAGATGGCCTAGATTTGTAGTGGATCCATTCAATAGGGTGATAAGATCTTCCCTCCACTCAGTTCAGCAGCTTGTAGGTAGGAATGGAGAAGGCAGATGATGGGAGTAATCCAAGGTTCTGGTTTAGAAAGGTACATACTGTATGTCACTAGGACGAAAGGGTAAGGTATTCAAGCACAGAAGCCAGTGTGATGTTGATCTGGTTAACTATATGCTCAAGATTTTGAAGGAAGGAAAGACCAGAGTAGGAATAATGTCCTGGGAAATAGAGGGTGGGAATGAGGGAGGATGGGAAGGGGAAAGGTTGGACTTTATCCTGAAGATGGAGAATGGGTTCAGGAAAGATGAGGCACAAGGAGAGATGGCCAGATATAAGGTTATAACAACATAAAAGAATTTCAGAGTTATGCATTGAGAAGGTATAATTCAGCTCAATCCAATTCTTTTAAAAACTTTATTTTCAAATTTTTAATGTAAACATCCTCCCCAAAGAAATATTTCCACACACATAGCACATTACACACATCACATAGCACTTTCACACACAGACAAAAAGAAGCTTCTATATGAAGCTGAATCACCATTTCATATGGCTTGCTTTTTAAAAAATATATATGGTAATAAATTCCATGTTATTTTCAAAACTGTCCCACTTATGTATGCTTCCTTCTGAACTTCCTTCTTTGCATTAAAATAAATATGATGGCCTCCTTTTGGGAGGACATCACTATTGTTATCTCCTCTTTTCCCTGCACCGCCTAATTAACCAAGAGAAAAAAAGGAGGGGAAGCCTTGTAACAAATAAGCGTATTCAAACAAAAGGAATATATTCCATATCCATGTCCAAAAATGCATGGTTCTGTACCTTGTGTCCATCATCTCTCAGGTAAATTCAACTATACAATCAATTATTAGTCATTAATTAATACCAATTAATTATTAATTATAGTTAGAATTAATAATAGTGTTAATCATTAACTACTAATTAATTATTAAATACCTACTATGGGCCATGGAACATTTATGGGTGATGATTAAATAAAGAATAAGAGTATCCTGGTGTACAGGAGAGGTGAAGAGAAGGTAGAGATAGTATGGGTTGAGTCGAGATTTGAGGGAACATCGATATATCCTTTACCCCCAAAATATTAATAGCAGCACTTTTGTGGTAGCAAAGAACTGGAAACAAAGTAGATTGGGAAATAGCTATGCTATTATATATATATATAAATGTAACGGAATTCTACCATGTTAAAAAAATACAATGAACGTGATGAGTGCCGAGTAGCATGGGTAGATCTATGAACTGATGCAAAGTGAAGTAAGAAAGACCAGGAAAACAACATATGATAACTACAACAATGGAGATGGAAAGACCGACAGCCACAAAACAAGTGAAAGTGAATATTGCAAAACTACAAAAGAACAGGCTTTCCATTTTGAGGAAGTACCCAAACCAGCCATTCTCCATTCTCTGGACTTGACCACCATGACTCAGCAGCCTCACCCCTGTGAGTTCCTTCTCCCATTGATGAGTTCTTCCCAGAACCTCCCTTTTGTGGAAGAGCCTAGACCAGTCATTCTTCATTCTTGGAACTTCCTTACCATATTATACCCCCCTCCCCCCCACCTTTTCAGTTCTCCTTTTAGGTGTTAGTGTGGAAATTCCTTGAGGGCAGGGATTGTCTTACTTTTTGCTTATATTTGTGTCCCCAGTGCTTACTTAGCACAGGGTTTGCATAGTAAGTGCTTAATAAATGCTTATTAAAAAAAAATACCAACACATTTCCCTCCTCATTCTTTTGCCGAGGAGGGAGGTCCATGAGTGTTGTACATTGCATATATTGTCAGATCGTTTCATATGTTGATTAGTTTATTTTCCCCAGTTCTTTTTCTTTGGTTGTTACATGGGATGGCTGTTGAAGGGAGAAATTTGGGCTATGTTAAAAAAAAAAGATATCAACAGATTTTTATTTTTTAAAGAAAATTAATGTTGCAAAATCATAAAGAACAAGCTTAGTCCCTGAAAAGAGGCATGGGAAGACAACTCCACTTACTCCTTTGTGTGGGAGTCAGAGGATGAGGAAAAAGTCCAGGGGTGTAGAACACTTGATATAATGTCAGATTTTTTTCAGTGGATTGATTAGTTTTGCTGAGTTTTTTTCCTCTTCTTTTTCTTTCGTTTTTTTTAATTCTTTGTTATAAAGGATGGCTCTTTGGGAGGGACAATAAGGAAGATCCAGAAGGAAATTTAGGTGGTGTAAGAAAACAAGAGCTATGGATAAAAATCAGTGTTTAAAAAAATGTAAAAGAGTACATACAGGGTGAGGGTGGGGTGGAAGGAAGACTATAAGCCAGTTTCTCTACTTCTTGGGAGAATAAACTAGGAACTTGTAAATGACAAGGACCAGGATCTAGATAAGGTGATATATCTAGAGGGAATGAACTTCAAAGGAGCAGAGGTTGCTGACTGACAGAAATAAGGGGAGGATCTGGAAGTAAATACCGCTCACTCTTCCTCTTTGCTCAGATAGTCAAGGGTCATGAAAGATGATATTGTCCAATGCCAGAAAGGGTAACCAGGGAAGGCGGGGTGGAGAAGAGGATGTTTCAAGGATTGCAAGAAGGACCATGAAAGGAAGAAATCTAATATGGAGGGCAGTTTGTAAACAAGAGAACAGGGGTTCCTTAGAACACAAAGGAAGAAAAGGATGGAAAGAGTTAGGGGCGTGGAAAGACATAAGGGAGGTCACAGACTGGTAGTACCAAAGGGAGCCTCTGCCTAGGTGGCCTAGGACTGGGAATCACTGGGTTCTGAAAAAAAATAAAAGTATGTTAGCCGTAGGACGGTAGATTGTCACGCTGTTCGCAATAGCAATGATACTGTTGATGTGATAATTTCTTGAGCGAGGAAGTGGGGGGAGGAGAACCCAGACATCAGAAGAGATGGTGAGAAGCCAATGTGTTCTAAACCCTAGTTCTGGCCTATTAGCAAAAGAGACAGAGACCAGAGGTTGAGCAAGAAGACTGTTGTTCCTCTTTAACTTTTTTAAATTTATTTTTTATTTTTCATTTATAATGCTCAGTTCCACTCTCCTTTCATTTTTGAAGAGGACCGCTGACATCACGAGGGTGGTGACTTGCTTGTGAACTAGATTTGAAGTGAGACAGAGCAGCACAAAATCCTCAGCCTCACTCTTCCGGAGTCATTGACGTCCAGGGGCAAGACAAAAGTCAAGATGAAGGGTGACGGCCTGGCATGCAGTGGATGACCTTGGCATCTGTGATGTCTGACCGAGCTCTAAACTCCACCTTCGTGGTTGTTGGAACAAATTGTTCTCATTCACTCACCCTGCCAGGGGGAAGTCTTCCCATACTTGGAGTAGGCATCTCCCTAAGTCACCAACATGTTTGAGGTTCATGGGTTACCCTCAGCCTGGTTTAGTCCATCTACCAAGATGGTTTTACAGGGGTGTGACCAGCGTGCATGCTACAGCTTCTTGGAGCCACAGGTGAGAGTTGGGTGACGGCTAGACGCCAAAGGTGGATGAGGAGCCCTGAAAAAGAAGTCCTTACACTAGAGATGCTAGACCTCCCTGAACACCCCATACAGAAAGATACCTAAGTCTGAATGAGGCCTGGTTGGTTATAGAGAGCACAAGCATGGTTGTTTTTCTCCCTGTCCAATCACGAACAAAGGCAGCTTTGCTCCAGGGCCATATGCAATGTGGTGTGGGCACAGGGCCCTGGATTGGTTGTCTAGTGGCTTTGTAGTCAAAGCATGAAGTGATATAAGTCCACAAGTCCCTACTTCACTCCCCATCTCTACCCCCACATACATATATAATGAGCATTAATTAATTGGCATATGGTGTAGGCCCAACAATTTTTTTGAATGTGTTGTACATATTCATATATATATGTATATATATATATATATATGCCCATATAGATGGGTAGCATGAGATTTTTTTAAAAGCCACACATGACGAAAAAATTATGCATAGGACACAAATTAATAGCAGTCTTAATAAAATTACACACCATGGAGCAAATACTTGGGATTCATATAATATATAGCATAGCATATAAGGTTTACATATGCAGACACATAATGCAATATGTATATAGCACAGATACATAATATAGCAAAGATGATAGAATCCCCAATCTAGAGCTGGAAGGGACCTCAGAGGACCTAGTCTAATCCTTTCATTTGACAAATTTGGAAAGGGAGATTAAGGGACTTTCCCAAAGTCATATAGCTAGGAAGGCACAAAGGTGAGATTTGAACCCAGTTCCACATACTTCTGAACCAGTACTCTTTTTCACTCTACTGTGATCTTTTCTGTGTTGTAATTACATAAAAAAGCATACATTACAAACCTAAGGTATTTCTATGTCCACGTGTAACCCCTATCCTAAAGCCTATTGGTATAGGATTCTCTTCTTATTGGTGGAGATGAATGCCCTGCCCTGCATGAAGTGGGAGAGGCAGGGCAGATTTGATGAAAGGTTGGAGAGTTCCTGCCTTTATCAGTCCCCTTAAAGACTCTCTAAGGTTGAGCCTTGCTCAACCCAGTCTCCTTCGAGACCCTTCAAGCTTCCAGTCTTCTTGAGGACTCTTCAAGCGTTGAATCACTCCAAGTGCTCCTGGCTTCCAGCTTCAAGAGAGAGAAAATGGAAGAGGCCAAACCTACTTGAGGTTGCTAAAGGAATAAACTTGAGAGGAGAGGGCAGTTTCCATCACATCCCTATTCCCAGCTTGCTATTATAGAGATGTCGGGTGAGACCCGGGACCCTCTCTCTCGAGCTGAGTTATCTTGCTCCTAATGGGAGAATTCCTTCCCTCTTTATTGTCTGGTATGTATTCTCCTCTGCACACCTTCTCTGATCTCTGTTTTCTTTGATTTGGATAAATAGGTTTCTTGGCCATTCTTTACATGTTTTCATTGTGAAGCTGGCATTTGGTGGCAAAGGGGTCAAGCTTTGGACATAGAGCTTGGGGTCCCCTTTCTCCCCAATAATGACAAAATGAATAAAAGCTAGATTGAACCTGATCATATCCCCTAGATCAGGGGTGGGGAACCTACGGCCCTTAAAGAATTTGTTCTGTGAAATTTGGATTCAGTAATAGGGCCACACTTGAGGACCTAGAGGACCACATGTGGCCTCAAGGCCACAGGTTCCCCACCCCTGCCCTAGATTAATAGTATTTAAGAGAGCAGATAGATATAATTCTAGCTTTCTCTCTACAGAGAATAGAGAGTAGCCTCCCCCCACCCCAATTCTTGTTTTCCTACCTGACAGAAATTAAAGTCTCAGGGCTGTATCCCAAGGAGATCACACAAATGGGAAAGGGACCCACATCAAAAATATTTATAGCAGCTCTTTTTCATGGTGGCAAAGAACCAGAAATCAAGGGGATGCCCATCAATTGGGGAATGGCTAAACAAGTTGTGGTATACAAATGTAATGGAATACTATTGTGCTATAAGAAATGAGCAGCAGATGCACCTCATTATAACCTGGAAAGACTTAAGTGATCTGATGCCGAGTGAGGGGAGCAGAACCAAGAGAACATTATACACAATTATAGACACACGGGTTATCCGTGATGACTAACTTTGATAGACTTGGCTCTTCTCAGCAATACAAGGTACAAAGACAGCTCCAAAAGACTCATGATGGAAAAAGCTGTGCACATCCAGGGAAAGAATTACGGAGTCTGAATGCAGATTGAGGCAAACTATTTGCTCTCTCTTTTTTTTTTCCTTCTTTTTTGGTTTTGTTTCTTCTTTCTCATGGTTCATTCCATTGGTTATAGTTCTTCTTTACAACTTGACTATTGTGTAAATAATTTTAATGGAAAGGCATATGTAGAACCTATATCAGATTATATGCCATCTTGGGCAAGGGGGAGGAGATGGAAGGGGAGAAAATTTGGAACTCAAAAACTTGTGGAACTGAGTGTTGTAAGCAAAAAATAAAAAAGAAATAAAAAAAATTAAAGTCTCCCTTGGAAAAGGGTGTATGAGAAGAGGCCAAGGATGTCTATTCTGCCTCCCTTCAAGCCACATAATGACAGCCCTCACCACACATGGGCCTCTCCACAGATTGAGTCTTCCCTACACATGTGATACACATACATACACATATACATATATATGTATACACACATGCATACATACATACACACACACATATACATTCTCCTGGGTTGTCTTAATGAGATTTGGAATTTTGCTCAACCCTTTCTAAGACAGACTTTGATTCTTGCCTTGAGGACAGGAAGACGAGGCATGAGGCTGGCACCTCTATTTTCTCTGAAAGAGGGGTACTGGATTAGAATTATATCTACCTGATATGATTACATCTATCTGCCCCCCTAAATACTGCTGGTCTAGGGGCACATGGGTTAGGAAAAAATCCACTTTCCTAGCTCCTATCCCTTAAAGGGTAGAAGTTTGCTCCAAGTTCGCTGCCTTCTTAGCCCCTTCTAGCCAATCGGGCTGCACAAATGATCATGACAAATAATGAGTAAGCCTATTTATCTAAGCAGATAGTAAACAAACAGAAAATGGGACTTCACAGGTTAGAATATACCAAAAACTACCCATTAGTGGATAGGCTCTTTAGATAAGAATGATATAAGATCTCAGTTCAGCTAAGAGAGAAGGCCCAATCTTATCCAAGGAGAAATCTTCAAAAGTCTAGAGAGGCAAGCTGGAAACCAGGACATATTGGGAAGCTGGCTTCCCTTACATGTCTGCTGCTATCAAAACCTGATCTGTGTTTTTACATGCTTAGAGCTGGTTCATAGGCCAGACAAGTGTGTCCTCTCAAAGACAAGATAAAGAATGTCTTCTCTAAAAACTCTCACACCAGCTCCTCTTTATATGTCATGTTCAGCATTCTCTCCACCGACCCAGGGTCATGCATACACGCAGTTATGCAAAATCCCCCAGACTTGCCTTGAAACCTGGATTATACAAGCATTCCATCAATAGATGTCATCTGGCTGTGCAGGCAAACATATTGTTTTTTAGCTTGAAGCACCACCAGTTGACCTGGTCACTGGGCAAAGATAATCCTAAACTGCTACAGTGACTGCCAGTTTCAGTATCACACCCAATAGCCCGAAGTCCTTTTTGGTTTTTTTCCCCACTTTGTTTTTTTCCAATTACACGTAAAGATAATTTTCTCTCTTTTTTTGAGGCTTTATAACCTTTTTAATTCTTTTTTTTCTTTCATTTTCTTTTTTAAAAATTAATTAATTCAGTTTTAGTTTACAACATTCAGTTCCTCAGGTTTTTGAGTTTCAAATTTTCTCCCCCTCTCTCTCCTCCACCCACCCCACTCAAGACAGCATGCAATCCGATAAAGGTTCTACATATACCTTCACACTAACATATTTTCACAATAGTCAAGTTGTAAAGGAGAACCATAACCAATGGTAAAGATAGTTTTCAACATTCACTTTATAAGATTTTGGGTTCCAAATTTTTCTCTCCCTACCTCTCTTCCCTCCCCCTTCCCCAAGAAGGCAAGCAATCTGATATAGGCTATACATGTATGATCATATCAAACATATTTCCACATTAGTCATGTTGTGAAGGAAGAATCAGAACAAAAGGGGAAAACCATGAAAAAGGAAAAAAAGAAGAGAGAAAGAAAATAGTATGCTTCGATCTGCATCCAGACTCCATAGTTCTTTCTCTGGATGTAGATAGCATTTTCCATCATGACCCTTTTGGAATTGTCTTAAATCATTGTATTGCTGAAAAGAGCTAAGTTTATCAAAGTTGGTCATTGCACAATGTTGCGGTTACTGTGTACAGTGTTCTCCTGGTTCTGCTCACTTCACTCAGCATCAGTTCATGTAAATCTTCCCATAGCCTGAAGTCCTGATCTTTGGCTTGGGGATGGCTACAGTAGGAGTGACATCAACTACTAATCTAGGCAAGAATCATAATAATAATAATAATAGTAGTAGTAGTAGTAGTAGTAGTAGTAGTAGTAGTTCATATTTACATAGTGCTTACTATGTGCCAGGCTTTACAAAGATTATCTCATTTAATTTTCACAACAATCCTGGGAGGTGGGTGCTATTATTATCCTCATTACAACTGAAGAAACTGAGGCAAACAGTGAAGTAACTTGCCCAGGGTTATATAGCTAGTAAGTGTTAGGGGCTGGATTTTAATTCAGGTCTTCCTGACTCCAAGTCAGGCACAGCATCACTGCATCACCCAGCTTCCTCTCACCTGACGTTCTAGATCCTCAGGAAGTGAAAAATAGAATTCCTTCTTTATCCGAGTCTCCTCCATAGGACTCTAACAACCCACCTGCTTCTCTGGTAGAGGCGTTTCCCAGGGTTCAGCAGATGCTGCTTCTCTATGGCTCTTGTCCTCCTGATCCCTGAGAAACCAATGAATTGCCCCATGTTATTGTTGCTGTTGTCTATCCGCGGGCAGCAAGTGATTGGGATATCTTGTCTTTGCGGTTACAGAGTGCTGAGTCCTCTTCCTAGCCCTGGGTGCCTTGGAGAGGGGGTCTTCATGGGAAAAATCCACAGAGTAAGCAAAGACAGCAAGAACAGGAAAGGAAGAGATCATAGGATGTGCATTTACAAGAGAGCAGGGTTCCCACCACAGTGGAAGGGACGGTTAGAGGAGACAGAGACTGGACGGAGCTGAATTTACTAAGGAGAGCGGTGGTTGGCTGTATCAGCTCCCACCTCAGGCAAGGGGTTGAAGCAGGTCACACCGCAGGGGCATGGCAGAGCCATCTTTAAAGCTTGTCACAGACAGAGGACCCTGGAGGAGGCCAGCGGGGGTGACAGTCCCGGGGGACTTGGTTGAGGGAATTATGTAGCTGGGGGTCTTAATATCTCTATTTTTCTGAGACCCCAAAGCACCAATCAATAGGTAAAGATGGCTCTTTCCCAAGCATCAACAGGTCTGGGGGGAAGCCTGTGGCACCACTCTAAGTAACATTATAAGCCTACACTAGAAATGTCATGGGTTGACTCCAGTCCATCTGCTGATAATCATTTATTAAACTTCCACTGTATGCCAGACACTGTAGCTAAGAACTGGGAATACCAGAAAAGGAAGAAAAAAAGGACAAAAGACAGATCCTGTTCTCAAGATAGTCATAGTCTAATGAAAACAACCCTGTATAAACAAGATACAGAGAGATAGACAAGATAATCAACAGAGGGAGAGTGCTAGCCTAACGGGAGACCAGGAAAGGCTTCTCTTAGAAGATGAGATTTTTGCTAAATGCAGAAGGAAGCCAGGGAAGGAAGACAATTTGCTGAAGAAGACAGGACAGGATAGGATAGGATTCCTTGTGCATATAGAGGGGTCAGCCTAGAACCACTTCTTCATGTGAAAAGGGAGGGAAAAGTGGCAGAAGGCATCAGGGTGATGTGAGATGAGGGTTTTTCTCAAGCTCCAGAGCCCCAAGCATAGTTCTTTTAGTTTGTCAACCTGTAGATGTTTTTATTACATAGCAGGGCTATGCTTTTGCCACAATACAATTTAGATTTTGTTGTTTTAAAATTTTCGTTTATGCCTTTTTTACAATACTTCTACTTTCCAATTCCCTCCCTTTCCTTTACCGGGGGGCTGGATGGGGGGGGGGCAGAGAACATCCGTAGTAATAAATAAGAAAAATGAAAGATAAAAAAGTTGGTCAAGGGGCAGCTAGGTGGCGCAGTGAATAGAGCACCGGCCCTGGAGGCCTGTTCAAATCCGGTCTCAGACACTTGACACATGTACTAGCTGTGTGACCTTGGGCAAGTCACTTAACCCCAATTGTCCTGCCAAAAAGCAAAAAAAAAAGTAGGTCAACAAAATGAACACATTCATCAATTGAGGCTAATGTTACAAGCAATGATTCATATTCTTACTCATAGTCACCTGCCTCTGCAAAGAAGAGATTATTGTGTCATTTCAGTTGTGTCTGACTCTTCTTGACCTCACTTGGGGTTTTCTTGAAGTGGTTCGAGGTTTTCTTGAAGTGAAGCCATTTCCTTCTTCAGATCATTTTAGAGCTGAGGAAACTGAGGCAAACAGGATTAAGTGACTTGCCCAGGGTCACACAGCTAGTAAGTGTCTGAGGCCAGATTTGAACTCAGGAAGATGAGTCTTCCTGACTAAAGGCCCAGTGCTCTATCCACCAAGGAAATTATAGCTGCCAAGAAGAGGTACATCTTTTATTACTTTGGCACCAAGTTTAGTCATATAATTACACAGCATCTGGTTTCCTCTTTTATTGTTCTATTTGCAATCTTGCAGTTATTGCCTTGTTTTCCTAGTTTTGCTTCCTTAATTCTTCATAAGCTCATATAAATCCTCATAAATTATCTATAGTTATCGTATTCATAATTTCTTCTAGCACAATAATCCACCCTACCTCATGTATGTACAGGTACCTCATATGTATGTCTATACCTCAGTGGACTAATGTGTCTACCACAAAGACACGCCCCCTGACTACCATTTTTCTTCTGCTTTTCGTCTCCATAACTAACATACTTGTGTGTTAGGAACAGGCCTGGTACTGTGGTAGGCCAGGTTTGATGTTGGTGCTGGAAGGAAATGAGTCAGTCATAAGCCATTAAACAAGTAACAAAAAGTGGTTTGCTCAGGCCTAACATGGCAGGGATGTGCACCAAGGATAGGGTCGCTTCTATAGTCAAGACCCCTCCCTCCTTCTCCAAAGAAGCAGTGACATGGAGAAGTAGATGGAGAGCCAGGGATGGAGTCAGGAAGAGCTGAATGGGGGAAAGGGAGACTACTGGCTTTCAGAAACACACTGGGATGGAGGGTAAGCATGATCTCCATACAACAAGTTAATGCTTTTAGGGGGGAAGCACCCACATGTAACATTTAAAGGTTCCCATATATAAGGAATACGGAGTAAGGAATATGGAGGGTATTTCTTTGTGTAGCAGGTTTAAGGAGTACATAGCCCAAGCCAAACAGATCCACCTTTCCTGAGTTTTGCTTGCTTGCCTCAAGGTTTTATATCTTCTAGGATCGGGGTGGGGAACCTGCGGCCTCGAGGCTGCATGTGGCCCTCTAGTTCCTCAAGTGCGGCCCTTCAACTGGATCCAAACTTCACAGAACAAATCCCCTTAATAAAAGGATTTGTTCTGTGCAACTTGGACTCAGTCAAAAGGCTGCACTCAAGGACCTAGAAGGCCACATGTGTCCATGAAGTCACAGGTTCCCCACCCAATTCTAGGTCTACAGGTAAATAGAGTGTCCAACTCTTCGTGACCCCATTTGAAACTTTCTTGATAAAGATACTGTAGCCATTTCATTCTCTCAGTTCATTTTACAAATGAGGAAGCTGAGGTAAACAGGGTTAAGTGTCTTGTCCAGGGTCACATAACTAATCCAGATTTGAACTCAGGAAGATAAGTTCCTGACTCCAGGCCCAGCACTCTGTGCGCTATGGCACCACCTAGCTGCCCTACTGGGTAAAAATACCTCTGTTATTCTCATTAGGGATTCCCTTTGACTAAAGCATGTGCTTGCTAATGGCTTCAGTTTCAGCACACTTCCATTGCATTTGTGACTTCCAAAGTAGTCAAGTGCTGTCTGCTCTTCCTCCTTAGCCTTGCTAAAAGAGAGACTGGTCTCCCATCCCTCTACTGAGGTTCACACCTTTCTCCAAATCTCTCCAGCACAAATCACACAAAACTGCTTTGATGGAGAACAGATTTTCTCTTATGTAAAGGGAAAAATAAAATGACAGTAATGAAGGGGCAGTGGGTGAGCGATTAGAAGAACTGTTGTTCATTGGAATAGGAAGAAGCCAGCGGCTTGTGATGCTGGGGGTTTTTGTGGTTCGACTCCTCATGACCCCATTTGGGGTCTTCTTGGCAAAGTGTTTTGCCATTTCCTTCTCCAGCCTATTTTACAGATGAGGAAACTGAGGCAAACAAGGTTAAGTGACTTGCACAGGGTCACATAGCTAGCCTCAGGCCGAATTTGAACTCTGGAAGATGAGTCTTCCTGACTCCAGGCCCAGTGTTCTATGCACTGTGGTGCCACCTAGCTGCGTAATGCCAGATACTAAGAAGGCAGAATCAGCTTTTCCTCCTGAGTTCAGCCTTCTCCCAAGGGGTGGAGGAATTGCCCACCAGCTTAACAGAGGAGTTTGGCTTTGAACTGCAGGCAACTGAAAAGAAGTAGAGTTCCCTGTAGCCTCTCTCCACCAATGCATATCCCCTAAGTTCTGAGCTGGGGCAAAATCTTTCCTTAGCTTCTGGTTTCCAGAAGGACCAGAGTGTGCTGAAGCTGTCACTCAGAGATCAGACACTCGGCTCAGTTCTGCCTACAGGCTCTTTCTATTTGTCGGCTCATACCAGCATCCAGCTCCTCTGGCCCAGAAGCCCTCCAAAAACAGAGCCCCAGAAATTCAAGTTCCGAGAGGTCGAGGCTCCTGAACTCTGAGTTAGCATCGACTGAGTCTCATCTCCGTAGCAACACTTTCAGCTGGGGTGCTCCATTCACTCCCTCCACCCCTACTCCCCTCAGGGGCCCTACATTTTCTAGTTCTTTGCAAAGAAAAAAAAACTCATCTGGGATATACTTGGATTCTGTAATTACACAGCACAAATTTCAGAATAAACAGCAACACTTTAAAATGACAAGGGAAATTATCCTGGTATTCCATGCACATCATTCTAGAGTACCACTGAAAGCAAATGCTTATTACATCATATACTGGTATAGTGGGTATTGTATTTCTTGCCTTCTCTATGGGTGGGGAAGGGAGTGGAGGGAGGCAGAGAATTCGGAACTGAAAATAAAAACAAAATTAAAAAAAAGAAAAGAAAACAAATTCATTTTAACAATGTATGCAATAATGCTACTCATCTCCTGGGAGAGACTCAAGGTGCAGAATGAACATGTATTTTTGGATATGGCCAATGTGCACATTTATTTTGCCTAAGTGCGAATTTGTTTCAAGGTTTTATTTCCTCCTTTTTTTTCCAATTGGGGAAGTGGAAGAGACAGAAAATAAATTGAAAAAAAAATTTTAAGTGCTTAAATAAATAAGTAATTGATGCATGTGATACAAAGCATCCCATGTTAAGCATGTGATACAAAGCATCCCATGTTAAGGTGCTTAGTGACTAAATGTCTAAATGACAAGCGCGATAGTTGGGTCTCTGGCCAAATGGTACAATGCTGGGGGGGTTTTTTTCCTATTTAAATTTTTTTTTTTTTTATACTGGAGTGGTTTGCAATTTCCTTCTCCAGCTCATTTTACAGATGAGGAACTGAGGCAAACAGGGCCAAGTGACTTACCCAGGGTCAAACAGCTAGTAAGAGTCTGAGGCCAGATTTGAACTTAGGAAGATGAATCTTCCTGTTCTGAAGCTCGGGGCTCTATCCACGGCTCCTCTAAGCTGATTGGTGACCTGCTTGCCTCTGGGCTCCTGTACCTGTGCTGGTTAACAATATAAGATGATCAATCATTGTCTTCATAACGGTGGGCCTCCTTCCCTAAACTTGAACGAATTTCTAATAGTGTCCCTTTGGATTATTGGGATGTAACTGGGCTTTTCAAGCCTGAGTTTTGCAAACTGCTGCTTAGACACTCATGACTCAAATTTGGGGGTTGAGGAGGGGAAGGGAACAAGGATTTATTAAGCATCTACTATGTGCTAGGCACTATATTAAGTACTTAAAAACTATTATCTCATCGGACCCTCACAATAAGCCTGGGAGGTAAGTGCTATTATCATTCTATCCTAGGCAGCTGGATAGTACAGGAGATGGAAGGGGGGCAGGGCCTGGAGTCGGAAAAACTGGAGTTCCAATCCAGCCTTAGTCTCTTAACCTGTCTGCTTCGTTTTCCTCAACAGTAATTGGGAGAGGGAATCATTACTCAACACTGTATTCTTCTTTTTTTCTTTCTTCCTCCCCCCTCCCCTCCCCAGAAGCAATTGGGGTTAAGTGACTTGCCCATGGTCACATAGCCAGTAAGTGTCTGAGGTAGGGTTTAAACTCAGGTCCTCCTGACTCCAGGACCCACACTCTATCCACTGTGCCACGTAGTTGCCCCTTAACACGGTATTCTTGAGAAATGGAGTTGGTTTGAGAGTTTTATAGAGGAGAAACATTATTCCTCATTCTTTCTTTAAGAGATATGTTTTCCAGGTCTCTTCAGAGACAGAGAGAGGGAAAAAAAAAGATCATATATATCTATATAGATATATATGGTCAGCAACAAAACATGTCCTTGATTTCCAGCTTGTCTCCCTAGAGACTTTTGGGAATTTCCTCTTGGAGGAGATCAGGACTTCTTTCTTTTCTTAAAAAATTTTTTTTTTAATTTTTTTTTTTAGTTTACTACACAGTTCTACAAGTTTTTGAGTTTTGAGACTTCTTGGTATTTCAGCTCATTCTCATTTTAAAAGCTAATTTACTCTTGTGTATATTTTTTGTATATTTTAATCTGTAGAACTCTAATTCATGTTTTCTATCTGCTTGGATAAAAGGGTTCACTCATTATTGGCTATTAGTGATTTTTTTTTAACGTAATGCATTTGGTGGGAAAGAGTCAAGACTACAGAGTTAACTTGAGCTATTTTCCCCTTTGAGGGATAGGAACCAGGAAAGTTAGTGGCTTAGACCTAAAAATCATGATCTTAGACCAGCAATATTGAGGAAGTGGGGAGGCATCTAGAAATAATTCTAACCCAGTCCCCCCTCAGAGGGGAGGACAGATTGGCCAGCCTCTCTGTCCCTTTTCTGCTCCCATGGGGGCAGGAATCAAAGTGTCCCTTGGGGATAGATGGGCCAGATTCCAGAGATATCTATCCATATCTCCCTTGAAAGCTGCATTTAGATGACCTATTTGCATATGCACATTTTCCATGGACAGCACACACCTTACAAGGATTTCTTTGCTCCGTGGGTTATTTTTGTAGCCTAAGAGTCTCTGCAACTGGACTGGATGAAGGGAAGTTGCCTTTGGATTCATTTTTCTCACCTTCTCTGACCTGGGATTCTCTCACATTTGAGGCAAGGTTATCCAATGCTGGTATGCACCTCCTTCATTAGAAATGCCACTTTCAGAACCAATATCTGGTTCAGATTATCTTTGTATATCTGATGGGCAGTCTGTTTTGCTCAGAGTCTGCAGAGATAAATGCCAATTACTTCACCAGCACATCATGAAAGTTTAACTCTCCCAGGGACCGTAAACAACTGGGCATGGGGTGGGAGAGGGAAGAATTAAGCACTTCCTGTGTGCCTGGCACTGTGCTAAGCATTGGTGATACAGAGAAAAGCAAAAGATAGGCCCGGGTACAAACACATGCATATGTAAGATAAATGAGACGGAATCAATAGGGGGAAAGTACTAACACTAAAGGGGATCAGAAAAGGCTTCCTGTAGAAGATGAGATTTTAGATGGAATTCGAAGGAAGCCAGGAGTTAGAGAGGAGGAGAGATAGCATTCTAGGCATGGGGGGGCACTCAGTGAAAAATGTCTGGAGTTTGGAGATTGTGGGAGGCTCCTTGTAGCTTCTCAGCTAAAGCAATGTACTGGTTGTATTAACATCTTCTCCATCCTCTGGAAACCCAAAGTACAAGTCAATAGGTAAGCAAATACAAGCAAACAGGGTGGCAAGACTGTGGCTTCATTCCTGGTGGGACTGTACATGTGTGCTAGAAATGTTTCATTCTTGATCTCAATGAGACTTTTGTTTCAGGTTCAGCGTTCCTAGCATGTCCAACAGCGTGTGGTTAAAATCCTCGGGCTATGTGGGTCTCCTTTAAATGATCAAAGGTAGTTTCATGCTTCCTGATAACTGCCAAAGTTAATATTTCCTTGAGCAGCTTTCTCTCCAAGTCTCTGCCTTGGTCAGAATGGACTCTGGGGAAGAATGCATAGCCTGAAAAATATTTCTTCCACAATACTACAGCCACTATGGAAACTTTCTGGCTCTTATTTGGGGATGTTTGTACATACCTGGTGAAATGACCAGTCACCACTAAGATTTTGCTATCTCCTTTCAGAGAGGAAAAAGACAAAGCAGACAAATTCCAAAGGTTTGCTGATGCTTATATACACCAAATATGCAGCATGAGTTGGCAATGTTTTTCTTGGCATAGATTGGGTCCAAGTTTCACGCTTCTTAATAGCCTCTTGGGTCAGTCAATTATTTTTTTCTGACTTACTCCAGGATACTCTTTTGACATATATGTCCAAAGTCATCCCACAGCACCTTCATGGCCATGGAGTAATGTGATCTGAATAGCAGGAATGCTATTTGGAGCCATGCATGGGATCAGTCACAATCTGGCTCAGCACTCCATCACACAGATCTCATTTCCACCATCATCTTAACAGGAAAGTACCTTCAAGGGACTGAGACTTGAGTGTTGTAGCATTATATCCATTCCTCTTGGACTGTATATATCACAGTCCTTCATTGTCTCTCTACGCTAGCTGCTAATCACTTTCAGACAACCAAGGCAAAGAAAATTGGTTCGATGAAACAAGCTTCACATATAGATTTCTAGACTGCTCTCTGGAAGTTCCAGCTGCTCATTTTCTCATGATTGTAGTTCTGTTTCCTGTTGCTACACAAATTCTCCATTCCTTCCATATATATTTACATTGCTTACATTGCTTCAGTTATCACCTGGCATTCAGGAAAGTGCTACCGCATCAGGAGTGTGTGCTGGAAAAAGTGTGCCATATGTATATTGTCTTCCAAGAGAGCTGGTTGTTAAACGTTTACCAGCA
Source organism: Phalanger gymnotis (assembly GCA_028646595.1). Taxonomy (NCBI): domain Eukaryota; kingdom Metazoa; phylum Chordata; class Mammalia; order Diprotodontia; family Phalangeridae; genus Phalanger; species Phalanger gymnotis. Next base: position 217,557,149 of record CM053623.1, read on the forward strand.
CACTCCTGAACAGAATGGGCTTCCTTGGTGGATAGTGTTTGCTGAATTCATTGTTACCTTGTGCTGCTACCCGTCTCTGTCTAGAAGCACCTACCTTGGCACTGGTCAGTATATGCCAATAGGTTGTTGTCATTCTACTTTTGAAAATTTGCTCCATATCCATAAGTCTTTAAACATCTCAATTCAGGTCGCTTCAAAGCTAAGAACTCCAGCATATTATATATAGAATAATGACACTCTTTATCACTCAACCCACTGCTGGCAAAGATTTCTGGCTTCCATCACTCTCTTCGTATAGGGCTGCTCTCAAGACCTCCAAGCTGCCTTCTATCTTTCCATAGCATAAAAGGCTTGTTTAGGTACACATAGGTCAGTACTCATGCACATCCTAGGTGACTGACCAAATCACTGACGGCTCATTCAGCTCCATCTGTCTCTAAAGGACCCTGTGGGTTTAAAACAAATCAACCTCTTTTTGTCCTTCTCCTTTTGTCCATTCATGTAAGCATGAGAGAGGTGATTCAACAGTTTGGCAAATAAAAGCACAGTTCTTAATAAACTTGTAATTTATACTAAATCCTACAAAAGTTCTTGAAGGTTCTGTGGATGTAGCCAAGTCAGGACCACTTCTCTTTTCGCTGAATCTTTGCTTAAACCTTGTTGTGATACTATGGGACCCACATACTTGGCAGAGGTTCTGCCAAACTGGTACTTTTCAACTGAAAGGTTCAGACCAGCTTTCTCTAGACAATTTTATACTCATTAGTCTTTCTTCATGTTCTTCTAATGTCAAAGAAAATGAAGTCATTTAGGTACACAAACACTTCCATATAATTCATGTCTCCAACTATTTTCTACATTACCTGCTGGAAAGTAGCAAGTGCCCCTGAGATGCTTTGATATGTGTGCTCAGATTGGTCACATTCATCTGGGAATATGAAAGCCACAGGAAGACACTGTGTGAATCCAAGGCTGAGAACCACTGTCTGTGGGGTATCTTGAACTTTTGGCATAGTGTACCAATCTTATTCAAAGGCTAGTAGTCCAAATACATGCATATCTTTCCATCCTTCTTTGGTTTCAATACTATAGGTGATGCATACAGGCTTCTGGTCTCCATGTGATATTGACTAACTTCTTTTAATATGATTTCTTTTATCGCAAGCAAAGAGATATTGCTAGGGTTTTTCCTGGAATTGTTGTGAATGGATGAAGTGGATTCTGTGGGTTGCTCCTCATCATCACATCTTCTAATCTTGCATAACGTGTGCCTGTCCTTTTCTTGGGCTTCTGCCCCAACCAATCTTTCCATTCTTCTGATCCTCAGGAGTCATCAAAGTCAAATATCTCAGGACCCACTCTTGTCTTTGAAAATCCAGTGCTCTCATGAGGTCTACTGCCACCACTTAACTTTATACTCTTACAGAACTCCTCAAAAGCTGCCACAAATAGTCAAAATGTGCAGGTATTGGGCCCTAGTTTGTTGCTTACAGTATTTTGAATGGGATGGAATTGGTTCCATTTCAGGCTGACCTTTGAGTAAGGACTGGTTAGTCTGAACATACCAGAGCTACAGTGTCCACCTTTCTATTGTGTGGGTTGAAAGACCCTCACCAATTAAAAGTTAATTTATAATAAGGAGCCATCTCAGGGTGGGAACAGAAATAAATTTTATTCCATTCTCGAGAATAGGGTGTCCCCTCCTGGCACCGTGCAGAATCAGCAAAGGAGGCAAAGTACAAGAGGCAAAGCACCAATAATTATACCTAACACAAGAGAATTCCTGCCCACCTCTGACCCTTCTCATCATTGGCTGGGAGGCAGGCTTACAATCAGCACAAAAGCTAGACAAAGAACCGGGAAATCGAGGCACAGAAACTCCAATTCCCATTCCCTTAGTTAATGATTACAAGGGAGGTGACATCTATAAATCTAAAGAAGGAGAATAGGATAAGGGGAGGGGGAGACTCTCTCCATTCTTTTATAGTACTTTTACAGTAAAGGAAAGCAGGTCATAGTGACCCTATTCTTACTGAGCAAATCTTTAAACCAGAACCATAAGAAAGAACAAAAAATTTCAGGGTAAAATTTCCCAGAGGCTGAGCCATCAGACTCTCACAGCCTCAGAATTTTTCCACTTCCCTATTTCCCTATTTCTTGATTTTTAAACATTTCTTAATATACATATATATGCATATATATATATATATATATACATATCTTCCCTGTGAAGTCTTCACATTTTATTTACCTCACACACTATTGATGCCAACAACTATCTTGAGGAACTTCAAGCTCATCTTGCCACATCCCTGACATAGGTAGTTTTTATAACTCGCCCACCAAGTCCAAGTCCAAGTCCTTTTGTAGACTATAAGGGTACTTTCCTCAAATGTCTCCCTTAGAATGATTAGAATATAATGGTAACTTGAGATGTCTTGTCCAAGATGGCCCTGCAGTATACATGCTCAATCTTTTACATCATCTCAGTAATGTAAATCTCAGTGCTATTAGTCCAGCACTCCTAGACGCATAAGTAATGGATGATGAGGTCAATGTCAATGCTCTTGGACTCCAGAGAGAAGATACTTCTCTGGTCCTGTCTCCTTTTGTCGATATTGATTCAAGAGATTCCAGCTTCTGCAGGATCAAAACATTCTCTTCAATAATACATCCAATAAATGTATGGCCATCTAATCCACAACTATACCAGAAGATCAATCTGTTCCTCTGGTTATGTCCTAGTGAAGGTATTCTTGCATCAAACTATTTTTTTTTTTTTGCTTCTATCTATCCTCTTGGTCCTTTACCTTTCCAATGAGGAATGGTTTTGTTTACTGTTTCATCTCTCATCTTGATCTTCTGTGGGCTTCTGCTTTCAAATCTATAACATCAGTTGTTGTCATCATTTAGTCATTTTCAGTCCTATCCAACTCTTCGTGACCCCATTTGGGGTTTTCTTGGCAAAGATACTAGGGTGGGTTTACCATTTCCCTCTCCAGCCCATTTTACAGATGAGGAAACTGAGGCAAATAGGGTTAAGTTACTTGTCCAGGGTCACACAGCTAGTAACTGTCTAAGTCTGGATTTGAACTCAGAAAGGTGAGTCTTCTTGCCTCTTGGCCCAGTAGCTATTGTATCATCAGTTTAGTTCCCTTGTTTTGCTTCCATGGTCCACACTCAAAAAAATGATTCTGGTCCAGTCAAGCTAGATGCTTTCTTTGTAGAAGTATTGTAATCCTTCATCTATATTAGTAATTGCCTTGCCTCACCTCACTATGGTGGCAGTGACTCAAAAACAATAGTGGGTGGGTATAGTTTAGGGTTGTGTATTGGACCCCTCACATGTTTATAGTTTATCTGCTTTTCTCAAGCATTATCAGGCCTCTCTGTATTACTCTGTAAATTGAGTATCCACTCAGACATAAAGTCAAAAGCTTTTTTTCTCCCCTTTCCTTTACACTGAATACTAGAATTGACAGATATAATATCTGTTTTCTTTGGAGGCTCACCACCACCATATTATATCTCTAGGTTTTTCAGATGCATACCATGTGGTTTCAGACTATGTGGTCTTTAAGCCCTGAAAAAAGCAAAGAATTGATTCTTGAACTTCTCCATTAGAGTATTCCTCTTTCCAATGTTATTATTATATAAGTTGTTCTTCTGATTGTGGCCAATTCCCTTTGCATCAGTTCATATAAGTCTTCCCAGACTTCTCTGATGCTAAAACTTTTGTCATTTATTATGATGTAATAATATTCCATTATATTCATATACTATAATTTGTTCAATCATTCACCAGTTCCCCAGTTGATGAGCTCCTTCTTAGTTTCTAATATTTTTGCTACAACAAAAGGAGCTTGTTTTTGTATATGTAGGGTTTATTTTTTTCCTTTTTTTCTTTGTTCTTTTTAGGGGTATTTCTGGCTCAAATGATAAATGTGGTTTAGTGATTTGGGGGACATGGTTTCAAATTGCTTTCCAGGATGGCTGAACCAATTCATGTGTCCACCAGCAGTGCAGTAGTGTACCTATCTTTCCCCAACCCCTCCATCATTTACCTTCTTTTTTTGTCATGCAAGCATTTTTAACCTGTGAGAGATTCTACTTTCTAAAGCAGCTTTGCTTCTCAGAGGATGGCCTACAGATTAATTCCTAGGCATTTTCTCCTATTATCAGTACATCAGGAATATTTGAAAAATCAAATGGATCCTGGTAATTCAATGGGCAGTTCTTGAAGGCCTTCCCTGGCTTGACTGGCTGAACATTATTTTGTAATCCTCTAGATCTTTTAAAATAACATTTCATATCATACATACAGATGGATGGACGGATGGATGTACGTATGTATGTATGACAATTTGCTTAGCTGTTCCCCAGGTGCCCAGTGGATGGACAGCCGCCTTATTTCTAGACGGGCATTTCAACACCTGTAACACTGCAATACTTTTCAGCCAATTCAGCACCCTTCTTTTCAAAGGATTGCACCGCGTTTAAGAAAATCAGCAAACCATTAATGTGAACTTAAGCAATAAATAGACAAAGTTGCACCACAATATAGCACAATATTCAAGGTGATATAATAATAACAATAATAACAAGGTGGTATAACAATAAGGAAGTATACAAACTGATATCAGTGCAACAGATAGAAACTCAAAGTTGTTAAAAATAGTGTCAATAAATTTTTCCATATAACAACATAAAGCTTAAAAAGGAGAAAGAATACAAGTAATATGCAGTGAATCAAAATAATCATAACCACAAAAACTTGATACCTCATCAATATAATGTATCAATTATAAATTAGGGCCATTCACTACAGAAATTAAAATGAGGATTCCTTAAGTTCTAGGAGTTTGAAAATAAGGAGACTTGGTCAGTTTTTCCTACTCCTTGATTTGCTGGCAAGTGCCTTTCCGAATGTGATTTTGTGCATCTTCATTAGAGAGAGGAAAAGAAACCCCATCTCTCCACAAGATGTGTATATCTTTATCTATCTGTATCTATAAAGAGATAGAAACACACATGCACACACACACACACATATATATGTATGCAAAAATGTTTTAATAGATTTTTATTTATATCTTTTATCACATAACCTTGATCTGCCCCTGTACCTCTTCCCATAGTACCTTCTCCAAAAAATCATCTCATATAACAAATAATGTTTTCTAAAAGGAAAAAAAGGGAACAAAAAGTTCAGTAAAACCAATTAATACATTGAAAAAAATCTGACACTATAAAAATGACTCACACTCATGAACCCCAAATTATGTAAAGGAGCAGACTAAAGTGCCTTTTCAAATATACATATATATTTTCAAATATACACATATATACACATACACACATATTACACACATACCCAAACACACACACACACACACACACACACGCACACACATATATATGAGCTATGCTTTTTTTTTAAATAATTCAGCGACATTCAGTATCTTCAGCATTAATTATTTGGGATTGTTAGTCCTTGTATATGTTTTTTTTTTTCCTGACTTTGCTTACTTCACTGTGCATCAGTTCCTGTAAGTCTCATTTTTTTCTTTTTTTTCTTTAAAAAGATTATTATGTAGGATGGCTCTCAGGGAAGGGAAAAAGGGAGAGGCACTAGGAGAAGTTTTTGTGATATAAAAAAACCAAAAAATTCATAAAATTTTATTTTTAAAAGAGAGACATAGAACTATAGAGATCAGACACAGTGGAAAGCATTATAACAGTTAAAGATGTGTTGGCCCCACCATAAATTAATAACATCTATAAATATTTTGCATAACAGCATTTTCATGTTAGCAGTGGTGGGGTTTAGACTATGGGAACCCCCTGGAGCCCCACCCTGAATCTTCCCACTTGATCTGGCTTTTCATGCCCCAAATAGCCTAGCCTAGCCTTCCATTGTCTGGTTACCTCCAGATTGCCTTCTAGATGTTTCCCACCCTTGATCATATCAAAATATCTATACCCTAGCTCTGTTACCCTAGCCCTCTATTGTTTGTCATCTTCAGGTACCCTTCAGCTATTTCCCACCCTGGAGTCTGTCCTCACTCCAGTCACTCCAGTCACTCCATTCCACCCGAAATCCCTCCTCCCAACACCCCAGTCTACTTGACCACCCTAGATCCCTCCCATAATCTTTCTGCATATAATCTCCATCTTGCCTCCATGAAGGCACTCAGATTCAATCTAATTTGGCTCAGATTAATCTGGCCTGCTGGCATTAGCTGAGAATCCACAGCATCGAGAGATTGGAGAACTGAGAATACAGAGAATCCGGGAGACTGCAAGGACTCTGAGAACTGCAAGGGCTTTCAGAACTGTGGGACAGGCAAGCAGACAGTTAAGATTCGTGAGTGATTGTTTACAGGAGGGCCCTAGCAGGGGGGAAAGTTACAAGATGATTTGGTTCCTTACTATAATATTATGTTATAACTTCCTTGTTGCTACATTGAGGTGGGCTTATGGGTTTTGGAATATAATTACTACTATATCAAACTGGAGTCATTGGTCTTGGGATTGGATCCTCTTGTATCTAAATAAAATGTTATGCTTCCTCTGCCTTCTACCTAGAGAGTTTTTCATACTTTGTGATTCTGAACCATACAGGTATGCTCATGGTCATCCTTGAGGTCATGAATCTTGCCTTACTGATACAATGAATAAGGTCAAAGTTACTTAAAATTAAACAACTCAGACATAAAAGTACAAGGAAAGTGAATGAGGCAAAATTTTCTCCAAGAAAAATCTGAGTCAGGGAACAGTCCCCATTTAAATCTGTCACTAACAATCCTAAGCACATGAGAAGATTAAAATGCCCTTTCAAAAACATAGTAAAAACATAAATTACAAAAAAGGAAAGTAAAAAGGGGGGAAAAGGGAAAATAATCTCTCAAAAATAATTCCCAAGGTTGAAGTTTCTACACATAGTGTTTTCAATGCCCACATGTAACATTTATATGTAATGCATGGATAGGGAAAGTTCCCACATGCAAGAACTACACAGATTATTTCCCATAATATGCTTAGTGGAATGGGAGCCCCATGGGCAGCCCAGATCTCTCTTTGCTAGACTTGACTCATTTTCTCTATTTGGTCAAGGTGTAGATAGACAGATAGATAGATAGAAAGACAGACAGACAGACAGACAGACAGACAGACAGACAGACAGACAGACAGACAGACAGATAGATAGATAGATAGATAGATAGATAGATAGATAGATAGATAGATGGATAAATGGATAGATGGATGGATATTGATAGAAATAGAAATCTTATTATTCTCTCTCTTTTTGTAGGTTGTCCTATTAATAGAAACTTGTACTTGTTTAACAAAATGATTTTCATGTGCCCAAATTGTATTTGTGACTTCCAAATCCAGTCAGTGGAATCTCTTCCTTTCCTCATAACTCAGCCTCAGTGATGCAGGAATGAGACTCCCATCCTTCTAAAGAGATACTAAACTTTCCTCAACTCTATCCATACAAGTATTAATCACACAAACAAGGATTAGATACTGCCATGTTTTCTTTTCTATACAGAGAGAAATAAAAGGATAGTAATGAAAGAAATCAGTGGTTCATCTCGCCTACTTCTGAGGAAGAATCAGCTTCTCCTCCTAAAATCTCAGCTTTCACTCAAAAGGAGGAACAATTGTCTTCCAGCTTAATAGAGATAGTCATATAGCGCTGGTAGGGTGAGCTTGTGATCATGATGTTTCAAACATTCTCCTATTTGTTTTTCCATCACCTTCTCCTGGGGGGTTATCTCCAATCATCCGGATCTAGATCTTGCCACTGGATTTAGAGGGCTCTGGAGGAGAGAGTGAGGCTGGTGACTTTGCACAGCCCTGCCTCACTTAAACCCAATTCTCTTGAAAGTCATGACATTACCTTCCTGATGCCATGGTCCCCTTCAAGAACAAAGGACAAACAAGGAATGGCCTCTTCCTGACTCATTGCCTAGATAAGTTTCCCAATATAAGATTTATTCTTTGCTCTGTGACTTGATAGAAATGATTATTAATGACCAATAATTTGGGGAGATCCAGAGTTCTCCCCCTTTTTCGAAAGTCCTGTTTCAAGGCTCAGCTGAACAGGACTCATGATAGCAGATGGAGTTAACATCCTCCTCAGTCTAGGTATTGCTACCCCACCCAACCTTACAAGGAATTTAATCTAAGGTGAAACTCTGGTCCACTGTCTTCTGCTGTGGCTTGGGTGGGGAATAGAAATTCTTTGATTAGATTGCCCAAGGCTGAGCAATTAGAAGTAAATGACATAGTCAAAATTATGTTCCCTAATTCCTCATTAGAATAGACCCACCTCTCATTATAATATTCATTCTTCATTAATTGTTAACCAACCAAAATTGATTGCCATCCTCAGGAACACCTGCTCTTCCAAGGGCATATAAACTGTGAACCCACCGCCACAGAGTCATCTTTGATCTGAAAAAGATGGCCAAATGACCATTCCTTTTATTAATAAAATGCTAGGATTATAAATAAAGTGATTACCCAGAAACTGTGTCTCTCAAACTCTTTAAATATCACAGATAGCAATATTGTCTCTCTCTTTTTTTTAAGTTCTGAGCCCCCATCCAAAGACAAAACTTTAGAAAAAAAAATACCTCACTGTTATATTGTAATGGCAAGCAAAGTGGGATTTTTTGTTTTTTCTTTTGGAGTGCTTCTCAGCACTAAGGCAATCAAGTGCCTTTGATTTAGTCTTGCCTTTGTTTGAATCAAGAGTCTTTGATTGAATCAAGAGTCCTTGATTGGAAACAGTATGTATACTCTGAGGTTAACATTTTGCTTAGGGGCTTGCTCATTGGAGGAGTGTTCATGTGATTTGACCAAACAAGACTTTGAGTAGCCATTAAGGAGCCCCCCAGCTTTGAAAATCTAGATGTTGGTGCTTCTCCCTCTGGTAACTGTGTATGTATTGCTATTAGACAGTTAGAAGCCTGTCTGTTGATTTGTATTATTTTCTCCATTTGTTATTTCTGTTTGTATTTGCTCTAAAGTTCATGGTGCTGACTTCTTCCCCTGAACTAAGTGAATGATAGATGTATGTTTAATTAATGTAAGATTGTTAACCTCTTAAAGTTGCTTTCCTTAGAAAAGCAGATCAAAAAACCTGTGCTAGCAGCCCTCCTGTGTGCTGGTGTTATTGGCCTTATACCTCCACAGCAGCATTGCTGTTACATATATATATATATACATATATACATATATATATATACACACACACACACACACACACACACACACACACACACTTTTCCTTTCAGGATACTTTCTCCTCAATTGTTTCTTCCTGGATTTAGTCCCAATAGATACCCAAAGGAGCAAATGCTAATAGTTAACATTGTTTAGAAAGACAAAATCAACATTTAAAACAAAGAAAAACAAATAGACTCTCCCCATACCCGGAAGGAAGGTCTTCAGGCTTCTATGAAGCAGCTCAAGAGAAGAAAGAAGATAAGAGATTATCTTGGGTTCTCTAGTCTGGACTTCAAGAGGGTTTCAGCAACACAAATCTATCATGATACTCCTCTGGCCCAATCAGCCACTCCCTGTAGCCACAGCCTCTGCCTATGCTTCTAGTCTCCCAGCTCTATGAAGCTTCTCATGACCTCCCCTCCTTCAGTTCCACGGATCTTTTAGGCATCTTACCAGGAGCTGGATTCCCCTTTCAGAATGACTTCTGTCTGGATTGACTTTCAAAGATCACCCAGAAGATGTGGCCTGTCATTTTTTTTTTGTCATTTCTCTTAGCTTGCTTTCTAATTCACTCAAGGGATCTGTTTATAACTCATAAAAGGATCATTTGTCCTGATTGCATTCTTACAGTTAGTTTGCCACCTCACGTTCTGCTTCTTTCTCTGGTTAAGTCCTGGCTTTCCCACCAGCTCAGTTGATATAGTCAAAGATTATAATGATAAGATAAAATGATAATATATGAACAAAGTGTTAACTCTTTAGGAAGTGAGAAGCTCTCCAGAACTAAGAGAATATTATATACAGTAACAGAAATATTATATAGATAATTAACTGTAAAAGACTTAGCTACTCCCATCAATACAATGATCCACAACAATTCCAAAGGACTCACAATGAAAAATGTGACCCACGTGGCTCCAGAGAGATATTCAACGAGCTCTAAGTGCAGGCTGAAGCACTTTTTTCACTTTTTTTGCTTTTATTTTTGCGACATGGCTAATGTGGAAATATATTTTGTATGACTTCCTATGTATGATAAGTATCATATTTCTTGCCATCTCAATAGGTGGTGTTGGGGAGGGAGAAGGAGAGAATTTGAAACTGAAAATAAAAATTTAAATAAACAATTTTTTTTAAAGAAGTAAGGAGTGCTTGACTGAATTAGAAAAGCAGATCTCTATAACTAACAGAAGATCAACATACTCTCAATGTCTTAAAATACATAATTTATAAGTAGTAGAGGCAAGAGCCAACAATTGATAAAAGGATCTAGCTAGTCATCTCTTGAGGGAGAGGTAAAGAGGAGATAATGTCTCCTCATTCATATCAGCTATAGCTTCACCCTGAAGGAGCTAGCCCATCAAGAACTTGGAGGGTCAGATCCGAGAGAGTTTGAGGCATATTTGAGAGAGTAGAGACATATACTCCAGACACACATAGATATAGAGAATCACTGTCACTCAAGGGAAGAAGAAGATTTGAAGAGCAGGACATCTTGCAGGAAAAAAGAATGCTTGCTATGCCCTCAAATTTAGAAAGCTAGTCCTGGAAATCAGTTGAGCTGTGGAGAGGAACAAATTCTGGGAACTCAGCTAAGGAATCTTTCCTGCAGAGATGTTGTAGCCAGGGGCCAGAGCTTTGTGGGGTCTCTTCAACAGAGAAAGGATTTTGAAGTCTAGCAATATTAGAGAAATGAGTAGCTTTAGCCATATGTGTTCATATATATGTATGCTTCCACCATTATAATTTATATATATATATATGGCAATGGGGCATAGAAATCTATCTTGCCCTACAAGAAAGTAAGGGAAAAGGGGATGGGGGGAGTAGGGTGACAGAAGGGAGGGCTGATTGGGGAATGGGGCAATCAGAATACATGCCATCTTGGAGTGGAGGGGGAGGGTAGAAATGGGGAGAAAATTTGTAATTCAAACTCTTGTGAAAATCAATGCTGAAAACTAAAAATATTAAATAAATTTTTAAAATCTTGAAAAAAATTTCTATCTATTTATCATCTATCTAACTATCTATCTATCTATCTATCTATCTATCTATCTATCTATCTATCTATCCATCTTTCTCAGGAACATTGTACAGACTAGAGAATGTACCTAAGTTTATAAGGGGAAGGGGATTTTTGTAACTATTATTTTTGTAACTTATATTCTACTACGCCACTTTAGGAAATGCCTTAATAAAAAACTAATCATGTCTGTTGGATAGCTGTTAATGGGAAGTACACTGGTGGGGCTCAAGTGTCGGTAAGGCAAAATGGGTTCCTTAGCATTTAGTTCAACAAGTGCCCTTGAAGAGTTTGGCTTTTGTTTGCTTTGAGTGATTCATCTATTTCTTTGAGTCTTGCTAAGTGCTAAGCCCCAGGCCCAAGATTGGGTGTCCTTGGTGCCTCCTTGCCTCAGGGGAGGGCTGAGTTTAGACATGAGTTTGAGTGCCATGTCTTGGCCGGCCCGCATTTACAGTCCAAGAAAGTCAGGCAAACAGAAGATAAGTGACTCGCCCAGGATGACATAGCTAATGTCTAAGAGTTGATTTGAACTCAGCTTTGCCCTGACTTGGGCCACATGGGTTTGAGTCCACCTCTTTGTGGAGATTTTGGGTCTCGTGGGTGAGTCGCATATAAAAGCCAGG
>CM053623.1:217569537-217594063 GCA_028646595.1 Phalanger gymnotis
GACCCAGGAGTGCGAGCAGGAACTTGAGGCCAGTAAAAATGATTTGGCTAAATACTATCTTGTTTTTCTGTGGCCTCCTGGTTACTCTTGTGAGGCGGGCTTTCTGGGCCTGGAGTCTTTTTGTCAAGATGTCGGAATGGGGAGGCTGGTTCACAGATCTGCTGCAGTGGGGCCTAAATAAATTTTTTGTTGTTTTCTACTTAGAGAATCTCTCATACCTTGCAATTTCGAACCACTCAAACATATACATGATTATATTTGAGGTTATAAATTCAGCCTTCCTACTACATTAGGACAGAGCCCAACACATACTTAATGTATGTGGTTCGATGTAAATGACAATTCTTATTATATATTGCAAGTGCCCTTCATAAAAGAACTAGGAAATAATTACCATTTGGGCCTCACTGTTAAGGACAATAGCGCATTGTTCAATTCTTCTGGGCACTGACACACTTGATCCAATTTATCCTGCCTGGATGTTGTTTGTACATAGTCATTTGTGTATCGTCTTTCCCATTCCTCTGTGAACTCCATGAGAGTAGGGGGCTATTTTTTATTTGGGGAGGGGGTTTATTTTACCTTTCTTTTGTTGCTTCTGGGGTAGGACCTCTCCTCGTCTTGCAATGATCACAGTAAAAGCAGAACCTCTGCCCGCATTCTCCCTACTAGCATATTTGTTTTCTCTTCCATCAGCAGAGATCAGGCATGATGCCGCTGCTTCCACCCTCTGCTTTTGGGATTTGAAGGCAGCCTTGTTAGTTTAACTCCCGGGCAGGACAGACTCCATCTGAGCTCCAGGGGGGAACACTGCAGGGGATTTCTGTGGGGACCGGCAGGCATCCACATCCAGCACTTTGTCTCCTTGCTGGTACTTAGGCAATCCTAAGGGATGTTACAAAACTGTTCCAGAGTCCCTGGTCTAACACTCTCTGAAAGCAGCCTTTTCAAAGGAAGTACAAAGTCAGAGGTTTTTTTCCTCTCCTGTTGAAGGGGATCCAGCATACATCAACATACTCCCAACGAGCACATACACCTTGACGTGTTGGGGCAGTCTGCCTCAATTTGAAGGTGGGACCTATAGGCTAGTAATGACCCTGGAGGGGTCATTGTAGCCCAAGATAAATGAGGAGGAAGGGCACTAAGGAAATGAACATGCTCTCTGCGCTGTCGCGCTGTCCATCCAGGCATTGTAAACACTCAAATACTGGCAATTTCAGGACACTGCATTTGCAGAGAGTGAATTAGGTCAGAATTGGGTCCCTGAGGCCTTTCCATTCTCTGTATCTTACCTATCACTGTTGTATCACTTCACTCAAATGTCATAGTCAGAACACAGATGCTTTCTCATTTGGCAAACAAGGATGCCTCCCTGAGGTGGTTGGATGCACTTCCATTTTTTAAATTAAATTAATTTTTTTCAATGGACAAAAATTAATTTTCTCTCCTATCCTCACTTCCACCATTAGGGGAAAAATAGCAATCTTTATAATATATATGCAAAGTCATGCAAAACTTATTCTCGTGTTGGCCATGACCAAAATACATATGGCTTATTCTGCACCCTGACTCCATCACCTTTCTTTCAGAATGAGGGTAGTCATGTCCAAGTCTTTGTGATCTCATGGACCCTGCTGTCCATGGGATTTTCTTGGCAAAGATAGTGGAGTGCTTTGCCATTTCCTTCTCCAATGGATTAAGGCAAACAAACTCACACAGCCCAGGGTCACACAGCTAGTAAGTGTCTGAGGCCAGATTTGAATTTGGATCTTGATTCCGGGCCTGGCGTTCTATCCACTGATCCACCTAGCCACTTCCAATCACCAGCTCAATCACTGAATAACTCCCAAACTGAGAGTCTTCAGAAAGGTCAAGCAGTGACCCCAAGGGCTAGCTCTGCAATAATTGCATAACACAGGTGACTATTCAAATATGCAACAGTGTTGATTCAACACTGTGTATTCAGCAATAACACACATACACACATACTTTACTATTCAAATAGGCAATGTACAGTGTTAGCAACACAGTTATTTAAGCAATAACACCAAGGACAAAGTTTCATTAACACCTTGAAACAACAGTGTAATGATTAGGGTGATTATAATGTATAATGATTGGTCTGTAAGACTTTGAGGGGGTTGGAGGGAAGGTTTTTTTTATTGCTATTAATTAGAGCCTAGAAAATTACAGGTGTCCAAACAGTCTTAGTGCAGTTTTAAACTCTAATGGGTAAAATAATAGCTAATGTTTATATAGGACCTCCTATGCGCCAGGCACATTTACAATTACTAGCTTATTCCATCCTCACAACCCTGGGAGGTAGGTGTTATTATATTTTACAGATGAGGAAACCAAAGCAAAACTCACAATATTCTTACTTAAAAAGAGTGGGGAAGAGGCAAAATTCCACATATTTCAATAGAAAGAGAAAACTATCCCAGACTGAGATGGCTCAAGGTTATATTCAGGTTTTTATATATGTAACCATCATCTTGAGGAGTAGTGGACTGACCTTCACTTAGAGTTGTTGTATGTTTAATATGAATGTATATATAGAGCCTATATCAGATTGAATGCTATCTTGGTGGAGGGGGGGAGTGTAACAACAATGCTACTTGTAGCTGCTGTGGGAGTGTAAGACCAATAACACCAGCATACGAGAGGGCTACTAGCACAGATTCTTTGATCTGCTTTTCTAAGGAAAGCAACTTTAAGGGATCTATAATCTCACTTTAATTAAACACACATATATCATTCACTTAGTTCAGGGGAAAAAGTCAGCACTCTGAACTTCAGAGAAAACACAAACAGAACTTACAAGCAGAAATTATATAAACAGAGCAAAATAACACAAATCAGCAGACAGGCTTCTAGCCGTTTGTCCAAGACATTACCCAAAAAGTTACTAGAGAGAGAAGCACCAACATCTAGGTTTTTCAAAGCTGGAGGGCTCCAACAGCTACCCAGAGTCTCCTCTGGTCAAATCAAATGATACTCTTCCAGTGAGTGAGCCTCAAACAAAATGCTAATCTCAGAGTATTTATACACTTCTTCAGGGTCAGAGGGCTTCACACCTCTCAAGGGTTTCACACCTTTTGAGAGTTTCACACCCCTTGTGACCTAACTAGCAAAAGGGTGTGGGCCTTCCTACAAACAAAGGCAAGAATTAATCAAAGGCACTTGATTGCCTTAGTGCTGAGAAGCACTCCAAAAGAAAAGACAACAAAAAGTCCCACTCTGCTTGCCATTACAAGAGGGAAAGGGAAGGAGGTGGAGAAAATTTAAAACTCAAAAGCTTGTGGAACTAAATGTTTAAAACTAAAAATAAATAAATTAGAGTTGTTGTTGTTCAGTTGTTCAGTTGTATCCAACTCTTCATGACCCTGTGGACTATACTGTCCATAGGATTTTCTTGGCAAAGATACTGGAGTGATTTGCCATTTCCTTCTCCAGTAGATTAAGACAAACAGAGGTTAAGTGACTTCCCTTAGAGACAGATCAACAAATGTCAGGTGACCCAGGGAGCCAGGTGCTCCTGCATCAAGCCCTCCCTGCTCTTGGTGGTGTAAGAGAGTAACAAATTTCTGCAGGCGAAGGAAAGAGGGAAGATGGGAAAGAGGCCAGGGTGAACACACCATGCAGGACTCCATTTTGCTTTAGAAAAGAGGTGGTTGTGGTGGCTGTGGTGGGTCCAGTGCTGATGACTGAGCTGGGTAATGAAGAGTAAGAGTGGTTGATGAAACCCAAACCAGACCCAGAGAAGGGAAAAGGGGTGGAGATCTAGGGATCTGCCTTAAGAAGCAGCTAGGTCCTTTCTTCTCTATCTAGTTTTCCTCATTCATGCCAGCATTAGATTTCAGCTCTTTTGACTCTTGCTGCTACTACTAGGATTAATGCTAGACTTTTGGATATTGGTGTGATGGTGCTCTACCTATATTGAAGCATCATCATCTATGCTAGAACCTGGAATCTTCCAGGGCCAAAAAGATAACACCATCTTGGCACTGCAATTTTAGCATTCATCCACTAGGCAAGTTATAATACCTTTGGTGTTACCTTGCTTGTAACACTGAACCAAGAAGTAATACAAGGGTGGAAGTGGGGATTGAGAATATTAGGAACAGGATCAGGGAGTCGGTTGTCCTGGAATTAGAACAGGAGGAAGTGGTTTGGGGAAATGGATGATCAGAATGTGTGCTGCTTGGTTTTAATCCTATTTTATGTTATTTTACTTTTTCTTTTTCCCTTCTCTCTTCTTCCGTTCTTAATAATAACATGATGATGATTATCAACTATGATAGACTTAGGTCTTCTCAGTAATATAATGATCTAAGACAATTCCAAAAGACACAAGATGGAAAATGCCATCCACATCCAGGGAAAGAACTATGGAATCTGAATACAGATCAAAGCATAATATTTTTACTTTTTCTTTCTTTCTTGTGCTTTTCCCCTTTTGTTCTGATTCTTCTTTCAGAAGATGACTAATGTGGAAATATGTTTAGTATGATTGTACAGGTTTAACCTATATCAGATTGCATCCTGTCTTGGAGAGAAAGAACAATTTGGAACTCAAAATCCTATAAAAGTGAATGTTAAAAACTATTTTTACATGTAATTGGAGAAAATAAACTACATAATATAATAGCAGCTAACATTTATATAGCACTTATTAAGTGCTTTACAATTATCTCATTTGATCTTAACAACTCTGATGTGCTGTTATTGTTATTATTCCCATTCCCATTCCCATTTTAAAGCTGAGGAAATTGGGGCCAACAGAGGTTAAGTGACTTGCTCAGAATCACGCTTCTAGGAGGTGTCTGAGGCCAGATTTGTTCCTGTTTCCAGGCTTGGTACTCTGTCTACTCCACCAGCCAACTGCCCCAATTCATCTTTATTGACTCTTCTCCTATTCCCTCTTTGGCAGCACTGTGCTAAAAATCTCACAAGATATGATGCAAACACTCCTATTCAGAGTATGTATTGGGAGGAAGGAATCTTCTACCTGCTGTACTTCACACAGGTTTGTGGGAAATGAAATCCCCGTGACACCCCATGACATGTCTCTTTTACCAAGCCGTTGATTCTCTTTTTATTATTTTCTTGAATTACTCTCATTTCTCTCCCCAATTTTTCATCTGCCTCTCTTATTTGATTTTAAAAATCTTTTTTTGAATTCTTCCAGGGATTATTTTTGGGATCTGTGACCAATTCACATTTTTCTTAGAGGCTTTGCATGTAGCTGTTTTGACTTTATTGTCTTCTGCATTTGTGTTTTGCTCTTTCCTGTCACCATAGTAACTTTCTATGGTCAGTTTCTTTTTTTGTTGTTATTTACTCATTTTCCCAGTCTATTTCATTGTCACAGAGGATGTACAACACAGAATCCAAATGGAAGATGAATTCTATATAAATATTAAGAACATTTAGTTGCTCTTATTTGTGGATGACACTGATGATTTCATTCTCACAGGGTCTATTACACTATAGCTGCAGTGATTCATTTCAAAGAAACTTTTTTGTGGTTTCTATATTTCTTATGTGTATAAGAGGATGATTATTTCTTCAAATTTTGTCATTGCATGTATCATCCCTCTTTTTCAAACTTTAGATATAATTGAGTCCTTTACCCTACATAGAACCTTTATGTATTAGAAGTTTTGTTTCCTTCTTCCTCTTAAAATCTGGGTTAGCCTTCATATGTATAATCCCAAGGGAAAAGTTATATACCCTTCATCAAAGGGCTTTGATCTTTCCTGAGAAAACAACTCAAGGCCATTCTCCTTGCACCAGCCAAACAATTTAGAGGCATAAATCCCTGGGGAAACTCATGCCAACATTAATTGGCTACTATCCTGTATACATATGAATTTTTAATTGCTTACTGCTTTCTTTTCCTCGCGTTGATCACCTGCTGTTTTCCCAATTATGACTTCATATATAAGTGTCTACCTGGGGTCAAATAGCCTTATAGCCTCTGGGAGCATAGATAAGATGCTTCACATCCCCCCTTGTTAGCCAACCTTGAATACATCAAGAAATCTTCCAATCCCATAAAACTATCCCCCTCAGACAATTACTACTCACAAGTTCCAAAGGCTAGATTGAAAACAGAGGTAATAGTTAACACCTTGCTCCCCACCAGTCGCATCCCCCAAAGGATGGAGCATCTTGCATGTTACAGATAGGACTTTTCCTATACAAAAAGGGCCAGCCAAGGGGCCATCTTTGGAGCAGCCAATCTGGACAGAGGTTTGAAGGACCACAGAGCCCCACTGCTGACAGTAAAGCTGGCTAGAAAAAAGATTGTTTCATAAATCTCTCATGAAAAAAAAGAAAGAAAAGAAAAGAATAAATCTCTGATGAACATCTGAGTCTCAAGAATAGGTATCTTTTTTTCTCAGCATCCTAATACAGACACTGAGTGACTATACAATCACTCATTTGGCGAAGCCTTTGCCACCAAATGTAGGAATTCACACAGAGAGTAGTTAGCTGCAGTGAGTGGTTGTAATTTGTGTATTAATGACAATAATAACTGACATTTATTTGTGGTTGTTGTTCAGTCACTTCCATTGTTTTCAACTCTTTGTGACCCCATTTGGGGTTTTCTTGGCAAAGATACTGGAGTGGTTTGCCATTTCCTTCTCCAGTTCACTTTACAGATGAGGAAACTGAGGTAAATAGGGTTAAGTGACTTGTCCAGGGACACCACTAAGTGTTTAAGGCTGTATATGAACTCAGGTCTTCCTGACTCTAGGCCTGGCGCTCTATTCACTGCACTACCTAGTTGCCCTAACACTTATATAGTGCTTTAATGTTTAAAAATGCTTTGCAGATATTGTCTCATTTGATCATCACCATAATTCACAATAATAGGTGAAATTATCCCCATTTTGCAGATGAAGAAACTGAGGCTGAGAGACATCAAGTGCCTGAGATAACACAGCCGATGAGTATCTGAGGTAAGATTTGAATTTAGGTCTTCCTGACTGTGTACGGCACTCTAACCACTGAACCAGTTAAGTGGAGCTCCAAAAAATGCAGAGCCTTCTAAAAAGAGATCTATCAATTACTCAAAAGAAATCAGCCAAAACCCAAAGGTCTATAAAACTGTGGACACACTTTGATTCAGCAATATCACTACTAGGTCTGTATCTTAAAGAGGTCATAAAAAAAAGGAAAAGGAACCACATGTACGAAAACATTTATAGCAGCTATTTTTGCAGTGGCAAAGAATTGGAAATTGAGGGCATGTCCATCAACTGGGGAATGGATGAACAAGTTGAGGTATGTGAATGTACTGTTGTGCTATAAGAAATGATAAGCAGGATGATTTTAAAAGAACCTGAAAAGACATATTTGAACTGATGCAAAGTGAAATGAGCAGAACCAGGAGTTACGCAGTAACAGCAACATCGTGTGATGATCAGCTATGATAGATTTAGCTCTTCTTAGCAATGCAAGACTCTAAGACAATTCCAAAGGACTCATGATGGAAAATGCTGTCCACATCTAGAGAAAGAACTGATGGACTCTGAATGCACATTGAAGCACACTATTTTCACTTGCTTTATTTTTTCATTTTTTTCCTTTTGTTCTGTTTCTACTTTCACAACATGACTAATATGGAGATATGTTTTACATGATTGCACATATAAAATTTAAGGCAGGCAGAGGGGAGAAGAGAGAAGAGGGAATGAGGGAGAAAAATTTGGAACTCAAAAAAATTTTTAATGAATGTTGGGGCAGCTACGAGATGCAGTGAGCACCATCCCTGGTGTCATTAGGACCTGAATTCCAATCCAGCCTTCAACACTTTCTAGTTGTGTGACTTTGGGCAAGTCACTTAACCCTGATTACCTCTTCCAAAAAAAATGAATGTTAAAAATTGTTTTTACATTTAATTGGAAAATATAAAATACTATTTTTTAAAAGTGAGGAGTTGGGAACACAGAATGTCTCTTACATGATGGCTCTTGGTGTCGGCCAAAAGGGAGTACTTAGCTCTCTTGCTCCTAAGCCTTCTTCACCTTCAACCTCATACACTGCCAGAAGCACACACACTATTAGCAAGTGCTAGAGAGGGCTTAGTAAAATCAGTAAGATCTTAGATCTGCTGAAACATTGAAACAAGTTCCTGAAGGAAATGAGATATGGATTGTAATGGAATCCAAGGACCTTGAATAGTGTGGTGAGAATTCTAGATTTGTAAGAAAAGCAGTGTGAAGCCATTCTGGGTTCTTAATTAGGGGGAAAATGTGATGAATTTGCTGTTAGAGGAAGTGGTAGTCATATACCATTTCAGAAGCCTAGAAGGAGGGCAACACAGCTATGGGGACTAAACCAGGCTGAAAGTATTGATAGACTAGACCTTGGAAGAAGGAGGAAATCTGAGAAACTATGGAGGAATAATAGGCTGTGCTTGCTGATTGATTAAGTCTTAAATAGATGGAATCAAAAATAATTATGAGCCTTAGAGAAGAGATAATCATGGAGCCATTGAAAAGTATTGAGAACTTCGTAATAGAGTTAGGAAAGGAAGATGATTTGTGGTGATAGCAGAATGAATATTCAAGGAAAGACATCTTATAGATAACTGGAAATATGGAACTAGTCAAGGGAGGAGGGATCAGGTCATGGTTAGAGATCTGGGTTTCATATACACATTAGGGGAAATAAGGGTTTGGCTAGGTAGATGGGAATGTCTGCAGAAAAACCAGAGTGTATCTCTTCAGGGCCCAACCTCTCCTTGTCTTATTTGTACCTTTCTGAGGCATAGCAAATCTTTGGGAAATATCCACAGGCCAAGCACCAGTTGATGGGGAGGATGCAAGAGGAATGGAAAGAACACAAAGGGGTATGTCCCCAGATTCAAAGAGAAGGAGGAAGCTACTACCTGCAGCCCAGAGAAGAGGTGATAAAACCACTTCTCCTAACTCAACTGATAGTGAGGGTTGAGGACCCCTAGCTGGCATTGAGGGTGGGGGGGGCAGAGTGGGAAGAAAAGTGGAAGAAAAAATCTTGCTGATTGACCCCTCCCTGATTGACCTTTCTTGATAATATCCAGCTCAGGTGACAAGTCACGCAATAAGAGGAATCCAAACTCAACCACAGCAGCAGCATATGGCCCAGATGAGGTGGCCTTCAAAAAGTTCTAACAATCCCTGAAGAGAACTGAACTGAAATTCAGAGGCAAAGCTTCTGCAGATGTCAGCTGAGGAGCCTGAGACAGAAGCCGTCCCTGTCCGGTTTTGTTCAATGGCAGAGCAGTAGCAGCCTGAAGTTAAGGAGGCAGAGTTTCAGTGAACAACAGCTTCGAAGGGCCCTCCTTTAGCAGGTGGCAGCCGAGGAGGCCCCAAGCTCCCCAGAGTTTTCCTGCTGCCATGCAAGGCAATTCTCCTTCCAATGTCCTTGGAACTTGAGGCCCCGCTACACCCTGCCAAAAGAATTTGGGCTTTTTCCCTACTGGTACAAGGACTTTTTGAAGTTCTTTCTCATTTGTTTAGGGGGAGTTAAGAATGATTTTATCACATAGGTTTTCCTGTTAGCTGTTTTACTATGGTCAATTAAATGCTTTGATATCGGAGACTACACTGGCTGGAGACTTAGACTGTGTATTTTCCCCCACAATGAAGCAGAGGGAATGTCATACATTCCAAAAATATTTATTATTTTATTTTCTCAATGAACATTTTTCTCCCTCTCACCTCCCCCTCCACCATGAAGAAGAAAAAAGAAGGAAGGGAGGAAGGAAGGAAGGAAGAGAGAGAGAGAAAGAGAGAGAGAGAGGAGAGAGAAAGAGAGAGAAAGAGAGAGAGAAAGGAAGGAAGGAAGGAAGGAAGGAAGGAAAGAAAGAAAGAAAGAAAGAAAGAAAGAAAGAAAGAAAGAAAGAAAGAAAGAAAGAAAGAAAGAAAGAAAGAGAAAGAAAGAAAGAAAGAAAGAAAGAAAGAAAGAAAGAAAGAAAGAAAAAGAAAGAAAGAGAAAGAAAGAAAGAAAGAAAGGAAGGAAAGAAAGAAGGAAAGGAAGGAAGGAAGGAAAGAAGGAAAGGAAGAAAGGAAAAGAAAAAGAAAAACCCAATGCTTATAACAAATATGCAGAGTCAAACAAAACAAATTCCCACTGTGGCGGCGGTCCAAAAATGTCTGTCTCACATTCTGCAACTTGAGACCATCACCTCTCTGCCAAGTATCATAAATTCTTTGTAGTCATGGTTGATCATTGCTCCAAAACCATTTATTACTAAAATATTCAATATGGATGAGATTCTGTGGGGCAGGGAGAGGCATATAAAGACGATAAAGACAAGATCCCTGCCTTGAGGGAGTTTAGAGGCTAGTACGTGAAACAAGGCAAAGCTAAATGGGAAAGTGGTAGCAATAGAAACCTTGAAACGAGGAGAGTGTATACTCTGCTAGAAATCATCTACCCCAACAACAAGTCACTATATAAATGAATAACCTGAAGGTCAGAGAGGGGATAAAACCAAGATCTACCAGCTTGGTGTTGGCAGAGGAGTGGTTGGGGCTTAGATCTTTTGGCTCCCAATCTAGTGCCATTTCCAGAGGGATAAAAATTTCCAGAATGGAGCCTTCCAAAAAACCTACTAATAAAGAGCGGAAGGAAAAAGAATGAGCAAAAAGAAACAGGAAGACAGGTTTTATGTCAGTGTGCTAATCTGGTCTGGGATTTCAAGGAACAGAGATAAAACTTCATAATAATTTGGTTTACTGATAATATACAATAGTGAATAGATTTGTTTAAGAAGTATAAAAGATGCGCGCCCTGCCTTACTGCCCTTCTGGGTTCCAGATTTGGCCTCATTGGGGGAAATGAAGCTCCATGTAACTCTAAAACAAGCAAGTATCTCTATCCAGGCGCTAGATTGAGTCTGGGTGGTCCATATTTCTTAGAGGCTTTTTAGTTTTATTTTATACTAGGGTCGAAAAAGGGAGAAATGGAGGGTGTTTTACAAATGCACCAATTTTGAAAAAGCAGAACTCAGGTCGTATCCCCAATATACCAGTCTCAACACAAGGATTTTTTTTTTTTGGCCTCAAGTCTTATCTAGACTTTAACTACTGAATGGGTGTTGCCTCAGACAAACTGAGACCTGGGAAAGACCTTAGCTTAAAAAGGCCAAGGTCTCCCACTGCCTCAAGGGCCATCTCTAGACATCCTGATCTATATCTTGTCTCTGGACCCACAAGGCTCTGGGAGAGAGAGTGAAGATGATGACTTTGCATAGCTCTGCCCCACATAAATCCAATTCACTTGTAAGTCAGGACATCACCCTCCAAATGTTATTGGTCCTCTTTGAGAACGAAAGACAAACAATAAACAATTTTGAGAAAGCAGAACTCAGGTTATCTCCCCAATGTACCCGTCTCAACACCAAGGTTGGTAGAACTTCTTTGTAGTAAGCATCTTAATTCATGGATATTCATCAGTAACTCATGCTAGCTGTCTCTATCGGCACCTCCCCTCCTTCACTGGGTGAGGGGGCCTGATGTAACCAGGATGGATGGGAAGGTCAGACAAAATCTAGTTGAACACAATGTCAGAAACACAAGAGAGAGCAGTCAAAAAAAGTGTCTTAGAAGGTCAAAAAATATAAGAATTGAGAAAATTGTCTTCCATTAAGCTATAAATCTGTTTACATCTCTTTGCTTTTACATTTCTTTGCCCTTTTTTCTTCCCATCCCCATTTCCTCTGCCGTTTTGCCAAAGTCTTCTAGATTCCAGTTTCATTCACTGATAGTTATGGAGGAGGAAATCTATAAGCTGGTAGAATAAAAAGAGCAGGGCTACAAGGCTAAACAGCCAGTCATACAATCACTCTACACGTGTCTTGGTGTATATACATACATGTACATGTGTACATGGATTACATGTGAACTACATAACTACATATTTACATAGTCATGGCCATGCTTGGTAAGGGGCGTGTTCCATTTTGGTAAAGGTGCTGCTCCATTTTGGTAAAGGGGTGTCGCACATACTCAGCTAGGGTCCAAAGAGGCCCCTTGCCAGAGGAACGGGGTTGCTACCCCAGGGTTTGCAGGACAGGCTTCGGGGCAGAAGGAAGGAAGGACATTGGGAGAGACCTCTCCAGAGTCGGGGTACTCAGGGGAGCGTCTCAGCCTCGCTAATCTATGCTGTACACATTCAGCTGTAAGTCGAGCTTCAGGATCTGAGTCCCAGCAATCCTCCAGCAGCTCAGGCAGCCCACCAGGCTCCTGGAAAAAAAGACAAAGAGTTAGGCCACCCTCCCTTCTGCCCCTTCCTCCCCTATGTCTTGATGCAGGTTGTCTTTGTTGCTTCCCCCACCTCTCTATTCTTCTCTATTATCCCTTACGGCTCCTGGAATTTAGAGCTAGAATGAATCTTAGAAATTACCTAATCCAACCACCTCATTTTACAGATGAGGAAACTGAGGCCTTCTTTTCAGAGTCAATGTGGAACACTAGTCTTGGAGTCCAAAGACCCTGGTTCAAGTCCTGGTTCTGTCCCCTTGTACAAACTTGCCTCCCCGACCCTCAGTTTTCCCATCTGCAGAATGTACTACCTACTGCTCCTGTGAGGATCGCATATGGAAAGTGCTGTAGGAAGGTGAGTTATCATCATCATTAGTACTGCTATTGGCGTTGTCTCATGTCACATAAACCCCTTTCAGGGTAACAAAAATTATCTTCCCTCAGAACAGGCTCTTTCTACCTTCTAAGGTATCAATTTGTTTCTTAAACTAGTCCAGGCTGATGTGTTAATAGGACAAAGACATTCCTTCCTTCAAAGACTTTCCTTCCTTCAAAGACCTTCCTTCCTTCCAAATAACGTGGATATTTTAGTGGGGGTCTTCCCCTATTGTTTAATCCAGGGGTAGGGAACCTGTGGCCTAAAGGCCACATGTGGCCCTCTAGGTCCTCAAGTGAGGCCCTTTGACTGAATCCATAGAATCCTTCATAGAACAAATCCCCTTAATAAAGTCCTAAATAATAATAAATAATAATTTATAATTAATTTTAAATATTTAAATATTATATAATAATAAAATGAGAAATAGTAATAAAATCCTGGGATTTGTTCTGTGACGTTTGGATTCGGTAAAAGGGCCGCACTTGAGGACTTAGAGGCCCACATGGGGCCTCTAAGCTGCAGATTCTCCACCCCTGGATCTGACAGAAATTAGTATTATGGCTATTCCATGTGAGCAAAGGAGAGGAGCAAAGGAGATGGCAGAGCTATGATTAGAAGATATGTTGGGAGAGAGAACATTTCCCATTACTCAAACCACTCAGAACAGGCAATCGCTTATTTTACCTATGCCAAGGGCTGGCCCTGGCCAGGGGCACAGACACAAAAGCAGACAACATAGAGACGGAAACGAGAACCCAATTAAGAGAAACCGAGGCATCAAGGGGAACCTTCCTCTGGATGCCAGTAGTAGAGAGATGAGCCTCAGATGGAGCCGGCAGGTATGATAGGGAGACCTTCCTGAAGGAGGGGAATGAACAGCAGGGGGAATTTGGGTGGAATGGGGCCAGATGGAGAGGAGGAGAACAAAGAATGTTCCCAGGAGTGGGAATTGGCCTGTATGGTCACAGGAAAGGGAAATAGAAAGCTAAGGAAAGTCATAAGAGATGATGAGACTAGCTGAGTTTAAGGAGGTCTATATGGAGAAGTTTGGGTAGAATGTGGAAATTCATCCCCTCCAGGTCCATGCCCCTCCTTCTTTGTAACACCCCCCTCCCCATCCCCCCCACACTGTCCCTTCCCTCCCTCTCTTCTGATCTTTATGCCTCTCACCATGGTGGTACGGTACCAGCTGGGGGGAATGTGGGGCCGCCTTCTTTCTGCCACCGCCAGGGCCCAGAGCTCGCAGGTGGTGGGGCTGCTTCCCAGCTCTGCCTCGTAGGCTAGCTGGAATGGTGGGGGCCTGTGGTCTGGGGGTCAGGCACATGGAGAATAGGAGTCAGTGTCTAAGGTGGTTCCCTTAGGATGAGTTTGGGGTGGGAGAAGTAAGTGGGGGGGAGAGTTTAGGAATAGCTTAGGAGAGGAGCCCCGTGGGGGGCAGAGGTTAGGACTTCTGAAGAGGGTGGGAATTGGGGAGGTTGTTGAATCAAGGTCCAGGAAAGTGGTATTTGGACCAAAACTGAAGTTAGAAGACCTGGGTTCTAGTCCAAGCTTTTCCCGATGCGAGCCATCATGCTATTAGATAAGCTTCTCTCAGCCTCAAATTTTCTTGTGAAATGGAGATAATAAACTCTGCTTGGCCTATCTGTATATCTCTTATAGAAAGGTGAGCTTTCAAGGGGCAGCCAGGTGGCCCAGTGAGTAGAACACCAGCCCTGGAGTCAGGAAGGACCTGAGTTCAAATCCGGCCTCAGACACTTGACATTTACTAGCTATATGACCTTAGGCAAGTTACTTAACCTCAATAGTCCTGCCTTCCCCCCTCCAAAAAAAAAAAAAAAAAAAGGTGAGCTTTTGGTAATGGGAGTGGAAGTATATTGGGGAGAACATAAGAACCGGGAAAGAGTGAGTAGTGTTCCTGGGAGACACAGGAGGTGAGAGATGCGTGGGGTATGTTCAGGGATGTTCCAGCCCCTCACCAGGCCATAGGTCAGGGCATCGACTTAGCATCTCCCACAACAGCAGTGAAAGAGAGTAGATATCAGCCCTCCGAAGGGCCATTCCCCAGTCCTGAAGGTCCAGAGTCTTGTCCAGGATCTCAGGGGCCATGTACCGCTGAGTTCCAGCCTTGAGTGAAGGAGGACCTTGCACCGTTACCATGGCAATCTGATAGTAACAAAAGCTTCTTCTCTCCCCCCCACCCCCACCCCCGCCCCATGCAGCTACCCGAAGAACACCCCCCTCCTTTTATCTCCACAGTAATATAATTTCCCCCAAAGACATCGCTTCCAACAAGACCCTTGCCATCAAACCAGGGACATTCCTCTTCCCTCCTTCCCCCTGCCTAAAGTCCCCACCTCCATGATGGTGGCTGGGCCCCGGGGTTGAGTGGGGAGCCAGGTAGGTGGCTGAATGAGACCAGGAAGAGCCAAGGCAAGGCCCAGGTCTCCAATGGCACAAGAACCATCATCCCGAACAAGCACATTGTGGCTACTCAGGTCCCTATGGGCAATGCCTGGTTTATATTGACCTGAGGACGGGATTAGAAGTCAAAGGTTATCCTTCACCCTCTTTTTCATAACCCCTAATTGCTCATTCCTCCTTTCAGAATCCCAACTTCCCCTGGGCTCACCATCCTTCCAGGATTCCTCATGAAGGAAGGCCAGGCCACTAGTCAGAGAGAGTGCAAGCTTTATAGAGTGGCGCCAATCACAGGTATGGTGGGCCAGGTAGTGGCATAGGGAACCCTAGAGGAAGGATTACATAGTACGAGAAAAACATGTGAGCCTTGGGAAGAGGGAGCACGCAACAGAGACAGACATCTCCCCACCCACACACTTTGGGAAACATCATTTACAGTTATCCCTTCCACATCGCAGGGGTTAGGGGTACAGCGCCCCTGCCCATAAAAGTTTTTGGCCCTCTCTCCATACCAGAGAAGGTCTGAATTTTTTCTTTTTTCTTTTGTGGGGTGCTGCTATTATACGATACTATGCATATATTTTATGCATTTCTGAGTTTCTAAACTTTTTTTGTGTCATCTGCCAGCCTTTGTGTGTCGTCTGTGACTTCTGCAAAACTCCCATTTAATTTCTTACACCAACCCATGATATATAGAAACCGTGATGGGGAAGCTGTCACGTGGAAGGAATAACTATTATTCTCATAGCATCAAATGAAATTCAATTATTTAGTGCCTATTAAGTGTTTGAGGCAGGTAGTTGGCTGAGCGGAGAGTGTGCTAGGCCAGGAGTCAGGAAGACCTGAATTCAAATCTGACCTCAGACATTTACTAGCAGTGTGACTCGGTTAAGTCACTTAACCTGTTTGCCTTAATCCACTGGAGAAGGAAATAGCAAAATACCTCTCTATCTTTGTTAAAAAAAAACAAAAAACAAAAAAAACAACCAACAAACAAGAGACTCATGAACGGTATTGGCATGCTATGGTCCATGGGCTCACAGAGTTGGACATGTATGGCTGAACAGCAACAAAGTGAATGGCACTGCAGGATAAACGGTAGAAAATCAGGCAGGAAGGCAATAACAGATCACCAGCTAACTATCCATTGGGAGAAAGAGCTGTAGACATAGGGATAGAGAGGTATGGAGGGAATTGAAGGGAGACTGGTAACGGACGGAGGGAAGTCACAGGACAAGAGAGAAATGAACAGAAACAGGGAACGAGGGACGGAAGCTGAGAGCCCCAGATGGTCTTCCACCTCCCGCCATCACCAGACTCTTACCTTGGGGTAGAACTGAAGAACCAACAGGGGACCGGGGGGCTGGGGGCCGGGGCCCCCTCTGCCAGCGGCAATAAATCGTACTATGTTGTCATGCTGCAGGCCAGATAGCTCGTAGAGAGCCCTTTCTGCCTGAAATTGGGGTGCTGCCCAAGGTGGGAAGGCCTTGATGGCCACTGGCTCCCCTTGTAGGTGTCCTGCCCATACCATCGTGTGGCCTCCCTCTTGTAGGATCTGGGCAAAGGGGGATAATACGTTGCAAGGGGGCTGGACTCATCACCTCACCTTCAGGCTTCTGTCCTATTCAATGCTTCTCGCCCTCATCCCTCACCATCCTATCTATCACAGCAAAGGACTGACCCAGTGCCCAATTGTTGGAATTGAGGTGTTGGGGTTTTTATCCTCCACCCGCCACCTCCCCACCATGCCGTGGAGAACAGAGACCTGAGAGAAGCATAACTCCTGCAGCTCCGGCAACTCCTGGCTCCAACCGCTGCCTGGCTCAGCTTCTAGCTCCTGGCCCCCCGAGGCCCTAAATGCCTTCCACTGTCGAAGGGCTGGAGATACAGGTGGTGGGGGGCCATAGGGTTGGGAGGCATGGGGCCAGCATGCACAGGACCAGGGGCTTGGGAGGTACAGGGTTCTTGAGAGCCCATGGAATGGGATTGGAGGAAATGGAGGTTATGGGACCAAGACCACGGGCAGGAAGTAAAAGGACCATGAGGATGATAGGGATTAATACCTAGGGGAGGTTGGGGCAGAGAAAGGTCCAAGGACATGGCTTCATGCTAGAGAGGGCATGGTCATGGCAGAGGGAGGCTGGGGAAAAGGGCCCAGAGAGTACCTGGGAGGTGTTTGTGTGTGGGGGTGACACAGAGAAGCATCAGAAGGATGCCCAAAGGGCATTGGGGGGAGGGGGGTGGCAGGGGTCAAGTCTGTACCCAAGATGCTGCTGCCCAGCATAAGAAGGAGAAACAGCCCCAGCAGAGACACCACCACCAGAAAGGAGTCCCCTGGACAGATAGAGAATAAATTCAGGGCTGGGGGAGTACTCTAGGATATTTCCAACCTCCCCTCCCCCTGGCAAAGAAAGACATGGATCCTGGGCACTCTGGGAACCCATCCTCTGGATTCTCGATCCCCTTCCTGTTGCTTCCATAGAATTTTTCTTGTTATCTTCTTGTCACCAGGGTAAAAAACATCCCAAGGTCAGGAGGAGGGAGGAGGAGGCTTGGACTGGGAGGAGTATGGACAGAGGGAAAACTGGGCATGGGCCTCCTCCCAGTTTCAACGCAATCCCCACTCTCCCCCACCTTGCACACACAACCCCAGCCTGGCCTTCCAGTTTAGACCCTTAGGCTCCAGAGTAGTGATTACCAGGTAGAGATTGGGGACCTTGAGAGTTGGGGGTCCTTGAGATCCCTGGGGGTGGCAGGTAGCTGTAATTAGCATTGCAGAAATCAGTGCCACAGGAGCAGGTGAAGAGAGTGGAGCCAGGGCTTGGGTGGGCACGGCGGGTTGGCTCACATCGGGGGGATTCACAGCCCGGCTCATCACTGTCTCGGCAGCCTGATTGGGGCGGGAAGGAGAAGGGGACAGGAGGCTATAAAGTCCATTTTTAGGGAACCTATTTTCCCCTCTCTTTTTAGAGGCGTCCCTTCAATCTCTGAAATGGCCTTTCTTCCCCTGCAGATGTGCTATCATTCTCCTCCGAGAAGCTAGCTTCTCCCTCCCCATGTCTTGTCTTTCATGCCAGTGCTCTCTTCCTCTTACTTCCTAATCCTGGCCACTCACCCTGCATCTCCAGCTGAGCCCCATCCTGAGTCAGGTTCCATATTCCAAAGCAGCAGTGGCTGTAGACGCAGCGGATACCCCTGGGGGGCCCTGGCCCTGCATCTAGTAGCTCCCCCAGGGCCTTTGTGCTGCCCTGTACCCCAGGACCCTCAAAGAAAACACAAGTCCGGTGACCTGGTGGGGCTGAGGACGAGATCAGGGCAGGGAAGAAGAAAGGTGGAATTACACTCCAGATAGACAGATGTCCAGTCAGAGAGAAAACTCATGTCACCTCTCAGGTTCAAGGTGGAAAAGCTAGGAAGTCAGCAGCCATATAAAATGAGACCCCCCTCCCCATTTGCCTTGTACCCAACTCTCTAAAAGCCAATGGGTCAGATATCTCAAATGTCTCACTGCCCCCCATGCCCCCATCCCCAGTCTGTCTCAGGGATAACCTGCCTTGAAAGCCAGAAATCCAGAACAACCCAATCCTGTAGACACTTACCCTGCACAGCTGCAGGAAGAAGCATCCAAAACCCTAGGGTCCCCAACATGACTGAGGAGGGGGTCTGAAGGAGAAGGTTTTGGGGAGGTTGAGCTAATGTTGGCGTTTTTTCGTTGGCCGCCTGGCACTGTGGGGCTCTCTGATCCCACCGTCCCCAACTCCTCCTCTCTACCCGCCCCTACCCTCAGCCTGTGTGGGGGAGACTGCAGCTGTGGGAGCTGTGGGGATGGGGGGGAGGAAGGAGAGGAAGGGAGGAGCAGGACCAATCTGAGATCCTCAGGCCTCTTCATGCACTCCTTCCTTCTCTGGTCAGGAGTGGGGGGCTTTGATGTTTAGCTGAGAACTCAGAGACTCTTGTCTTTTATAACTTTTTTTCCTTCTGTGGCACAAGAAGAAGGTGTAGGCCTGCCTGAGGGGAGCCAAGGTATAGCCTTCAGTTGTTATAAACCCCAGGTATTTCTTCCAAAGACCCCTCAACTGGCTCCATGTCTCCTCCTCCCAACTAGGCCTCAGTTCTTCCCGCGCTGTCCTCAGCACACCCATTAGAATGAGGATCTCAATTTGGGCTCTTAGAGGTTAATTGAGGGGACAGTTATCTAGGGGCTAGGTTGCAATTTAGTCTACTACCACAAGAGGTCAGCACACATAGTGGGAAGGAGGGGTGGTGTCATCTAGGAAAAAACCTCAAGTCAATTAAATCAGTCAATCGACTATATAAATTGTTTATTAATTAATACATATTTCCCGGGCACCCAAGATCCTGTATTAGCTAGGCGCTGCAAAAGATAGAAATAAACCTACTCTCACTGTCCTGTTTCTCCCTGATTCATTGCATTTAAATTTCCAGAAAAAGTTGTTTGTTGTGTTTGTCCTTCATTCTCAAAGAGGACCAGGACATCAGGAAGATGATGACATGACTTGCCGTTGACTTTGATTTGAGTGAGGGTGGCCTGTGCAAGGTCACCAGCCTCGCTTTCTCCTCCAGAGCCATCTGGATCCAGTGGCCTGATATTCACCAGGATGACCGGAGATGGCCCAGGGTGCAATGGGAGACTAGAAAAAGTTGTTTATACTCAACATCTACACTTCCCTGCTACCTACTCTATCCGCAATCCTTTGCATTCTGCCTTAGAGAAGCTGGAACGTACCCCAAATGGAGTGACCAGTGTGATGAGAAGATGGGAGAATATTTAATGATTAAATATAGGGATGTAGGCACTTAATAAATGCTCGTTGACTTCTTGGACTTTAGCAGGAAAATCAGAAGACTTGGCAGGGGGTGGGAGTATATAATAATCATAACAGTTAGCATCTATATAACACCTACCATGGACAAGACACTGCATTAAGCACTTTACAAGTATTATCTCATCTGATATCACTACAACCCTGGCAGGTAGGTGATATTATTATCTTCATTTTACCAAAATGGAAACTGAGGCAATAGAGATTAAGTGACTTGCCCAAAGTCTCACAGCTAGTAAAAATCTGAGGCTAGATTTGAACTCAAGTTTCCTTGCTTCGGATATAGTGCTCTGTCCACTGCGCTGCTTAATTGACATTATTATGATTATGGCTATGATTATTAACAGCAGCAGCATTGAAAAATTCCTATCAATAACAGATATTCCAAAGAAGAATAAACAGCCTCTTGGGAGATGTATCAGTAAGGCAATAATGACAGTATAGATGATAATTGTCCAAATGCCTATGTGGTTCCGTATTGCAAAGACTCTCATGTATTGCAAAGACTCTCCATACAGAAGGTAGAAGAAGTAAACTATTTATTCAGACACCAGAGACCCATATCCCATAAATCATCTGCCCAATCCATCACAGCAGTAAAGCATTTGATACATAATATCACAACATGGAGCTTTGCCATCCCAAAACCTGTCCAACCCCCTGCTGTGGTGTCTAAGAACAAACTCACACTATGGCTGTCACAGTCTATTCAGCTATCAGAGGTCGACTTGTGTTACCTCAGCTCTAACGGTCACAATGGCCATTAACAGCCATAACAGCTCTCTCTCTCTTAGCATTTGCTGACATAACTTTCTTTTTCTGTCAGGAAGCTCCTCCCACCACACATGACTTAGGCTTCCTGTGGCATAAGCAGGTCACATGGCCTATTAATGTGTGGGAAAGACCTTCAAATCTAAATTGCTGTTACAGGAGATAGCAAATTCCCTATCATGGGAGTCTTTCAGGCAGAGATTAGATGAACATAGGCCTGGGAAAGACCTTGGTTCAAAAAGGCCAAGGTCTCCCAGTGCATCTGGGGCCATCTCCAGTCATCCTGATTGATATCTGGCCACTGGACCCAGATGGCTCGGGAGGACAGAGTGAGGCTGGTGACCTTGCAGATCCTTGCCTCTCTTAAATCCAATTCACTTGCATGTCATGGTCTTCTTTGAGTTCTTTGAGAACAAAGGACAAACAACGGATAAGCACTGGGAGCAGATGTTATGCAAGGCATTGTTATGGGTTAGCCTAGCTAGCCTTTGTTCTTCCATCTCTAAGATTTCTCCATTCCCCACCACTTCACAGAACCTGTTCTCTCAAAAGTCAGCACGGATTTTCTTTTCATCACCGTAGGAGCATTCATTAGAGATGTGAAAGGGACCTTATAGTTCATCTAACCACGGTGACCCTGTTCTGGGCCCTCTTCCCTTTCCCCTCTGTATGACTTTGCTTGGTAATCTCTTCAGCTCCCCTGGATTTAATTATTACCTCTGTCATTTCTTGTCCTTTCATTCTCAAAAAGGATCACTACCTCAAGAAGATGATGTCTAGACTTGCAAGTGAATTGGGTTTAAGTGAGGGAGGGCTATGCAAAGTCATCAGTCTCACTCTCTCCAGAGCCATCTGGGTCCAGTGGCAAGATACAGATCAGGACAACTGGAAATGGCCCCAGACGCATGGGAGACCTTGGTCTGTCTAAGCTAAGGTCTTTCCCAGGTCTCAGTTTGTCTGAGGCAACACCCATTCAGTGATTAAGGCTAGGTAAGAAATGAGGCAAAGAATGGTCTTTTTGACCTAGTCAAAAGAAAAAAAAAATCAATCTGGGAGGGGAAGACCTGCAGGGTTTCTGGCCAAAACAGAAACAATTGCTATTTATACTAACTATAAATAAATAATTTAAAACGACTATTATATAATATCTTTACATTATTATCAAACCTACCTATCCTGCCCTAACCTCTCTGCAGACCTCTAGTCTCCCATCTCCAGCTGCCTGTCAGACATCTCAAATTAGATGTTCAGTTGACATCTTGAACTCAGTATGTCCAAAATATAACTCATTGTCTTTCCCCTAAATCCTTCCCCACCCCTTCAATCATATTCAGTCCTGTGCAAGTCTTTGTGACCCCATTGTGGGTTTTCTTGGCAAGGATACTGGAGTGGTTTGCCATTTCCTTTCTTAGCTCATTTTACAGATAAGGAAATTAAGGCAAATGGGGTAAAGTGACTTACCCAGAAGTCACACAGGTAGTAAGCATCTGAGGCCAGTTTTGAACTCAACCTATCTAGCTGTATTCCCTACCTTCCCTATTCCTGTAAAGGATAACCCCATCCTCCCAGTCCCTCAGGTTCACAATCTAGTCCAGGATGACTCCTTACTTTCTCTTGGATAAAGTGCTGGGCCTGGAGTCAGTAAGACTCATCTTCCTGAGTTCAAATCCAGCCTCAGAAGCCTACTAGCTGTGACCTTGGACACAACCCCATTCAACCAACTCCATTGGTTCCCTGTTGTTTCTAGGATCAAATAGAAAATCCTCTTTAGCTTTTAAAGTTTTCTGTATTTCCTGATCCCTGTCTGCCCTCCCAGTCTTCTTACTCCTTGCCCTATGTATTTTGCAATAGAGTGACACTGGTTTCCTTATTATTCCTTGAAGAAGATACTTCATGTCCCAATTCCAGAACATTTTCTCATGCCTGGAATTCTCTGCTTCTTCCTAACTTCCCTGACTTCCTTCAGGTCAGAACTAAAATCTATCTTACCTTCTGCAAGAAGTCTTTAGTACCTTCCCTCTACTGATTATCTCCAATTTATCTTGTATATATCTTGTTTGTCTTGTTTATCTTGTACATGTCTTATTTGTCTTGTTTATCTTGTACATATCTTGTTTGTCTTGTTTATCATCTTGCATATATCTTATTTGTCTTCTTTCTCTTGTACTTATCTTGTTTGTCTTATCATCTTGTGTTTATCTTGTATATATCTTGTTTGTCTTGTTTATCATCTTGTATATATCTTGTTTGTCTTGTTTATCTTGAACATGTCTTGTTTGTCATCTTGTATACATCTTATTTGTCTTCTTTATCTTGTACATATCCTGTTTATCATCTTGTACATATTTTGTTTCTCTTGTTTATCATCTTGTATATATCTGGTTTGTCTTGTTTATCATCTTGTATATATCTTGTTTGCCTTGTTTATCTTGTATATATCTTGTTTGCCTTGTTTATCTTATATATATCTTGTTTGCCTTGTTTATCTTGTATATATCTTGTTTGTCTATCATCTTGTATATATCTTATTTGTCTTCTTTATCTTGTACATATCTTGTTTATCATCTTGTACATATCTTGTTTGTCTTGTTTATCATCTTGTATATATCTTGTTTATCATCTTGTATATATCTTGTTTGTCTTGTTTATCATTTTGTACATATCGTGTTTGTCTTGTTTATCTTGTATATATCTTGTTTATCATCTTGTATATATCTTTTTTGTCTTGTTTATCTTGTACATATCTTGTTTGTCTTGTCTATTATATTGTATATATCCTGTTTCTCTTGTTTATCTTGTATATATCTTGTTTATCATCTTGTATGTATCTTATTTGTCTTGTTTATCTTGTACATATCTTGTTTGTCTTGTCTATCATCCTGTATATATCTTGTTTATCTTGTATATATCTTGTTTATCATCTTGTATATATCTTGTTTGTCTTGTTTATCTTGTACATATCTTGTTTGTCTTGTCTGTCATCTTGTATATATCTTGTTTGTCTTGTTTCTCTTGTATATATATATATATAGTATATAGTTGTTTCCTTGGTGTTTTTCCCATTTGACTGTGAGCTCCTTGAGGGCAGGGATTTTTTTTTTTTACTATTTTTTGTATCTCTAGCCCATAGCATAGTACTTGGCACATAGTAAGGCTTAATAAATGCTTGTTGTGGGAGTGGGGCAGCTAGGTAGTACAGTGGATAGAGCACTGGCCCTGGAGTCAGAAGGCTCTGAGTTCAGACTTCAAACACTTACTAGCTCTGTGACACTGAGCAAGTCACTTAACTCAGCCTCAGTTCCTCATCTGTAATATTGAAGGGGTATAGGATCTGGACTCTCCCCCTTGAACTTTAACCCAGATTCCTAGAATTCACTTGAGGCATCAGGCTCATCCCAGTATAATCTGTCCTTTCATCGGGGCGCCCCTCTACTAACCCTCCATTCTCTGTTACCTCTGTACTACCCCAGGCTACTTCCCACTCCTTATTCCCATCTAGACCCCTTTCTCCAAAGTCTGACACTGAATCTGGGTGCGTTTTTGCTGCCTGGCCATGTTCCCAGCCAACTTACTTGACCCTTGAGTTTTTCGTCGGGGTATGACTGCTTGTAGAGAAAAGAATACTTTGTTCCAAGCTTGAGGGGATGCACTGTTGTTTTCAGAGCTATTACAGCCAACTCTGCCACACCAGCACTCTTCCTTCCCCAAGAACCCCCAACCTGGACTGGACTCAGATCTATATCAGGCTCTGCACTTCTGCTCTGATCTGCCACTTAATTCCTCCCACCAGGTGGGCCTGGGGCCAGAAGCAACTGCAGCTGTAGTTTTGTAGCTGCTCGGCTGCCCCCCAG
>CM053623.1:217594563-217641090 GCA_028646595.1 Phalanger gymnotis
TTTTTTTTTTTTTACTTCAAATAGGGAATGCTTTCCCAAATAATTTGTTTTCTGGTTTACTGAATGCTAGAGGTTATTGAATCCGTCTTCCCCTGATTCTCCTTTATTTAATCTATTCCATTAATTTCCTACTCTATATCTTAGCTATTATCAGGTGGTTTTAATGACTGGGGCTTTATAATATAGTGTGGGTTCTGAATGTACTGTTTCCCCTTCATCTCCACCTCTTGTCGTAAGTTTCCTTGATATTTTAGATCTTTTTTTCTAAATGAATTTTGTTATCATTTTATTGAGTTCTGTAAAGTATCCCCTTTATAATTTGATTGATATAGTATTAAAGGTGCAAATTAACTTTAGTAGTGGCCAAGTATCCCTCTGACTACTAAAGTTCCTTAAGAGCACTTTGTAATTGAATCTATACAAATATATTTTTGATCAAATGAGTTAATTTTGGTAAGGTACTTAGCACAGTGCCTGGCATAATAATAGGTGCTATATAAATGCTAGCAATTATTGTCATAAAGCCCCAAAGGAAGGACAGGACTACCAGAGGGAAGGAGTTGACTGTCTAGGAACTCCGTGTATTTTCTCCTAATCAATAGTGTCTCCACCAGGTTCCCGTAAGACTAAAAGTGATTAGGTAGGTCTAATGGGAATGTGTGCTCCACTGCAGGGTTAGGAGTCAACTCTCTATTGATCCTAAATGCTTTCCCCTGTAAGGGAGGTAGGGTGGAGAAATTCCTTGGGGAAGGTTCAAGTCCAACAGAGAGGGAAAAATCTTAATTAGTTATGAGCTTTGTAGTTTTTTTGGAATGGAATTTCACTTTCTCTGACTGCCTCTTAGATTTTGTTATTGTTATCTAAAAATGCAGTAGATTTTTGAAGGTTTATTTTGTAGCATGAAGTTTTACTGAAGCTATTAATTGTCTTAATTAGTATCTTTGCTAAGCACAGACACAGGAGCCCCAGGAGCTCTCTGATGCTTGGCTAGTAGAGTATGATGGACAACTGGGGCAAAAAAGCTTCACCCAGCTGAATCAGCTCAGGGTCTCCTCAGTGCATCCTTCCTCCGTGGCTAAGTAAAAAATCCCTTGTTGATTGCTGAATGACCTACAAGGATATCATCCCATTTCAATGTCAAACAAGCTACTAGGGGAGTGATATGGGTTAGGTCCAGCCCAGAGCAAGTGTGAAATATTTCCTCTCTCCAATCCCTCCTTGGAGGAACAGAGAAAAATCAGTTTGGATAGATTGCAGAGTCAAAGGTGGGGGCGGGGGGTACAACTGGGGCCAAATCGAGAGGAACTCTAAAAACCATACATATTTTATCCTAGAGGTAATAGAGAGCCATTGAGGGTTATTGAAGAGTGACATGGACACATGTGTGCTTAAGAAAAATCACTTTGGAAGTAAGGTGGAATACGAATGTGTTTTGAGTCAGGGAGACCATTTGGGAGACCATTGTGATAAGCTAGCTAGGAGGTGTTGAGTGCCTGAACTAGGGTGAGGATTGTGTGAATACATAGAAAGGGTCAGATACAAGATGCAAATGACCCAATTTGGCACTTGACTAGATATATGGAATGAGGAGAGGATACTAAGGATAAAAGCCAAGGTTCTAAACCCAGAAGACTGGAATAATGGTGGTACCTTTGACAGAAATAGGGAAATTTGGAAGAGGGGTGGATTGGAGAGAAAAATAATGAGTATGATGAGTTCTATTTCAGGAATATTGAGTTTGAGATGTCTCCAAAACATCCAATTTAAAATGTCCTGTAGATATTTTATGATGGATTGATTCAAGGGAAAGATTGGGGCTAGATATATAAATCTATGATTCATCTGCATGGATGAAAATTAAAGTTAATGTGATCACCACGAGAGAAAAAGAGCATATAGAGAGAAGACCCACATCAGAGCCTTGGGGAACAATTACGAGGGCATGATATGAATAATGAGAAGGAACATTAGGGAGGTAGGAGTAGAAGCAAGAGAGAGTAGTGTCATGAAAACCCAGAAAGGAAAGAGGATCTAGAAAGAGAGGGTGGTCAGCAGTATCGAATACAGCGGAGAGGTCAAGAAATATGAGGATTTAGAAAAGAGCATCAGATTTGGCAATTAGGAGCTTGAGGCAGCCATTTCAGTTGAGTGGTGAGATTAAAAGTCTGAGAGGAGAGGAGAGAAGTAAAGGCCATAAGTGTAGAGAGCTTTTCCTAGGAGTCTGGCTGAAAAATGGGAATTCAGTATAATACAGGATGTTCCTAAAGTCTCAACACCTAGGCAAAAATGAATATTTTCAAGAAATGAAATGAATAAAATTTTCAACATTTTATTTAATTGGAATATTAACAAATAACATCTTCAATATGATTTCCATCATTTGTGATACAAAGGTTGCTGCCCTTTGCAAGATCCACATGAACTCGATGCAATAACTCTACATTGTTGTCAATTTTAGCATATTCACTCTTTATGTGTTCAATCGAGTGTGTTGCATCTTTGATTTTCATTGAGTACACCTTCTCCTTTAGCATACCCCAGCAAAAGAAGTCAAGGGAGCTAAGGTCTGTTAATATTCCAAATATTTCAAAATATGTATTTTTGCTTATGTGTCCAGACTTTAGCGACACCCCATAGTTCAGTAACATAACAGAACCATAACATGATATGTCATAACATGTTATGACACGACATGACATATTGTAATGTATTATATTATGTCATGCTATATGATGTCGCATCTTATATATCATATCATATTATGTAATAGATGTAGGCGTTAGTGACAGGTCTTTAAAAATGAGGGAGATTTGAGCATTCTTGAAAGCAGTAGGGAAGGAACCACTAGATTAGATCAAGGTTAGAGAGAGAGGATTAAGGTTGTAAATTGTTAGAAAAGATCACAAAGGTTGGGATCTAGGATAAGTCTGTTCTGTTTAAGGGCTGGCCTTGATAAGAAGTGCCACTTGGGGTAGGGGGGAACAGGGGAGGGAAAGGAGGTGAGAGCGGGGAAATGATATCAAGGCATTTCAATTTTCTCAGTAAAGTAAGAAGCAATATTGTCAGCTGAAAGTGTATACATGTATATACTTACATGTAAAAGCAAGAGAATCTGAAGAAGGAAAGAGAAGACTAACATCCGGGGAGTATTAGGACAGGAAGAGGTGGTGACTGAGCTGAGCCTTGAAGGAAGAAAAGAAGTTGGAAGAATAGAGATGAGGTGCATGGGGCAGATGCTTGGAGCTTATGCAAATGCATTGAGATAGGAGATGGAATGTTGTTTCCTGTCTCTGCTTCTGCTCCATCCCTAGAGTCTGCCTTCTTCCAAAATTCTGCTGGTCCAACTCCTACCCCTCGATGTCCAAATCAAATGATGCTTTCTCCAAGAGGTCTTCCCAGCCCTTTGGTTGTTGTTGTTGAGTAGTTTCACTCATGTCCAACTCTCCGTGACCCCATTTGGGGTTTTGTTGGCAGAGATACTGAGTGGTTTGCCACTTCCTTCTCCAGCTCATTTGGCAGATGAGGAGACTGAGGCAAACGGGATTAAGTGTCTTGCCCAGGGTCACACAGCTGGTAAGTGTCTGAGGCCGGATTTAAACCCAGTAAGATGAATCTTCCAAACTCTAGTCCGGATACCCTATCCACTGTGTTGTCCCCTAGCTGCCTACGTAACATTAATACAGCTCCTACTATGTGCCAGGCACTGTGCTAAGCACTCTCCTGTATGATCTCATTGGATCCTCACAACAACTCTGGTAGGTGCTGTAAATTACCCCCATTTTACAGTTGAGGAAACTGAGATGAAGTGATTTGCTGGTTCATAAACATATACACATACACAATAAGTTTCAGAGATCAAATTTGAACCCAGGTCTTCTGGACTCAGGGCAGCTAGGTGGCACAGTGGATAGAGCACTGGACATCTTCCTGAGTTTAAATCTGGCCTCAGACACTTACTAGCTGTGTGACCCTGGGCAAGTCACTTAACCCTGCTTGCCTCAGTTTCCTCATCTATAAAATGAGCTGGAGAAGGAAATGGCAAACCACCCCAGTATCTGTGCTAAGAAAACCCCAAATGGGGTCATGGAGAGTTGAACACAACTGAAACGACTGAACAAGAACAAAAAACCCATCCTAAAAACGGTTTAACACTTAAACAGCCTAATTACATATGAAGAGGTCAAAGAGACATGAACTAGCCTTTTGGGCAGGAGTGTGGAACCTGGAGCCTTGAGGCCAAACATGGCCCTCTAGGTCCTCAAGTGCAGCCCTCTGGATTCAGTCTAAGGGCTGCGCTTGAGGACCTAAAGGCCACATGTGGCCTGGAGACCTTCAGGTTCCCCACTCCTGCTGTAGGGCATAGATTGCCTGGGATGCCTTGGTCCCTAGTCTACATAAGATTCCCAAAGGAATTTGGGAAGCAAAACTGACACAATTGAAACAGATCATCCTAGGACAAGGTGGAGTGGCTTTTGAAGGGTGGAAAAAAACCAGCTTTTGAGCTAGGAAGGAACTATCCCATCTCCTACCTGGATGTAAGAAAACCCTCAGAGCCTTGGACTTAAAGGGAAAGGCCTCTGGGTCTCCAAAATTAAAGGTCCTGTTCTTACCTTTGGCACCCTAGCTAAAGAAGGCAAGCAAGTGGCTGAAGGTGGAAAAAAGACATTAGGTGCTCACAAAGAGCAAATTCAAGAAGTCCCGATCTACCTGCCTTAGCCGAGACATTTCATTCCAAAAAGAGCCCAGCAGCCACTGTCCACTGTCTGCCTCTGGGCAGGCAAAAGCAACTTACTCAGAACTGTCCAACAATAGCTGCTTACCAGTAAATTAGCCAACTAGGCTTCATGCAACGGTCATTGTCCAGGGCCAACACAGCCTACCCAGCATTGTCCCAAAGCAAACCGTTAGACATGAGGACCTTCTGAAGAAAGGGCATAGAGTCTGTTGTGCAGGGGTGAATTGCTTTAGCCATGTGACCCCTACATGATGCCTGACTACCATTGTACTTTAAATTCATGCACCTTCCTCCTCTCATGGGCTCTGTATGTATTTGGGGGAGACTGTGCCGTGGAATTAGGGGGAAAAGTACTGTTCTTGCTATACTATTTGCTAAAGAACTGAGTCTATTGGTTGACTAAGGGGAAACACTAGTCGGGGCTCATGAACTAGTGTTAGAAGCCACCACTCTTCTGGGGACCCAATCTGCCACTGCCAGGTCAATTGGCTAGTTGACCAAGTAATGCCAGACAAGGACCTTCCAGATACGTCTTATCATCCATATTAACAGCATAATCATAGGGTCGTTCAGTCGTTTCAGTTGTGTCCGACTCTTTGTGACCCCATTTGGGGTTTTCTTGGCAAGGAGACTAGAGTGGTTTGCCATTTCCTTTTCCAGCTTATTTTACAGATGAGGAAGCTGAAGCAAACGGGGTTATGTGACTTACCCGGGGTCACACAGCTAGTAAGTCTCTGAGGCAGGATTTGAACTCAGGAAGATGAGTCCTCCCGACTCCAGGTCTGGTGCTCTATGCACTATGGCACCACCTAGCTGTTCCTTGGTCCTTATTTTTTCATGAGGCTACTTCCACCCTTGATTTCTTTCCCTTTCTGCCTCTTATTATGCCCCTTACCACATTTATCATTTCCTCTTGTTTAACCTTTCCTTCTTAAACAACTCCCTCCATCTGGCTACAAATATATTCAGATCATCAAAGACCTTCTTTTGACACCACTATCATTTTAAGTTACTATTCAGGACTTTTTCTTCCTTTCCCTGCTAAATTTCTATCAAGACGAATCTACATTTCATTCCCTCACCACCCACTCACTCCTTACCT
Source organism: Phalanger gymnotis (assembly GCA_028646595.1). Classification (NCBI taxonomy): domain Eukaryota; kingdom Metazoa; phylum Chordata; class Mammalia; order Diprotodontia; family Phalangeridae; genus Phalanger; species Phalanger gymnotis. The sequence goes on from CM053623.1 coordinate 217,600,401, forward strand.
TCTGCAATTTGGCTTCTACCTGTAACCACTCTGGTGAGAGTTCTTCTTGACTTTACATCAACTTTTGGAATGTCATCTTCTGGGTACATTTTCCTCCTTAGGATCCTCAAAGATGATTCTTTGTTGGAAGATTATTTGGCTCTCCTACCTGACAGACCATTCCTACGTCTCTTTCGCTGCTTCATTTCTGTCCTCCAGGATGTTCAAAGTGAGGTCCCAAGTTTAGTCCCCAGCCCTCTTCTTGAGACCTTAAGGCTTTCCCTTGGTGATGGCCACCTGCTTCAGGAAACTAGGTGGTGAAGTAAAGCACTGGGACTGGATCCTGGAGGACACGAGTTCAAATTCAGCCTGAGATATTTCCTAGCTGTGCAAGTCACTAAACCTGTTTGCCTCAGTTTTCTCAACTATAAAACAAGGCCAAGAAATGCCTGTTGTTATTGTTGTGTCATTTCAGTTGTGTCTGTGACTTTCTGTGACCCCATTTTGGGGTTTTCTTGGCAAAGACACTGGAGTGGCTTGCCATTTCCTTCTCCAGCTCATTTTACAGATGAGGAACTGAGGCAAACAGGGTTAAGTGACTTGCCCAGGGTCACACAGCTAGTTAAGTGTCTTGAGGTCTGATTTGAACTCAGGAAGACGAGTCTGATTCCAAGCTTAGTACGCTATCCACCATGCCACCGGGCTGCCTAGTATCTAGTAGGAGTGTAATATTTGTCCCCTCCTGACCCCCTTCGTGAAGCCTTTCCTGAATTCCCTAGCTGAAAATAATCTCTTATATTTCTTAACACTATCTAGAACCCTCCTTCTTCATCCAATTCTACCTCTTCTCAAACCCACTTGGTTGTGTCTTATACCACCCTCTTCCCCCTCCCCCAATTTGGATTTTTAAAAAATGTTTGCATCCTCTCATAGTACGTAGTTGAGGTTTGTTGAATTTGTAAAATGAAAGGATTGGGCTATATGTGATCTCTAAGATTCCCTTCCAGCAATAGCATGCTTATCAAATTTTCAAATGACATGGCACTAACATTTTAGCTGGCAGTGTCCAAAAAAATCTCAAGCACTGGACTGAACTAAGACCAAATATGATAAAGTCTTATAAAAAAATCAACTTCACAAACAAGATGAGCATAGTGTGGCTAAGGCAAAAGTTAACATAAAAAGGATCTAAATAGTTGAGTGAAGGTAATGTAAGTAAAAAACTAATGGAATCGTAACAAATAACATCCAGAACATGGGGCATGATGGTCTTTTACCCCAGTCAGATCACATCTGGTGAATTTTCAATTCTGGAAGCCACAGGAATAAGAATCTGGAGTATCCAGGAGTACCAGCATAGTGAGAGGCTTCAAGAAGGTCCCATAAATTGTAGATGAAATTAGGGATGTTCAGCACATAGATGATTTCAAGCATATCCTAAGTCTTCCAAGAATTTATTTGAAAGGCTGTCGAGTAGAAAGAGGATTAGACTTTTACTTGGCCCCAGAGGTACAGGTCCAATAGTGGGCAGATGTTGCCAAAGGGCAAATTAAAACTTCCTGAAGATTAGGTTATGGGGTGTGGCAATTTCTATAACCTGGGAAAAGTGAGCTTCTATGGTAATTGGAAATGAGGAGAGAGGTTCTATCTCCTAATCAACAAGCATTATATAAACAGATAACTCTTTATTCCTTATTTGTGGGGGAATTGACCCAGCCTGGTGAAACACAATAGGAGGTAGGGGAATATTATGGCATCAATGTGGTGGACAAATGCTATAGTTATTAGGTGAGAAAAAAGCTGTTTCAGGGATCACACACCAAGGATAGAGACAGCCGTCTATACTTCTCTAAGAACGTGTAAGGGTCCCACCAATTGAGGCCAGGGGGAGTAGAAAACATTCACTCTGACTTTCTTTACCAGCTAAGAGACCAGGTCAGATATACATAGATTGTGAAGGATGAGAGGAAAACAGACTAAGTGGGGAATTTATCACCTCCATAAGGCAGCAAGGATCAGGATCAAGCTGAGAAATAACTCCATTCCACTCCATGGCCTTGAACTTCCTCAAACAGTATGGGGACAGGCTATCTCGGCTGGTAGGTCAGAGTTCAGAGCTGAGTGGTGGAGCAATGAGTTAAAAATGAGGGTCTGGGGATGGCCAGGGTCAGGACACCGGCTTAATGGAAAATCCACAGAGATCCAAGTTTCCTGACCCCAGCAAGAAGCCAAAGCTGGTCGGTCTTGGGGGGTGGAGGTGGGGGGAAAGAACCAATTATTTTGAGCAGAAAACAAAGGCCCACAAACTACATCACTTTCTCTCTTTGATAATAAAAATAAAAAATAAAAAAGGGTCTCTCATTGGTCTAAGTCTACAATGGCCCGACTTACAGTTCGCCTCATTATTTACATGGCCAAAGCAGAATTTTTCCTTTGCTTATTTCCATTAAATTACGGAACCCTGAAATAGGCATATGATTATAGTTAAAGTCTGCCCAAATAAAATTACGGGAGAGAAAGGGCAAGTCAGCTAGATTAATGTGCAATAAAATCTCTTGTTCATAACCATAAGCTTTTGGATGAGAAAAATCCATTCAATACCCCATTCAACTCACTCCTCCACACACAGAGACATGGCTTTTTATTAAAAAATTTTTAATTGGTTTACAAAGGAGCTACAGACTACATTGAAACTAATCTTTGTACAAAAAGGCAAAAAAAAAAAGTTCCCTCCCCCACCCCACCCAACCCAGACAAGAACAAGGGGAAAGAGACAAGAAAATGAGACGAGAGAAATATGAGCAAAAGAGAGAAAAGATTGATGGACAAGAGTTAAGAGGCAAGAGAAGAGGAAAATAACGAGTAAAAAAAGGGCAGGAGTTCTAGATGAAATATAGAGAGACTTAAAACCATATTTCCCCATAGAGCTCTGGTGGTAATCTGTTGGAAACCAACAGAAACAGCATGGTATTGAGATTTTTTTTAAAGGCAGTTGTGTGGTGACTGGTTATTACCAGTGTTAGGAAATTAAAAAAATATCATCTAAAGTTGTAGGCACAAGAAGTTGGGTCACAGCCTTCACAGGGGATGGCTGAGACTCATGAAGAAGCAGGTCATCCTGGGACAACTACCACAAGCCTATCTCAGCAGGTGTCCCCGCCCCCATCTTTCCTCCGTCCTTGGTGAAGGCGGGGGAAGCCATAGGGAGAGGGGCTAAGCAGCAGGATAGAGGCTTACCTATGCCAACCCTTCCCTGGGAAGAACATCAGGTACTGCATGGGAGAAGAGCTAGGTAGCTGAAGCCTGCTTCCTGCTCCCCAGGGGGAAGAAGGCACAGTAGCATTTCTGAGCATTGGAAGGACAAACACAGGCAAATATACCCCTTTTCCCCTCACACCAAGGGGCACCAGCAAAATAAATTCAATTCCTTGTTCTTCCTCAGCAACCACAGCCCTAGACCCAGCCTTGCCTGTGACTGATCTTTCTAATCCTGAGGTGAGACCAAGAAGTGTGGGGGAAAGCCAAACGGACCACCAATATCCTATAATCTCTAGAATCCCTAACAGTTGAAGGCTAAGGCTGTTTTGGGGGTAGGGAAAAAGAAAAGTGTTAAGTTACCCTGCAAAATATTAAGACTTCAGCTACCAAGCAATATGCCCTCCATCCCTGGGTTGACCAGACCATAGCCCAACACCCTTCTCAACCAGTTTTGTGGAGAGTGATAGGGCCTGGGGAAACTGGTTTGGTGTTGAAGAACTGGATCAACGCTCGCCTCAGATTGAGGGAAGTAAGCCAGGGAGTCCTAAAGCCCAGGGTCTCAGGAAAGGGAATTAAAGCTAGATTAAGAAATAGGAGAGAAGGATTTAAGCTTAAGGCAACTTACTTCTGCCCTGTGACCTTAGCTAGTGCCTGGGTGCTGGTGTTCAGAGGAGAACAGAGAAAAGAAAGTGAATCAACCTCAAAGCTGATCTGCTCATCCTCCTTGGAAGAGGTCTGTGGCCCGGGAGCAGAGCCAAAAGAGGCACCAGGGAGAATTTGGGCTCCCAAACAAAAAGTAATAACCTGCCCATATTTTATCATAAATTTTCAAAAGCAACCTTTTCCGGGGTTGGATGAATGCCACATCCTCCTCCCCCTTCCCAAGGCTACTGCTGCCACCTTTCATCCCCCGACAAACTAACCCCTCTCTTTCCAAGAGAGATGGAACAGATTTCACTTTCTATCTTCCATTACCAGAGGCCTCGCAGCCCAGGGTAGGGTAGGGGTCTAAATGAAGGGGTCCCACTCTAGACAGTCAGACCATCCTCACTCTTTTTTTTTTTGGCACCTGCATCTCCAAGTGCTTACCTTCACCCCAAGGCTTGACAGGCACAAGGGATGATTGTAGCTGGGTGGAAACTTTAATCAAGTAGCACCTAGGCTCCCCCAGAGCATGACAGGGACCTGGATAGCACCCCCAACAAGGTCCCTCCAACACCTGTACCCCACCAAAAGGTATATAAATTTATTGCATTTCAGCAAAGATCTGCAGCTTCCAGTATTCACAATGTGAAGATATTAACAATACAAAATATATTCTGAAAGTCAAATACCTGCAGTTTATAGTGCTTTCTCAGATTCGTTAAAAAATACAATGCTTAAAGTTTCCTATATAAGATATACAAAAGCAAAAAATATATATATATAGTAGAAATAAATCAGCCATATTAATTTACAGCTTTTGTACCCAACCTTCCCCCACTCCTAAGCCCCATGTCCATTACTTCTGTATTTCCTGAAGTTAAGGGGGAGTGGGATTGGGAGTGGGGGGGACAGGTTGTTTATTCAGGTTTGGGCTGGGCTTAGAAATTACCCATTAAACTGCACTCTGTTCAGAACCCACAGGTCAGGGTGGAATAGGACAGCTAGAAAGTCCCTAAAAAGACAGTATGAGATCTCTTACCAATTTGAAGAACAAGGGAGGAAGCCAAAAGGTACAAAGGCCAGGCAAGGGAATGAATGTTATTAACATCACCTCTCCTATCCTAACCCCTACACCAAAAGAAAGCAAAAGCAAAAACAAAAACCCCAAACCCCACAACAACAGGATTGGTCATGACAAAGAAATGATCATAACATCTCATGAAGGAGGGGAGATGAGTCTCAGGATCTGTCTACCTGATGGATGGATTAATCTCTGATGGCTAAAACCTTAGGGAAAAGGGACTTTCAGAAAAGACCTATAGCTCCTAACTAGGCACAGGACTCCCTACTCTGGAGTCCAGGGGACTCAAGCTGCCAAGGGCCAACTCTCAAATGTGCATGGGCCAAACAACACTCCCACCCTGGAACTTCCTTGGTGGGTAGAAGGCAGAACAAAGGGAAAGATGGGTCTGTTGTAAATTGATCCAAGGCAAAAATAACATATGCTTCCCAAGGAGTAAACCCATAGCCATCCACTCAATAAAGAACCAACCTCAAATACCTTTCCCAAAGGCTCCACTGCCCCCCAGTAGCAGCGCTGAACTGGTTTTCCCTGTAATCCTACATTGCTAGGGGATGAAACTGTGCCTTTTGAAATATTCATTGGGGTGTCCTGCCCCCTTCCTTTAACGGATCCAAAAGTACATGATTATAAATCTACATCGAAAGAATTTGCTGAGTCCTTTCCAAGAGCTGAAGGGAGGTGGGGAGGGGAGGATGGGATGGGATGGTAGAGGATGATAGGCTGGGGCACAAATTCCTTTGTTTCAGCATAAACAGGATTTGGTCTGGGAAACAATCTTAGGTTACCTAAGATCCTTGCAAATGATTCCTGAGTTTTGAAAACAGCATAAGTCCTCACAGAATGGAGCTGAAAATGTTTCAAGTTAATCTTTAAGATATTAACAGTCATTGAGTTTCAGGTTAAACAAACAAACAAACACCAAAACCCTAATCTTGCTGGATTTTATACAAAATATAAGGCAGAATCACAGCATCATCTATTTGTAGCAACAGTAAAAAGACAATTTATGAAAATTTATGAAAAGCCTCTGCTTATGGACTGGAACACTGTTTTCACTTTCACACACACATATAGAATAATTCCCCTCAAAAAGTGCAGGAGTTTAGTATGTTTTATGACCCCTTAACTTGCCTTGTTTCAAAGCATGACTGTTATAAGCAAAGAAGTGACCTTAGAGACACACTCAAGTGTACAGTGAAAAATGGATTTCTACGAAAGGGATCTTGAGGTGTTTTGATTCTAGAGCTTTTTGATTATTTTCAACAATTTCAAAATAATTTCTTTTACGTGTATGTAGACATGAACACACACACATGCACGCGCGCGCACACCTCACTAGCTATCAGCTCAGGGCAATTTTCATTTATTGCAGGTCTGCTTTAACAGTGGCTAACAGAAACTTATCCTCCAACCCAACAGATCCACACAGACACATCCATTTCCACACCTTGCTCGCAGTGAGTGAAAAGCTCCCTGATGAGAAACCAAATGGTCAAAAGACACAAAGCTTCAGAGGCTGGGCCTTAAGGCCGATTCTACTTGCTTTTGGATCTCTCAATGACAAATGAACCAAGAGCTTCCTGCTGCTATCATTCCTGGACTCTCCTCTAGATCTGGGCCTAAAGGAAATGGGGTATTTTGTTTCTAAAGACAATGAAGCACAGGAGTCATCCCTACAATCTCCCAAAGCAGATAACAGTGTGAGGAGAAAAAGTTCTTCTGACCACCCACTAATTTACTGAATCCCAGAACAATCCTACTTTTGTCCCCGAACAATTCTGAAGGATTGAAATTAGGGGAAAAGCATCAAATCGTGATAATCCTTAATAATGGAGTCAGAGGGAAATTTCTAGGGATGTTCTAAATAAAGAGCAGTACTGCTTTTCAGGCAGTATGAAGTCCAGGCTCTAAGAAAAATCAACCTAGACCAAAACTGGAAGCAGGTGAAACAAATTCAACAAAGTCTTCAACTAACCCCCTGAGGCTAGTTATTCTGAGTACCCTCCTGGTCTGGGCATATCCTTCATCCCCTGGTCCACTCCTCACTCACAACCCTACCACCATCTTCTGATGTTTCATATGGCATGTACAAACTCACCACCTCTCCATGGCCTACTATCCTTTTTCCTAGAACCACCTGTGATCCTGGATGCTTGAACATGACAAAAAGGCACTGCCTCTGACTCTCTGGCTCCAGGGTGGGAGGAAGTGAGGGGAACGCCTCCATCAGTAGTTTCTCTGAATGGCTCTCTGACCCTGCCACTTCAAGCATTGGCCCAGGGCTTCTTTTCCCCTTCTAGTGTCAGGACCAAAGATTACTCAGAAATATTGGGAGCCCTGGTCCAAAGAATATCATCTAAAAGATAAACACTAAATGATTAGGTGGAAGAAGGAAAAAGGGGGTGGGGGGAGGAGACTGAAAAGGTGTGATTGAGAAAGGTAGTACAGAAAGCTGCTCCCAATTAAAATGACAAAATGAAGAAAAAAAACCCATATATATATAAAACCTAAAAGCAGAGTATATGAATGCTTAATCTCATGGGAGATCAGGACAGCATCTGCAGAAAGGCCTGGTGAGCCAAGCCAAGGCCCAGCCACAAGGAGATAAGGCATTATTATAAAACTGACCATGGTATTTTGGTCACAGGATGTTCCTCCTCCTCCCTCCGAGCCTGCTCCCCACTGTGAATGTCTTTTATATACTTTATATATACACATATATATAATATAGAATCTGTCTTTTGTTAAAAAGTATTTCAATGATCATATATATATTTATCAAGGCATGATGGCTTTAAGGAAGGGGAAAGAGGGAAGGATCCATCATGGAGGAGGTAAGATAAGTAAAGCAGAAAGGGAGAGGTTGGGGAAAGAAGTTTAAAAGGAAACCGTCTGGGGTCAAATGCTCCATGTAGGGTAGCGAGGTCACATCAATAGCTTCCACTCATGTGCCCCATTCCAGGTAGGGTACTAGGGCACCAACTCATCTCCTGGGTCCCCCCCACACTTCCCATTGCTGTGCATCTTTAATGCCTTGTGGCTCCCTCTCCCACATGTCTCTTGGACCCATGCTACCTTGTACCCCAGGGTTTGTGGGTACAGCCCGTGTCTCTAGCACTGGGCACCTGATCTCAGAAGCCATTGCCACTGATATTGATAGACTGCAGGTCAGCTACCTGCATGACGTTGATGCCACTGTTGGCAAGTCGGGCAATACCCTCTGGGCAGATAGCTTCCATAGCTACCATGTTGGTGGTAATGAGGGCAGAAGGAGTGGGAGTGCCACTGCCCTCTGAGCCTGCCCCACTGTCCAGGGGCATGGTGCCTACACTCAGGGCCACTCCTGGGCCTCCTTTTTTATTCTGGTGGGTCTTGATGTGCTTCGACAAATGGTCACTCCTCATGAAGCGTTTGGGGCACTCAGGGCAGGCAAACTTCTTTTCACCTGGATAAACAGAGAGAGGAAAGGTGAGGAGATCTAACTTTGAAAAGGAGGTAAAGAGGAAGGGGTGGTTCAAAGACTAGGGACCTTGCCCAAGCCTCTATCTTAAAACATCATATTAGAAGTACCTAGTGAGACTATCCCAGAAGGTCATGCCATATTTGTAGGGTTAGCCTCTGTTTCTCTCCAGGAGGCATCTCTATTTTACTCGAACCTCCAAAGAACTGTGCTACTAAATCCCTGAACACCCAGTACACCCTGACATTAAGTCCTTCTGTGAGACAAAGGTAATCAGCAATCCCTGAGGAAATCATTCTAGTATAAGTACTGATGGGGGAGCTGAGGAGCAGGAGACACAAGTACCAGAACAAGTCTTTTATTTATTTTTGGAGAGGGGAGGGGAGAAGCAGAGCAGTAATGTGGTTGTTCTATTAGGAGAGGGATGGGAACATAGGAGGAGGAAGAAGCGGTTCAAAGGTACTTCCTTTACCTCCAAACCAGGTCAAAACCTTGGTCCTCTGGTCCAACCTATAGCTCCTTTGTAACACTCTAGATCAGTGAATCTCCTACTTGAAGACTTTTTGAATCAGGGGAACCCATTACCTCCAAAATGATTCTATTCTCCACTTTGGGAGAACTTAATTGTTAGGAAGCTTTTCGTTGACTCAAAATCTGTAACTTTCAGCCACTGGTCCTGGTTCTATACTCTGAAGCCAATCATAAAAAGTCTAACTTCTCTTCCACATGAATTAGCCAATGTACTCAAGTTTGCTCTATGTCAATTTTTTTGAAGGTATATTTATACCTTTTGCTTTTATGTCACATTATTCTCCTAACATACTCCCATCTCCCTTTCCCATCAAGCACCTCCTTATAAAAACTCCAAATTTTCTAAAACTTTTATAAAAATAAGTTCAGTTACACTTTTCTAGAGTATTTGAACTAAAATTGTTAAGTTATTTACCAGCTTATCAGTATGTATATTTCCTGAATTCCCAACTAGACTGCAAGTTCACCAAAGACTAATACTGGAGCAGAAGGAGTCTTGGAACAGTAGATGTCTGTTTCAGGATATAGTTCTGACCCCTTGACTGGCCTCTCAGTTCACCTGTCCCTTGACAGGTGCTCACTCACCAGTGTGTGTGCGTTTGTGCCGCTGGAGCTCATCTGAGCGGGTAAAGCGCTTTCCACAGTACAGCCAGGAACAGATAAAGGGCCTCTCGCCTGTGTGCCATCGTAGGTGTGCCCGAAGGTGGGAAGTCTTGCCATAAACTTTGCCACAACCTGGCATGTGGCAGATATGTTGCTTCTTTTTACCAGGGTCCCCAGAGCCCCTGTCAGAGAAAACACAGCCACCATCTGTCATCTTTTGAGATACAAACAAGGTGACCTCCTACATACTCTCACTCTCTCTTTCTCAATAATGCAAACCCTTAGATACATGAGGAGCTGAGAAATCACACAGCTGAGGGAGCACCCTGGCTTTCCCTACTCTCTTTACCCCTAGGAAACAAGCAAGGTTCAAAGTCACCAATGCTCGCTGTTTCCTTGTATATTCCTCTGGATGCCAGCCCCTTCCTGTCCTATGCCAGTTTCAGAAGAGCATCGAGGGGATGCCATCATGCAGAGAGCACCAGACCTGGAGTCAAGAAGAGCTGAGCTCAAATCCAGCCTCAGACCCTCACGAGCTGTGTGACCCTGAGCAAGTCACTTAACCACTGTCTGCCTGAGTCTCCTCAGCTGTAAAATGAGGATAATAGCATGTGTGTACTAGGGTTGTTGTGAGATCAGATGAGACAAAAACTGTAAAGAGCTTAGCACAGTGCTTGGCACGTAGTAAGTGCTATATAAATGTTAGTCATTATTATCGTCAAGAAATGATCATTGATAAGTGATTTGTGCAGCATAAGCATCATTTGTCAGTCATCTAAAAGGATGTTTGTAATGCCAAACTCTAGATATTACTCACGGAAAACACTAGGATTTGGCTGGTTATTTACACAGGGAGGACTCTGCTCACCTTAAGCCTTTGGAATATTCCATAATGAAGGCACAAGTACTCTCCTAGATAAAGATACAGCCAGGGAAAACTAAAAGCTGGAGGAACTGATTAAAGAAGGAACCAAGTAAAGAACTGATTTTCTGAAGGATGAAAAAATGAAGAGAATATAGCCCTTGATTCACATTCTAGATATGTGGAAAAGTTTTTGACATATTTTTAATTGTAGTCCCTTCCCCATATATCACTGTTCCCAACAACACTTTAGGTTGCCTTCCTATCTTTCCCTCCTCTAAAACAAATGAAATTTATTTCGAACTTCTAGGAAGATGACTCACCTCCCTTCACTGTCTTTACAATAGGGGCAGGTGCAAGCCTCCCGACGCGTCCTCCGACCAGGCTGGGGCTGGGGGTCTGAGCTGGACTCTCCTTCCACCCCGCCGGCTGAGTCATCATGTATTCCATCACCACTAGCCCCGTGAAGACCAAGTTGAGCCCCATGGTCTCCTGGAAGAGAAAAAAATAACTCTTATTCCTGTTATCACAACATTAGCTACCACCTTAGCAACATTTTAACTCCCTCAATTCATGACACATCCCTTGCTTCAAAATTCTAATTACCCAGGTTGGAAACCTCATAGTCAGTGAATGAGAAACTTAAAGTTGGGTGGTCACTCAGTCCAAGTCCTACTTGGTGGTAAGGAAGAAATTTTCCATAACACAAGCAGCCCATTTAATTTTTGGACTACTCCAATTCTTCCTTAAACTAAACTGAGCTCTAAGTACTAAAAATGCCGATCCATTGTAAAGATTAAATCTAGGAAGGCTATATTAGGAAATAGAGGTGATATAAAAACAAAGGATAACGATAAAATTTTAAAGAAGAATGCAATCCTTCAAATATTTTGAGATTAGTTATGTTAATCTAGTCTTCTTTTTCTTTTCCATGCTATCTCTAATTCTTCCAAATGTTCCTCACATGAGCTCAGAATCTTCACAGTGCTCTCAGTTTTTTACCTCTATGATCTCTCCTTTGATATTACCTCTATGATATTACCTCAGTTTTACCTCTATGATCACTCCTTTGTTGGATCAACACCCATGACCTAGGGCACTCCAAGGCTGTTTGGAGCTCTCTTTTCTCTTTATAGCATCTCTCTCTTGTTAGGTTTATAAGCTACTATAAGTTCAGTTCTCACCTCTACACAAATGATTCCCAGACCATATATATAGCCCTGGTCTAAGATTCAGCCCCATGTCACCAACTGCCTAATGGATATTTAAAACTTCTCCAAAACAGAATTCACTAGCTTTCCCCCAAAATCCACTCTTCTTCCTAACTCCCCTATTTCTGTCAAGGGCACCAACCATCTTGTACCCCTCACTCTCCCTTCTATTTATCTAATGAGTGTCAACTCATCGACTCTACCTCCACAGCTTCTCTTGCATCTTTCCTCATCTCTCCACTGACACAGCTACCACACTAGTTGAGGACCTCCTCACCTCTACCCTAGACTATCAGCCTCCCAACTGATCTCCCTGCCTCCAGTCTCTCCTGTCTCCAATTCTTCCCTTACACAGAATGCCAAAATGATACTCCTAAAGCACAGGTCTCACCATGTCATTCCCCAGCTGAAGAAATTCTAATGATTGCCTGTTGTCTCTAGGATCATATACAAACTAATCAGGCAAGAATTTCAAGCTCTTTACAGCTGCAACCTACCTTTTCAAGCTCATCACACTTCACTGGTGTTCTTATGGTTCCTCATTCACCACACTCCTTCTCCCTTCTCGGTGCCTTTGCACAGGCTTTGGTTACCCCTGCCTAGAATGTGCTCCCTCTTCCCAACTCTGCTTCTCAGAATCTTAGCTTCCTTCCTAATCTTTCATGGTGTCCCCCACACCACCCTACCTCATGTGCCAGGATCTCTTCCCAAACGTCTTTCTTCTTTGTGTTTGGGGAGGAGGGAAGGAAAAGATGTATTTTGTACATGCTGAGTATGGGCCAGGCATTACACCAAGCACTTTACAATTCTCTTATTTGAGTCTCACTACAACCCTGGTAGGTGCTATCACTATCTCTATTTTACAGCTGAGGAAACTGAGGCAAACAGAGGTGACTTGCCCCAGGTCACACAACTATTAAATGTCTGAGGCTAGATTTGAATTCAGGTCTTAGGGGTTTACTTTTTTTTGTCTCATTATTCTTAGTACCTGGCATAGTGCTGGCAAACAGTAGGCATTTATTAAACGCTTCTTCATTGGAAGTGAACTCCTACTTCCTTGGTTCTTGATCTGTACTTCTATAAAAGTAGCCTCAGGCAGCCTAGTTATTCAAGCTTCTGAGTCAGGCCCTTTCTTCACATGCTGGAACTCTAAGGCCCTAGCCTCTTCACCTGAACCGGCACTTAGATTAAGCCTCTTCTAAACCGCTGCTAATTTCTTTAATCTGAATTTAAAGCTTTTACATTTTCCCTTAATGAATGTTGCCTTGTTAATTTCAGGTGACCCTCTGACCTTTGGGGACCTTTTTGGATCCTGTTCTTTAGTTGGTTTAGGATTTGAATTCATCTAAAATGACTGCTCTTATTACCCTCATTCGTCCTGGGCTTAAACTGGCTCTCGAATGTTTTTCTTCCTTTTCTGTTTGAATATCCTTAGGTCTGCTTCAGTGTCATCTGATAATACCACAACATCTACCCTGAGCAAGGAGCTTGTTTATCCCCCCCCCAGAACATGGAATTTCAGGAGTTGGCACCCCAGACATCATCAAGGCTAGATGTTCTTAACCTGGTATCTTTGAACTTGTTTCACTTCCTCTTTTAATATTTTGATAGCTGTATCCCAATATGATTTGTTTTCTTTGCAACCCTATGTATTATGTTCTATGCATTTAAAAACATAATTCTGAGGCAGGCTCCGTAGGCTTCAACAGACTGACTCTGCCCCAGGGGTCCAAGCACACACACAAAAAGTTAAAAACCCCAGGTCTAGATCAACCCATGCCTCAATAGTAATTCCATCTAAAGTATCCTGATGCCTTCCTTTTTATAAGGCTCCAAAACACTACAAAGGCTACTCAGGTGACAGCTATACATATGCCTCCTGTTAAAACTCTATAGCTAAGTCAACTAGAGAGAATCCTTAAGCAATATAGACAATGTTCCCCAAATCCAAGAACATGTACACCATGACTGGTGGTAGGAAAACAAGGATGACCACCAGAATAAATTCCTCTAATGACACTTTCTCTTCTGGAATACTTTATAAACCCAAACTGCTTTACAAAACTTGCAAGCTCGAATATTGTGTCTTATTTATTTATCTTTGTAAACCCAAAGAATCTATTTTCTCATAGCCGGAGCTGGCTGAATACTTACTACCAAGGAACCAATGAATTCTGAAAGCAAAGATAGGATATATGACTTATCTAGTCAGAAAAAGAAAATAAGCTTTCTTACAGAAAGAGAATGAGATTTCATTCTACGAACCATAGCTCCTGCTTCTAATACTTCTTTTAACTTGTCTTTCTTTCACCTTTAAAGCCACATACTTCTCCAGGGCTAGGCTACAACAGAAGCAATGGTGTCTTGAATAACTAAAATGAAATTTCCAGGGACCTTATTACCAGAAACCTCATTAAACCTAGGAAGTGTTTGGAGATTTTAAGAAGAAACTTCAAAACTATGCTCTCAGAACGCAAGCAATGCTGTGGTTGTATAGAGAAAATATCCTGGTCCAGTGAAGGGAAGAAGGAGATGGTATTAGTGACAATACACTAGAACTGAAAACACCTAGGAAGTTACAATTCAGGACCAACTACTTTTGTTGATACCATGGAAATTCAAGTCAGTTCAACACACACTTAATAAGCTTCTATTATGTGCAATGTACCATGACAGAGAAGAAATTATCCAGCATATGTGGATGTGACAGATATAATATGCTACTTAACACCACTTGCAATTAAAAACCAAATTTGTGAGAACTCATTACAATTTCTGAAACACGTGTTCAAACAGGCCATGAGGCTCCTAAACCAATGGAAATACCTGGCATTTTCTGAGACTGGATGACAGAAGCACATAATATAAATGCTAAAAAGAACTTAAGAGACCCTTTGGTCCAGCCACTCATTTTACAAACACAGAAACTGAGGCCCAGAAAGGTCAATTCATGTCACAGTCTAAAGGGCATATAGTCATTCCATGTTGCTCAGCACAGTGCCTAGCATGTTATGAATAACTCAGATTGAAATAAATGCAGATGACTTATTTTTGGCACACTATAGTTCTAGCACAAACTAGATCAGAACTTAAAGAGGATTCATCAGAAGACATTCATGCTTCAGGTAGAGGTTAGACTAGCTGATCTGTGAGGTCTTTTTCTAACATTAGAATTCTAAGACTAAGTAACTTGCCCCAAGGTTACTAAATGAGTTAGTGGCAGAAGCAGGACTGGAGCCCAGGCCTTGTCATCTACTTCAGTATTCTTTCCTTAGATTAGGCTCTTTCCATCATTGTATTCATCCACAAAATAGTTAGGGACAAATCAGGGACCCACGGTGATAATTCTATAAGAAAACAACAATGGCTACTATTCTGGCCTGCTCTCTCTGCTTTTCAAAAAAAAAAAAATGGAGCTAGGAAAATGAGGCCTATTTTAGTTCTGTCTCTCATCCTGGGTCCTTTTCAAAACTAGCCTGCCCTTCCTTATGTGATCGATATCTTCAAGTCTTCCCTAGCTACCGTACTTAGCATTGCCAGACTTTTGAGATACAATGCCCAATATTTGTTTGGGCAGTTCTGTAAGTGCTTATAGGGCAGATTTTAAAAAATGAATTTACATGAATTTTGTTTTGGGAATTGAAAACTTAATAAATTCATAGCTATGAATAAATGAACCCCACCCCCACCCCCGCATTAGAAAACAGGGTTGGGAGTCAATGTACCAGGTAAACAACATGTTATCAATTAGCCTTCTAAAATAGCTCAAGGAGATGGTTTTGCTAATGAACAATGGCTCCCCCTCGTGGTGATATATAGTTTGTCCTTGAAATAAGCATACGTGGCTCAAGAGATTTGCTGCTAGTCATGTATAAACAAGCAAAAAGTTAACTTTGGAAGAGAAATTTTCCATGTGTTTGTAGAACTCTGTCTACTTTGAATCTTCAGTCAAGGAGAAATGAAGGATCTAAGTAAACCAACTTCTACATATCATTCCAAATCCCAATAGCTCAATCTGAGAAGCTGGGCAAATAATTCCTTTTTCCTCAGCTTCCTCCCACCTCATGCCCAACCTTTACAATTTAATGGGAAATAATTTTCCACTGTTTTACTTAAATGTAATTACGGACTTTTGGATCCAGTGGAGAACATGACTTATACCTCTTCTCTATTCCCCTCCCCTTTCTTTTTCAAACAAATAGACAAGATAAGCAGCCAGATGATTAGGCCAATTAACTGCCCCTCAAAATAATTTCAAACTTTTTTTTTTGTTTGGAAGAACGCTAAATTGCCATTGAATTAATTTAAAGCTAGGTGGGGTGAAATGCCAGCAAAGCACCCAAGGAACTGTTTCCAACTCCCTTTAATAACTATTTCAGAAAAAGAATAGTTGTATCTTTAAATGTGGTATTGGTTAAAGACAGAAAAAGATTAAAGATTTTTCTTTCCATGATGAAAAAAGCTAGTAAACCAAAGGCACAATTTAATGACAGCTTTGCTCAGCCCACTGGTCCACCTCTAGCATCAGGCTATACACATTACCCATACTTCTCAGTTTACTTGAAATGACAAAAAATGCCAAGGCCATGAACTTCCAAGGAAGACTACTATGCTAGGCTGGGCCAAGACAAATATATATGTTGTTTTCTGAGAAGGCATCTGTAAAAAAACACCATGGATAAGGGAAGGATATAGAAGGCCACAGGGAAAACAGCAAAATGGCTACAAAGTTTGGTTAAGATCTAAGTCACCCCCATATACTTCTAAAGTCACTGGCAGATCTAGCATCCTACCTTCCTATCAAACTGCCCATTACAACTGTTCACAGGCATCATCAGAAACACTTACGAACGTTAAATGAGTACTATTTCAACAAGGAATGAATTAAACCATGTACCACATTTATAAATACACATAGCACTGTACCAGCTCTATCATTTTGTATGTACTGTATCTCATTTTACAGAAGGATCCCTGAGGAGTAGCAATCATTCACTGGATGCAACCTGCTCAACCCTGGTGCAGCACTGTGGAGCACAAAAATATTACACCACCATCCAATCTCACCTATGCAAAATACAGTCAAAAATAAAAACAAAGTGAGAAGTGAAAAACCAAAATAGACGTTGCAAAGTCCCAGCATCTAAGCACAGAAGCTTTAACTTAAGTTTATTTATTACTAAGTACAGTTGCTGACCTATAGGCTTAATGTTAGCTATCAATGTTCTTCAATAGCTCTCACTAGAAAAATGGATTGGGATGGAGGTTGGGGCGGGGGGAGAAAAAGACGGGTTTTAGGAGAACTGAAAAGGAATAGTGTCCTGCCAGAGGCAAGTGCATTGACATCATAAAACAATTCAGGATGAGAGAGAGGAGACACAAAAAGACCCAGCAGCATAGGGCTATTTAGTAAAAAAGCAGTCCTACATACTCAAAAAAAGCCCACATACTCTAAGAGCTGACAGCTGTACAATGGTTGTTTCTCAGCCCCTTGGAAAGAGCCTGCTCTCCCACCACCCAGCCAGCCCTAGGAGAACCAATACACAGTGGATTCTCTTCCCTTTTTGGGGCTCCCCACCCCTAAGCCATTCACCACTGGGCCTGGAGAAGCCGTCAGATGACCGAAGAACAGCACCTCTGGTCCTTGCCTTCTAATAATATCAGCCAGTGAAAATAGTGACTAAAAGTCATCCTGAATTTTCTGTGAAGATGGCATCTAGAAAGATTATAGAAGAGCTCAGCTTTCCCCACACATACTCGAGCAAGTATCTGAAATGGACCCCAGCTAGAACAATGATAAAAAAAAAACTGAGGTTAAGTTCCGCCATACAGTCCAGAACAGCACAAAAAGACTGCCAGAAGTCAGTGAAGGTTAGGAGGGACTTGTGCCAGGGTAAGCCCCAATGACCAGACCTGAAGACTGAAAGTATTGGGGCACCAATACCAAGGAAATTATGAGTAACAGAAGAAACCCTGGAAACATCATGAAATAATAATAGAAGCCCAAGAGAAAAACACCCATGGAAAGAGTAACTCTACAGCAAATACCGACAGTCTCAGAGAAGTAAAAATGGCTTGGCCACAAGTTCTATAAAAATGGATGGAAGAAATGAAACTGGAGATTTAAAAAAATAAAATTTGATGTGAGAAAAGAATTCTGGAGGGGGAAAAAATTGGAGAGAGCTCAGAACAGAAAAGCTTATCCAACAATCATAACTCAATGATTCCAGGAGAACAATAAGAAATATTATAACAAAACCTAAAGATTGGGGAAAAAAGGAAAATGTCAACCTAATATCAAAAACAAATGACCAGTCAAATAGGTTAAGGAGAGAGATTCAAAAATCAATGGAGCCCCTGAAAAGCATGACTCAAAGACTTGGATACTGTATTTCAAGAAATCATGAAAGAAAACTGCCTAGCTCTATTCTTAAACAAAAAAACCCCATCAATTACCTACTGAAAGAAACCCCAAAATGAAAACACCCATGACTGTCAGAACCAATGTCCAGAGCTTCAAAGTTTAAAAAACCATATGCACCAGAAAGAAAAAGTCCCAAGCACCAAGGAATATATAACCAAGGAATCTAGGTTATATAAAGGCACAGCAGCCAACTACTAAAAAGTTAAGAAAATCTAGGAATACAATATTTTCCTAAGAAAAGATAATAGCTTACAACCAACTTACCTTCCACAACAATATCCTATCCTACAAAGGAAAAAAAGGACCTTTATGTACAAGATTTGTAAGCATTCTTGATAAAAATATCAGGATTGAGTAGAAATTCTGAAAAGAAAAACAGAGATAAAGAGAATCCTAGATATGTAGTTAAATGAAGGTCAAATGAAAGATTACATTCCTCAGTTCCAATGAGAGAAGGGTCTCTTGAGAATTCCACTGTTTTCAAAGGACACAAAGAGTTAAGTAACATACAAACATAAAGATTCGCTGTGGTTTAAGATCTGTTTTGTTTATTTTAAGAAAGTAAAGAAAAGGATTGGGGAAAAAAGACTATCAAGGAAGAAGTAAAGAAGGGCACTTACCACATTTCCCATAACTGAAAGAAAACTGGTAAAAGATGGAAGAAATGGGTTTACAAATGGGGTTACAAGTGAATTCTATCAAACATAAGAAACAGAAACACAGAAAGAAAAACTACAAAACTAGGGAAAGGCAGGATCCTCCCAAATTCCTTTTAGAAGACAAAGTCCAGATAACTAAACCAGAGAGGGATAAAACAGAAAAACCTAAACCAATATCTCTCCAATGAATACTGATGAAAAAATATTAAGCAAAATAATAGCAATGAGGCTATAACAATATATTTAAAATATCACATATATTATGATCAGATGGGAAAAAAAAATCATGATTATATCAAAACACACAGAAAATACTAACAACATAACCACACTTTATGTTTTAAAAAAAAAAAGGGAGGAGGGACACGGTTCTTAATTTGGTAAATTATACCAAAACAAAGAACTAGAAGTATCTGTAATGGAGAAATGCCTGAGGCTTATCCAATAAGATTAGGGGTAAACTAACAATGTCCAGTGTCACCATTATTATTTGATATAATTCTAGAAATACTAGCTATGGCAATAAGACAGGAATAAAAGAAATTAAAGAATAAGAACAGACACAGTGAAAATAAAATTACCACTTCTTACAGATATTATGGTTTAGTTACAGATTCAACTAAAAAGAACTACTTGAAACAATAACTTTAGTAAAACAGCAGTATATAAAGTAAACCTGTATAAATCACTGGCCTTTCTGTAGAATACCAACAAAACCTAGGCAGAAAGAAGAGACAAGGGAAAAAGAAAAATCCATTCGAGATAACTGAACAATGTATATAATACGTGGGAGTTCACCTACCAAAGCACATAAGAAGTATATGAATATTAACTATAAAATCCAAATTATTGAAGATACAGAAAAGACAATACTGTTTAAATTAACCTGCAGATTCAATATCAAATGATAAAATTCATCTGGAGCAACAGAAGGTCAAGAAACACAAGGCAAATAATGAAAAGAGGAAAAGTTAGGGGACCTAGCAGAGTACCAGATCTCAAAACTGTACTACAAAACAGTAATCATCCAAGCAGTCTGGTACTATTTAAAAAATAGAAAAGTCAAAAAAATGGAAGAGATCAGGTACCTAAGATTCAGAAGCAATCAAAAACAGTAGCATACTATTCAATAAACACAACAACTCCAGCTACTGGGGGTTCCTAGAGGAAAACAAGAAAGCAGTCTGGAAAAAATTAGGCTTAGGTCACTATTTCACACTATTTACCATGATAAGATCCAAATGGATAAATGAACTAATTATAATTTATCCAAATGGATAAATGAACTAATTATAAAAGGTTATATCATGTACCAATCAGGAGCTATCTTTAGGAACTATGAATAAAGGAAAAGTTCTTGACCAAATAAATAGCAAGAAACACAGGAGATAAAATGGCCAATTCTGATTACATAAAACTGAGAAGGTTTTGTACGAATAACACCAATACAGTTAGAATTAGAAAGAGTTAGCTAGGAAAAAATCTTTACAGTTTATTTCTCTAATCAAGGTCTACTATCCAGGATATATAGGAAATGTATTCCAAATATGTAAGAATAAGATCCGCATTCTCCAACAGATAAAGAGTTGAAGGAAATGAACTGGTAAGTTCCCTAAAGGAAGAAATCCAAGTTATCAACAACCTTATCGTAAAATATTACAAATCACTAATAATAAGAGAAATTCAACTATGAAGTTTTACCTCACATGCATCAGATTGGCAAAGATTTTTGGAAAGACCTGTAAGAGGAAAAATACACTAATGCACTTCTAGTGAGTATGTGAAATGGTCTAATAATTCTGAAAAAAGATTTTTTAATGTATCCAAAGTCACTAAATTGCATACCATCTGATCAAGGAATACCAATACTAGGCATACACACCTCAAAGACAGCATAGGACCAATATGTCCAAAAATATTCATAGAAGTACACCCAACAACTGGGGAATGGTTGAAAAAATTATGATATTAACATACTACAACTGCATTGTAAGAAATTATACAAGGGACAGATTCAGAGAAACCTAGGAAAACATGTATGAATTGATGCAGAGTGAAATGAGAAGAGTGGAAAAAATTATAAAATGACCACAAAACTGTAAAGGAAAACAATAAAAGGCTTAGGAATGATGATCAACACAGTGATCGACCACAACTCTACAATACTGATGATGACTCATTCTTTCCATTTTTTGGCAGAGAGTAGACTTGTTTTATGTTGACTATACTTTTTTTGTTTTTTGGTAGTAGTGAGGGTGGGATGGGATAATGGTGAATTAAGAGAGGTAATTACAGCAATTTGGAACTATGCCCAAAAAGGCAAACTGTGCATACTCTTTGATCTATCAATACCACTACTAGGTCTGTATCCCAAAGGGATCATAAAAAAAGGAAAAGGACCTACATATATAAAAATATTTATTATTGTGGTGGCAAAGAATTGGAAATTGAGGGAATGTCCATCAATTGGAGAATGGCTGAACAAGTTGTGGCATATGAATGTAAAGGAATTTTTGTGCTATAAGAAATGTTATCAGAGCAGGATGATTTCAAAAAAACCTGGAAAAACTTACATGAACTGATGCTGACTGAAGTGAGCAGAACCAGAAGAACATCATACATAGTGACAACACTGTGTGATGATCAACTATGATTGACTTAGCTCAGCAACACAATGATCCAACATGATTACATAAGACTCATAATGGAAAATGCTATCCACATCCAGAGAAAGAACTGTAGAGTCTGAATGCAGATCGAAGGATACTATTATCACTTTTTCTGTTTTGTACGCTTTTACCTTTTGTTCTGATTCTTCTTTCACAACATGACTAATGTGGAAATACGTTTACATGACTGCATACGTATATCCTATATCAGATAGCTTTGCCATCTTGGGGAGGGGGCATGGGAAGGAGAAAAAATTTGAAACTCAAAATCTTATACAAAATGAATGTTGAAAACTAGTTTTACATGTAATTGGAAAAAATAGAATACTATTTACCCAAAAAGAAAAAAAAAAAGAGATGCTACAGTGAGATCAAAAAGAAAATATTAATGAAATATTTTTAAATACATATAAGATAAAAATAACCCTTCATCTATCCCTTTTCTCTCTCAGTTTTATAGACCTAAAACCAACTGTGCTTATATCTCACAGAATGGCAAGTTTTCAGTAAGAATCAGGTGATTGGCAATGAGGTGGTTAAACTGGCTTTCTCCAGCAGGTGTCAGTGTCACCATGGGATAGATGAGCAGGGGTTTGGAATGATCAACTAAAAGTTTTAACTGTAAGTTTGAGACAGTTTAAAAAGTTCATTCGAACAAAAAGGTTTGAAAAGTGGCTATTAACAAAATCAGGCCCAGATTAAAAACAAACAAAAAACAGACTGAAAAAGTCTATGTTGTACTTAATCTATGTTTTGGAAAACACCAGAATTAAGTCAGCTATCCTAACACTCACTGTGCCTTGAGCGAATGGCCTTGGGCTAATTAATCATAAGCCCAAAAAGGAACAATCGGATTCCTCCATTTTACCCTGCGTTAAGATCTGAACATTAATTTTAATGTTCCAAAAATTAAATAAATACCAAGATTTTCAGTTTCCTCCATTTCCTGGCATTTTCTTCATCCTGAAAATTCCTTTCCCACATTCTAGCCTTTTCTTTCCTACAATCATATATCTGAACACTTGTCTGAAGAAATTCTTTCAGGTTAACATTCCTCCAAACTAGCTATAATTATTACTGTTTAAATGATTTATATTAAACACCTATGTGTTAAGAGGGTAAAGTCTGGCTTGATGATAATTATCTTCAGGGGAAAAAAAGTCAAACTCATCTTTAACTTTGTATTCACATTTCCATCACTTACTTGGTTGTAAAAGTATAAAACAGCTCAATTCCTCCCTAGGGAACTGAGATAGGGGTTTGATACTCAAATTCTTATAATTTAACATCCACATTAACTTCTGGAGTATTCAACTTCATCAATTATAAATCAACATCTTTAAAGCAGAAACATTACAACACGTAAGTAGGAAAAAAGAGAAAGCTAAATGTGGTAGGAAGATGACAATTTCTGCTTATCTTTGCAATGTATGTTTAAAGTGATATGTTTCCTGGATATAGACCAGAAAAATGGTTTCCACATTACAGTAAAGGTGTCTAGTGATATAAAAATGGTACCTGGGAGTCAGAAGACCAGGGGTTTGAGTCCTAGTTTTATGACATACTAGCCTTGTAACACTGGGCAAGTTATTCTTTCTCCCTGGGACTCAATTTCCTAAACTGAAAATAAAGAGGCTGTATTAGACGAGGTCCTCTTGCAGTATTAAAACCCCGTAACTAGAGAGCCCAATAGAATCACAGTAATGGTTAAGTGACAATAGCTTCAAGAAAGGAAAACCTATTCAGCTGAAAAAAATAAAGGCCAAGTGGGTCTATGCAAATCCAGTTTTTTTTCATGCCATATGGCCAAAATGGCTTAAAGTCACTCAAGCTTCTTCTGAGTTTCCTCGGCATCTTGGCTTAGGGACTAAATTATTGCTAAAGTTCCTCCCATTTCATCTTGAAGAAACAAAAATATAGTTACAAAACATTTAACTAAAATATATTTGAAGTTAACTCATTAACAAATCAGGTCCCCTGGAAGTCACACAGGATGCAATAAACTCTCCAGTCTACTACTTTCTCCCAACTTTCTTTTATGCTCAACCATCAAGATAACACAAGGATTACAACGGATAATATAATGAATACAAGTTCAGAGAAGTTGGAAAGAGGGAAGAGAAGTGAGATACACCACTTTAGGTTGAGTCATATGCCCCTACTAAAAAGGCCCAGAGGAAATAGAGAGTTCTAATTTATCCCTTCTCCACATACTAATTTGGTTTCCTGAACACTGTATCATCCTTGTTCTCTTCCTACCTCTGTCCTCCTACTTTTCCTGCTCCCTAAATGTGGAAGTCTTATAAAGGTTTTCTTATCAGCACCCTTCTGTATCCTCTCTTTTGTGATCTTCGCCCATTTCCATGATTTCAACAATCATATCTAATCAAATTATTATTACATTTATATCTCTAGTCACAACAGAAGCAATAAGTGGCTTCTGGATCTCTCAAGTCAGGTTCCTGTCAGTCACTCAAACTCATTATCTTCTGCTATCCAACCAAGTCCTCCTACTCCTGACTTCCTCATTTCTATTAATGGCACCACCATTCTTTCAGTTACGCTAAAACTGTGGAACCATTTTTTATTTTTCTCTTCTTGTCCCACCTCCTCCCACCCCCCAAATCCAAATGTTCTGAATCCTAACTCCCCAACTCCTTCTCATTGCCACTTCTACCACACTAATTCAGACAAAGGATTCACAAAATCACATGATTTCTCACTAGAAGGACCTTATAAAGTCATAAGAATGTATGTATTTAAGAGCTGGAAAGAACTTTAGAGGTCACCTAGTCCAGCCTCCTATTTTACAGATTAGGAAAATGAGGCCCAGAGAGTAAATTTCCTATTGGCTGAATTGGTGTTTAAACCCATGTCACCCACTGACCTCCAAAATCAGGGCTCTTTCCACTGTACTACAATGCTAGAAGGGACCATGACGGTCTGCTAGCCCAACCTCTTTATTTTTATTTCCTTTTACTTCTTAAATGTTTTATCCATTTTTTTTAAACCTTACTATCCTTCCTCAATGACTATCACACCCAACAGAACCCTCTCTCTTGTGACAAAAAAAAAAACAAGTCAATATATTAGCCATATCTGACAATATAGGCTGATTCTGCACCTGTAGTCCACAACTTCTCTACCAAGAGGAAGGAACCATGCTTCATTTTAGTCCTCAAGTCATGAGTTGTCACTGTGTTGAGCCAAGTTCTGATGTCTTTCAGTGCTTTTTTCCTTTATATTGTGTGATCACTGTTCACCCTATTCTGGTGCTGCATCAGTTCATGTCAGTCTTCCCAAATTTCCATCATTCAAAATTGCTGCTTCTCACAATTACTGTAATATTCAACCCCCTCATTTTACAGATGAGGAAACTGAAGGTCCGAGGTGACCCAACTAGCTTAAAGTCACTCAGGCAATAAATAGCCAAAGCGGGATTTGAAATCAAGTCTTGATTTCACACTAAACTACCTTGCCTCTGGATCCACTGCTCCCTCCTGTTCTTGCTCTCTATCATCATGAGGCAATTGCCTGCCTGCTTTCTCTCCCATTCCAAACTACTCTGTAAGCAGTTGACTGACTTCCTAAATCCAAACTCTGACCAATCACTGCCTGAGCTTAGAAATCTTTGAAGACATAAACCCTTTTCTTAAACTCAAAGTTCAGCACGCTACTCTGGATAGCTGGACTCCTGGCTCCTGGTACAACAACTACCTACTTCCCCCAGGGCCTCAAATGCACCAGACATTTAACATATCAGAATGGAATCAACAATCTAAAAGGAACTTTAGAACAGATCAGCAGAAGTAACTCTGGAGAACTCGGACAGAAGCAGGGAACCTTTTGCTCTTAGCTAGTCAGCTCCTTAGTTTATTATCCAGTTTGTGGCCTGAGAACTAAATGACAATTTATGCCTCAAGTTTCAAAATCACTAGAAGCCAAAGAATTAGTTATTTGTCCTGCCTGCCTTCTGTTTTTTTTTTTTTTTTGGTGTATCATGCCTGTGTTGCCTATTTTTCCCTTTGTCTATTTCTTATCCGACCTCAAACATATGCTACCATATTGATTAGAATTTAAAGTTTCCAATTTAGGGTGGACAACTCTTAAGGGACATTGATCCCCAGAAAAATCCAGGTCTATAAAATAACTTATTTAGCTTTGTTTTCCTTAATTTTTTCCCAAGGGGGAAAAATATAAACCTGCCTTTTCAAAGCACCAGAATGACCAAAACATTTCAAATTCTTTCCTATTCAAAAATATTCACTTCATATGTGGTACCGTGAGGTCAAGCAGAATTCCCTGCTTGACAATCCACATTTAGGATCTAAAGCACTGACAGACACACCTACAATTGTACAAACACATGAGATGTTTTAAATATTTTAACAGACATTATGCAACACCTCCAGGAGTAATAGGGCAAGTATCATTATTCTTATTTTACTCATAGGGAAACTAAAGCCCAGAAACTCCAAGCAAGGTAACCAAGTCCCTTGATTGGGAATTAAACAGATTACATTGCCTATCCAGTCTCTTCTACTTGACTGTAAAATCCAATATTCAAAACCATTCCTTCTACATACCCTGTCTATTGGGAAGAATTACAGGAAAAGAGGTGAGCATAACAGCAGACAAGGAGGAGAAAAGAGAAAAGGGATTCACATAATTTACAAATGGGAACATCAGTCCCAAACCAAGAAAGCTGAACATTTTAATTCCCCAGTAGAATGAAAACTTTCCTTGCTAGACGCCAGATAAAACCTCACCCAATACAAGGCCTCGTCCCCATAGAGGTTTGCCTACCAGCCACTGCCAGGCTCTGAGCCTTGGTTACCTCATTCTTCAATTTCAGAGAAAACATTATGTTCACAATTCAGCCACTCATTTAAAGGATGAGCTTATGAGAAGTAATTCACAACAAAAAGTGTGCAAAAAGAGAATTGCGTGTACAAGATTCAATTTATGTTCATGTGTGATTTCACATGGAGGACAACACAAAACAAATGGGGAACAGCCATTTGAAAAACAAACAAAAAAAACCCAGCAGCTTTTGTCAGTTTTATATTACAAGCTCACAGAATGACTTTTCTTCACAACTGCCAGGTTAGGAGTGGGAGAGGTCCACAGAAAATTTTCACCAGCTCCTGATTTTGTTGGTAATAACCTGTCTCACATAACAGGATGGAGACTGGTAGAGACGACTAGACAAAAACATTTTTGATTCATTTATAAATAGAACTGTTCATACAGTTTCTAGGTTTCATCATCTGCTTCTATATCAGCCTTTAGAAAACAGCTGCACAGATAGGCCTAGTGGGGGTTAGCACAAATCAGGCCAGAAAAGCCTCTGAACTCTTGACTTCCTGACTAAACAGCAAGCTTTTCTTTTCAAGTAGAACCTTTATATCTTCATGTCTTCTACAAGTACAGTCTTGTAAAAAGTGCTGAACCGGGTATCAAAGCTGAATTTTCCATATTCCCTTCACTGGCTTGCTTTTAGATCCTAGATGTGTTATTTATAGTGGGCTGGTAGGACATCAATCCAAGTAACTTTCCTGGAAAAGACTATATTAGTCCTGCTTTTTACTACCTATAGCTTTTGGGCAGGGGTTCTTAACCTGAGATCCCTGAACTTTTTTATCCTTATAGTTTGAGAACTATATTTCAATATAATTTCCTATGTAACCCCACATGTTTTACTATATACATTTAAAAACACTATATAAAAAGGAATCCATTGGTTTCACCAGACTGCCAAAAGGGTCTAGGAAACAAAAAAAGCTAAGAACTCCTAGTTTAAAGAGCTCTGAAAGGACTAAAATAAACCATAGTAACTAAAGTATAATGGGAGACTGAATATTATTTTCATGTACAGAATTGGCTGAGTCTTCTGTGAGCAAAGCAATGCAGTTTGATTTTTTTTAATGGCAGAAAAGCAGAATGGTATAAATTTAAGGTCATTTAAGTGCTTGAGTTTTAAGTTATTATGGCAATCTGCAACTTAATACTCACTGTGAGGTTAATGTCTTTCCATTTTTTTTATTTTTAAGACTAGCTGACAAACCAGCGAAATCAGAAAAAGGTCAGATAAGGAAGGATAATTAAAAATCTTGTGGCATCTGAATCTGCTTACCAGCCCATTTCAAAATACTATGTGAGAGCACATTAATGATTTTATTAGGATGGATATGACTTGCCTACATTTGAGTAAAAGCTTCACCATCAGTGCCAAGATGCTAGGCCACAATGTAGCTCCCTAAGCATCTAAACAATCTAGAGATGAGAGGTATCCATTGTCTGGGATGACAGGAGGATGAAATTCTCTGGGCCTCAGGGGGTCATTGAATAAAGCCCAACAAGGGGAAACGCTTTCCAAGAACAATCCATCTTTGCTTTCTTTGGTTGTTTTATGCCTCAGTAATTAAAACAAGGCAAAAAGCAATTACCAGTTATGGAAGAATGATTTACTTTGAAAGCATGCTGAACACACATCATCCATCACAAGTATTCTTGTATAATTCAGGCTTGCAACAATCCTTATCCCAAACTTTGTGCTATATTAAACACTTTACTTATAGATATTCAGAATTTTTA
Organism: Phalanger gymnotis; assembly: GCA_028646595.1. NCBI lineage: Eukaryota > Metazoa > Chordata > Mammalia > Diprotodontia > Phalangeridae > Phalanger > Phalanger gymnotis. The sequence continues at coordinate 217,628,383 of CM053623.1, forward strand.
AAAAAAATTTTAAACTATATGCCAGATTTCACCAGTATCTATCTTCTTTAATCAAGCTAAGAAATATACATGTCTCCAAATTAGTCTAATGTACTAAGCTAGCTTAAGATGCAATTTTGGTCACCATAAAATTGTTTTTAAAAGGATTAAAGATTCAAGAGAGGCATCTGCCAAGATTTACCCAGAGACTATTAAGTAAATCTAATTTATAAAATACTCTTTGAAAAATAAAGACCTAAATAATTGGAGAAACATTTAATTGTTCAACGGTGGGTTGAGCTAATATAATAAAAATGACAATACTAATTGTAATACTACCTACTACTAATTTACTTATTCAATTACAATACTCAATGCTATACTAAACTCCCCAAAGAATATTTTATAAAGTCAGAAAAAAATTATAAAATTCATATAGATGAACAAAAAAGTTAAGAATCTCAAGGGTAATAATGAAATTAAGTGGTCTGCCAGTACCAGATCACAAACTGTACAAAACAGTAATCATTAAAATGATTTGGTATAGGTCAAACAGTGCGACAGATTAGGCATACAACAAACACAGTAGTATAAACAGTTACTGGGGGAAAACTCACTACTTGTCAAAAACAGCTGGGAAAACCAGACAGGAATTCTGGCAAAAATCAGATTCAGATGGAAAACCTCAAACCATGCACCAAGATAAGCCAAGTGGTCACATCATAAGCAAATTAAAAGGGGAAAAGAAGAAAATACCTTTCAGAACTATGCCTGGAAGAGTTCATGACTATACAAGTGACAGAGAGGATCACATAAAATGGATAGTTTTGATTAAATAAAATTAAAACAAAGGTAATAAAAATTAGAAGGGAAATAGGTACTAAGGGAAAATATCCCTGGCAACAAGTTTCTCTGAAAAAGGTCTCATTTTATATATATATATATATATATATATATATATATACACACACATACATACATATAAGGAACTGATTCAATTTTATGAGACTGAGTGCCATTCTCCAATAGATGAATAACTAAAGGATAGGAATAAGTAGTTTTCAATTAAAAAAATGCTCCAAATCAATAATAAATTAGAGAAATGCACAAACATCCTTGATGTTCCACCTAACATCTATCAGATGACAAAAGAGAAAATGAAAAATACCAGAAGGGAGGTGGAAAACAGGTATACAAGCTCCCCGTTAGTAGAGCTGTGGAATGGTCTGGCCATTCTGGACAAGTGGAACTATGCCCAGAGAGTGTTACCAAACTGTTCATACCCTTTGACCCTGCTATACTACTACAGGGCTTATACCCCAAAGAAAGGAAAAGAATCTGTGTACAGAAATATTTATTGCAGCTTTTTGGGGGATATAAAAACAAAATAAAACCCAGAAACTATAAGGAGGTTGGCTGTCTTCTATTAGAAAATGACTGAATAAACTGAATGTAGTGGAATATTATTGTGCTATAAGAGATGATGAAATGGACAGTTTCAGGAAACTGCTAACACCTTTACAAACTGGTACAGAGTGAGCAAAAGTAGAAAAACTTATGAAATAACCACATTATAGAGAAAACAACTTTAAAAGATGTTAGAACTCTGAACACAATGACAGACCACAAGCTCAAAAGAGTGAAGAGGAAAACATATCACTCACCTTCTGACAAGAGGTGATGAACTTAAAATGCACAGAGAGATATATTTTCAGACATGGATCACACCAAGAATCTGATTTGTCAGATCAGGTTGATATGTATTGAAAGATTTTTTTTAATTTGCTCAAGAGGAGAAGGAAGTCGTGGGAGGGAAAAATTAATTTTAAAAACTTAATTACTTGAAAAATAAAAATAATAAACTTTGAAAAAAGGATTGTGGTAAAGATACTGAAAAGGTATCACAGCACTGTAGATAGTGAGTTGGATGATCAGGAGTCAGGAAGACCTGGGTTCTAATACTGAGTCCTACACTTACCAGCTGTGACTCTAGGCAAGTCACTTACCCTCTAAACCTCAAATTCCTAATCAGCAAAATGAAGCCACTGGACTGTGTCTTCTAGCTCTAAAGTTACGATTCTATGAGGCCAGAAAAACCAAATCCCTTGTTTGATCTTACACCATCATGTGGAAATGAATTATTTTTCAAACTGCAAAGTCAGAGTTTTGGTGCCCCTCAGCCTCTGCCTGCCATATTTCCCTTTCTCCTTTCACTAGAATATACTTGTCAATAAGGATTGCTCGAATGGATACCAAGAATATCCACTTTGAGGGCAGAAATATTTTTAACTAGAGAACTGAGAAAGGAATATATTATGGTCCTTTCAATCACTTCATAATCATGAAAATGACTCTTGGGAGTAATAACTCCAGGTCTAAAATGACAACTTTCTGCCACTCGCTTTTAGCCTTTTTTACCATTGGTCCAATGGTGCTAGAAGTGGGGGACTCTAGGCATGGAATACTGCACACAGTGGGCAGCCAGGTGGTGAAGTGGATGGAGCACCAGGCTTGGAGTTAGGAAGACCTGAGTTCAAATCCAAGCTCAGGCATCTGTTTGCCTCATTTCTCTCACCTATAAAATGGTGATAATAATAGTGCCTACCCCACCAAGGTTGTTGTGAAGACCAAATGAGATAACTGTAAAGTGCTTTAGCACAATGCCTGGCACATAGTATGCACTACATAAAAGTTAGTTATTATTATTAATAAGTCGGTAAATTTGCTAAACTGGGGGCAGCTATGTGGCCCAGTGGATATAGCACCAGCCCTGCACCTGAGTTCAGGTAAGGTCTCAGACAATTATTAGCTGTGTGACCCTGGGCAAGTCACTTAACAACCCAACTACCTACAAAAATAAATACATTTGCTGAACTGCTTTTTCTCCTCTTTTAAAATCTTTTTAAAAGATAACTCACTGGCTTAGGAAGAGAAGGAAATGAATGTGAGGTTTTTAAAAAGGAATCAATCAAAATTAGATTTTAAAAATGTTTAATATATAAGAATATATATAATATATATACTATAATAATATTTAATATATAATATAATTTTAATATATTAATATATTAAATATATAACATTTATATATTGATTATATTATTAATTATGTAATAATTATATTAATATATTAAATATATAATATAATAAATATAAAAACTACATAAAAATATATTTAATATATAAAAATATAGAACAACGATTTTCATTAAAGAAATGAGTTGCAATTAGAACCTCTACTACTTAGTTGCCTAAAGCATTTTTGGATGATACTCTGATAGATGCCAAACTGTAGGTGAATTAAAAAAACACTTGTTTAATTGAACCATGAGTATCTTGCAGCCTTATGGACTCCATTTAAAATGTGAAATGATTAAACTAAAAGAAATGTATGAATGCCCATAAATATTTTTAACAAATATTCGAATATTCTTAACAAAAATGGGTCTATAATATTTGAAAACTATTTCCTAGAATTCTGAAAAAACTACCTTCCCAAAATTGCTGCTGGTCTGGGCAAAATGTTTGTACCTAGAATTCAACAAACTGCCAAGTAAGTCTAAGCATGGTATTTTTATATCCACCACTATTTACCATAAACAACACACTTCACAGTTTTTATGTACAAGTCTGGATAAAACTGAATCTTGTGTATGCTCTGTTGGGACAGTTAAACCTTGTCTGTCCCCATCATTCCATTAGTAAGGGAAGAAAGCAGTTCTTAAGACGAAAAAAAAAGGAAGAATCTGGAAGGCCATTCTAGAATGACATGAAAATCAACATGTGCGATGCAGACAAAGCCTGCTATGGATGTCTCAAGAGCACCTAATAAATAACTCATGTTAATAGAAGATGTTTTTCTGAAACGCAGAAAGTTAAAATTCTTTACACAAAACGTGGTAAACCCAAATTCAATTCTGCAGAAGTTTAATTTTTCTCAGCCCCAGATTTATCTTTCACCATTCTGTGTAATCCTTCACCCCTCATGTTTGGGTCATTTTGATAATAAATTATATACATAAGTAGATAAGAGTATGACCACAAAATTAGGCCATTTATGTTTTAGATTAATGAGATAATCCAACATGCAGAGTATCCATACTCTGTATTTCTCTGATTGCTCTTGTCTTTAGATCAAATGACATTAATTACGTAAACTGCTGTACGAACCTTAAAGCACTACATAAATATTGGCTATTATTATCAGACTATTTATTAGTATCTACAGTGTTAGGTAAGCAAGGGAAATAAAATGATCGCTTCCATTATTTGAAACACCAGGAGTCAGGAGACCTGAAGATTAATCCTGGCTCTGCCACTCAATGAATGACCTTGGGCAAGACAACCTTTCTGAGCTTGTTTACTGATCTGTAAAAAAAAAAAAAAATTAGGGAGTTGAACAGGATAATCTATCTTTCAGGTCTCTTCCAAATCCAAAGAGCCTCTTTCTCTTACTCCATCACTATTTTAGGCTGTAGTTGTATATTTCTGGCATTGTAATTAAGTACTATTGACAAGCATTCAACAGTCACTCTTCAGATCAAAGATTTTAGAGTTGAGTCCACCTCCCCATCCATTTAATATATGTAGAAAATAAGAGTGAGAAATGTGATGTGACTTGTCAAAAGTCACCCAGAATTCACACTCAACTTTTCTGACTCCAAAACCAATACTGTTTTTCGCACTACACCTGACTGCCTTATCAATTCTTGAGGCCATATACTGAGCAAGTCATTCCTTAAAGTTCATGCTAAGCAATTTGCAAAGGTCTATTTCACAAGTATTCAAAATTCTTTATCCCACAGATTATTTGCAGCCAACATGCATCTGTGATTTCCCAGAGAAACCAGTTATTTGATCTTTCTTCACCAATTTCTATGGTTTAAGCCAGTTTCCCAACTATTAAAGGGCAAGTGTTAATTTGCACTTAATGAATGAGGCATTTCATATTCTAATTCCTACCTCAAATAAGCTAATAGTACTGTTTGCTCAATACAGGAAATTTTGTTTTGTTTTGGGGGGAGAATGAAATTCACAGTAAATAATGCAGGCTACTTGAAGGGCACATCAAAACCTGTCAAACAAGTAATACTGCTCAATCTCCATAAGTCATACAAACCACACAAACTGAGTTTCTACATGGCAGTGGAGCAATAGAACAAATTTAAATGCAGTCCAGGTTTACGAACCACCCTGCAAGACCCATTTGCCAGAGAAATGCAATCGCGTTCTTCAAACGCTTTCTTCAGGGTGTGTCAGTTATCATCTGAAAATGGAAGTAAGTGTGGTGCCTCACTCACAGTGCTGTTGTGCAGCTTAGCCTAAAAGATATGTATATAAAGCTCTTTGCAAACCTTAAAGCTCGAGGTGCTAGTCTTGGTCGTCATGAACATTCTCTGCACTTCATACTCACTGTCATTGTCATCCCCCTCTTCCTCCATTATTATTATGGCAAACAGTCTCTCCAAGGCTGGTACAGCATCAGAGACACAGTTACAGTGTAGACAATTATATTTTCAAAACAACAAAGCTAAGTCCTATAGGTTATTGCTAAATATTTGTGATATTTTCCCAGAGTGTTGAAGAGAGAAATGAGAGAACACTGACATGACAAGCTTGTTTCATACAGAGAGAAAAGGTGTCCTTAGTGTCCCAGAGGGTTAAAAACAAACATTCCCATGACTAAATAGATGTTTTCTCAGATCAAGTGACAGTATGATGGCAAAGGCTCTTCTCTGGTATCAATTTTACTATTTAAAAACATATTTAATCAATCAGTAAAGAGTTCTCCCAAGCAATCTATACACTACAAGCAAACTCTATAAAACTAAACCAAACTGACACAAGCGAGAACTCTGGCTGTGAGCCACATCTAGAGCATAGTGCGCACTTTGCATAACTGTGTGCTCTTGTCACTTAATAAGGAACTAAAATGGTCACATTACACAATGCAATACGCTTTAAAGATGATGTCATTTACCGGAAAGTCACTGGGAGTAAACAGGGCCAACAAAAAAAAAGGTTTTACAGACTGAATTCTCGTCTATTCAATTCATTTTCAATCTGAATTAGGGCAACTAAATCAAAAGAAGCTTTCACTCTTACTAACAAACCAAAATCAATCTTAGGCTACCTGTTCATTGGGAACTAAGATGACCACCATAAGAAATATTCAGTAGCGTCAAGAAAGAAGTTGTTCAAGGAAGCTGTAAATTTTACTTGTTCGACTGAAGAAATAGTTTCCTTTTAAAATAGAAAATCTTATGAAAAGCCACTCCTCAAACCACTCTTTGCAGATGTGGGAAGTCCAACAGTGGAGAAGATTGATTATATTTTCAGGCTTTTTCAATGTTTTAATTGGTTTTACTGATTTTTTTCTTTTCTTCTTCTTTTTCTCTAATTAAAAAAAAACTTATGTGTGATGGCTAAGAAGGGAGAGGAAGAGGAACACAAAAAAGATTTTTAAAATTATTTAAAAAACAAAATGTAAAAGCTTACATAAGAATGTACTCTGTTCCCTTTATTTGAGGGGGTAAAGGCCTATGGATGTTGAATACCATGTCAGATATGATTGACAAATTAGTTAATTTTGCTGACCTGCTTCCCCCATGCACAGATCTTTTTTACAGTATTTTGTTATAAGGAATGGCTCTCTATATAGAGGAAGGTATATATTGAGAAATAACGTAATGTTAAAAAAATCTATACCAAAAATCTTAACTATGGATGATTTCTGAGTGAGTGACTTTTTGTAAAAGACTCAATCATGTAGACTATATTTTTGGTATCTAAAATAACTTACCACTGAATGCTGAAATACAACTTTTTTTTTTAATTAAATCTCAACAATAGGACCAGTCTACTGACACCACTGGCAAATCAGCTTCTAGTATCACGTTCTTTAACCTCCCTTGGAAAAGGGACATTCTCCTGTTACTGATAAAATTAAGCAAATGTGAAAATTTTATTTTTAGTGTCTGAAATTTGCCTCTTACAGCCACTAATGAAACATGTTCTGCTGCCAGAGTCTAGCCCTGGAACTCTTCATAAGACAGAACTCCCACGAAGACATCCAAAGTGTGTTGTACAGAAACCACAGGCCTAAGAAAACCTCTCCAACCTGGAGCCAACCAACAGTTTTTAAGACTTAGCCGCAGCTGAGAAAAGACCAAGAGGTTCAAACTGAAGGAAAGAGATGACAATTTCTATATATAAGAACAGAGATGAGGTGCTAGCTAAAATAACATTGTTTCTGAATGGAAAAAAAATAGAGGAGAGGGCCCCACAGACCACTTCATCGTCTGGAAACTAACCCCAATTTAGCGGGTGATGCATCTGAGGCGTTTCCTTCCTCAACCACCACCCACCAGGGGCAGAGCAACCACAAGGACAGGAGTGTTCTGGTCTGTGCCCTGTCTCTCTTTAGCACACACACAGATAAGCAAACTCCACAAGTTAACAGGAGAGCTGCGTCTTTCAGGTGATTTCACAGGGAGACTGTAAACAGACCAAGGGAAACCAGCTGCAAAGGTACAGCCCACCAACCAGGTAGGCAGCACATCACAAGGGAGCTAGCACAGCTTGATTTTCCAGCAAAACTACCAAATACCCTGGAAAGTAGGATAAAATAACCTAATTCACAGCGGCTAGGCAACATATGAACAACACTAGGCTATCAGGAAGTAACTTTATTATCCTTCCTGGGGGATAAAGTCAGATGAATCAGATGTAACGAGAATGTTGCGCAATTATGACTAACTAGAAGGGAAGGGGGAGGAACCATTAGAAGCAAACTAAATCCTAGCAGCAACAAAATGGCCTTTGGGTGCTCCATTCTTTCATTAGGGATATCTAACGTGGCCTCTAGCTTTAGCTCAGAGACCATCAATAACACGGTAGCTCCATCCGGTGGCAAAGGAATAGCAGATTTCCCTAGAGCAGGATTCAGCAATAACAAATCTCCATTACAGATATCCCGAGCATAAGCCAAAAACTTTTCAAACTTTCAAAGACAAAAATAACTATGCTTTTCCCTTTAGGCACTAGATAGAAAAGCCTAAGAATAAAGAAAATAAAACTTAACAGATGTTACCTGTAGATTTCTACACCAAGCTCAACTTTCCACATTTCTACTTCCACATTTTCTTACGTGTACTGCCAAATAAAATACTAAAGTTCAGCTAGGTGGTGCAGTGGATAGAATGCCAGGCCTGGAAGACCCATCTTCCTGAGTTCAAATCCAGCCTCAGACACTTACTAGCTGTGTGACCCTGGGCAAGTCACTTAAACCCTATTTACCTCAGTTTCCTCATCTGTAAAATGAGCTGGAGAAGAAAATGGCAGACCACTCCAGCAATCTTTGCCAAGAAAACCCCAAATGGGGTCATGAAGAGTCAACACGACTAAAACAACTGAACAACAAACCAAAGGAGGTATATCATTTTGTAATCTGAACAACTTATTTGAAGTAATCCTTTGATTCTAATGTAAAAGAGTTGAAATCAGTTTTTTTCCACTGGACAAAGGGGCAAGAGTGCAGGGTTCTAATCCCACCTCTTTGAGTATGACCTCTCTAGGCTTTAATATTCTTATCTGTAAAATTGGTTTGGAGCAAGGGAAATTAAATGGGCTTTCAAAGAACTTTAAGAGCTGGGATGGCCCCGGGATTCAATTTTTTTTTTTTTAATAGAAAATGGCACCAGAGATTTGATCCCTCACAATATCCAAATTCACTGAGTAAAATAATCACACTTCACAGGCTTCTTAAAACGAACGATACAGGCCCATTAAGCTTAAGAGCTCTCTCCTGAGCCTCTCTCCAACTGCAAGACCTGTGATGGTCTACAGTAAGTAAATAATTTCAGGGGTACAGACTCAGCGCGAGAACTTCCTCATGGGGAAATTCCCTCCACTACTGATGCAGATCAACAACTGGTGCATAACTCCTAGTGGCAGAGGGCTCCTTGGGGTCATGTGGCTAGGATGTGACAGAGGAGGACTTGAAACCCGGTCCTCAGTACTCCAAGGCCAGCCTTCCGTCCCCTACAGCACCTTTCCTCTTCTAAAATAAATTGCGTAATGCATACAATACCTAACTATATTCCAAATTGAGCCAAGAAGTCCAATAATTTGGAGGAATTTTGATATTTTTCATCCGTAATTTTTTTAAATGAACGTTCCCGATGATATACAATAGGGGGTGAAACCATTCTTTTCTCTATTAAAGAGAACACCCCTACAACTGAATACAAGTTAATGAATTCTATTCTAAACAGACCAATGTTCTCACCCACAGACCCCCTTAACATATTTAACTCCTAAGATAGGTTCAAAAACAATTGAACTTTATGTTTTGATCGAGTTCCAATGAACCGTAGTTTGTCTCCACCATTTCACCTCGTCTTACTCCCACCTAAGTGTCTTCCTGAGCAGCCCAGAAGTCCCTAGAAGTGATCTCTACTAAATCACTAACCTACATTTAGATTGAGGAGACCTCTATCTTCTCCTTGTAGGTGAAAATGCTAAGGAAACCTTGATGAAAAGTTTACTAGTTAATTCTTTATTAACCAAGACATCTGGCAATGGGCCATACTAAAAAATATACACCATCTAAGAATGTGGGAATTTTTAACTAGATAGCCTAGTTAATTGTTAACTAATAAACATTTCATTGAAAATGCCTCTAAAAGGTATTAATGTACACTTTTTTTTCCTCCCTTAGTAGTATAGCACACCAAATAATCAATATATACAGTGGCACTCTACCATAAATGCTTAAAGTATGAGAAGATGGGCTCAACCTCTACTGATGCCAGAAATTCCCTGGAAGTTTTTTAAAACAAAGTTCCTATACAGCATAATCTTTTTGTTATAGCTAACTCTCATTAAATGCTGGCCAAAAAAAAAAATCAGTTAACCAAGGAAAATGTGCCAAAGTTGAGTCAGGAGACTTTTGTTCTGGTGCTGGCTTCTGCCATAACTAGTTGTGTAGCTGAGCAAGTCACTTAATTCTTGCCTTAGTTTCTGCAACTGTAAGATAAGACTGGACTAAACGATCTGAGGTTTCTTCTGGCTCTAGATGTCTTCATTTAAGATGCTATGATTTAGGGTTTCCAGGTAACTTTAAGTTTCAGTCTGACAAAAAGTATGACAACCAATAAATAGGAATCTAAGTGCACTCAGGGGAGTGGAGAACGACTGTTAAAACTTAATTCCAAATTATTTGGAGACATCATTGTAAGCTCTCTGGCGTAGGCCTGCCTAGACAGAAGTGTTAGGCAGGTCTCTGCAAGCAGTTGGAAACTAGTCCTATCCCTAGGCTGGAGCTCCTCTGCTGATGTGCCAAGGTCAGTTCTACAACATAAACATCTCAGTCCTGTTCTAAACATTCCTTACCTGTGGCATTCGCTATGGTCAGTGGCAGGCCTGGCAGCTGGTGCACCTGGATTCCTGAAGCACCTAGTGCACTGAGGTTGATGGTCTGGAGTCCTGGCATCGATGAGAGCTGAGCAGCATTCACAGTGACTGTGCCAGCAGGGATGGAGGCAGCTGAGGCAATAGGTGTAAGGGTGGTGTTGCTGTTGCCAGTCTGTCCCAAAGAGACACCCTGCATTGGTGCCAGGGTGATTGTCTGAGCCTGTGGGTTCTGGACTTGAAGATTCTGCAGCTGAATAGTCTGCCAACTGACTTGCCCATTAGGCCCCACTGTTGGTGTCCGGATGATAATGGGGCCTGAGTTGGGAACAGCCTGAAGCTGGAGGTTCTGGAGACCATCTTGAGAAATAGCTTGGGTTGTAAAGGTCTGGCTTGACAGTGGCGCAGCCTGGAGGGCCTGAATAGCCTGTCCCCCTTGAACTAACTGAGGTTGGATGAGAATCTGTTGTTGCTGTGACTGCTGGTTTTGCTCTCCCTCCTTCTGTTGGCTGGGCTGGAGCGTACCCCCAGGTGTCTGGTTCTGCTGAACATTCAGAGAGTCAGATCCCTGAAGTCCACTGACCCTTTGTGGTGTCTGGACTTGAGTATTGGTCCCGGCTGTTCCGCTGGTGGAGAAATTCATAATGCCCATGTTGCTGGTGGTGGTTGTGGACGAGTAACTGCTGGCATTAGTGAAAAAGGATCCAGAACTAGCTTGTGAGGTTGCCAGGCTAGCAGAGCTAATAGTTGTCCCTGAGGTTGCCGGCTGTGAGCCACTCTCTTGAGAGCCTGAGCTACTGATTGTGACTGCCTGGGAACTGGGAGTCAGGGTGGCTGCAGCAACACTATTGACAGGCAGCAGGGTGATATTCCCATTCAGTGCCACTGGGACATTAGCCACATACTGAGTCTGTCCTGAGAGAACATTATTGGCCAAGCCTTGGAGAGGGACGGCCTGCTGGAGCAGGTTTGGCATAGCAGCGATGATATTGCCCCCACTCCCTCTATTTGTAATAATCTGCTGGTTTGCCCCAGGTATTATCTGAATTTGACCAGAACCATCTTGCTGCACTTGGGCCCCAGTGGTGGCAAACTGCAGCTGTTGCCCATCAACAGTTTGGAACTGGGGGATTACTTGGTACTGAATGTTGGGCATCACTCCAGGAAGTCCTGTCAGAACTTGCTGGTTCTGTATATTTGGGGTGGTGGTAACAACATACTGCCCACTAGAGACTGGGCGGTTCTTGGAGGATTCGCTACTACTGCTACCATTACTACTGCTGCCACCCTGATCCTTTGAGGTAGGAGTAGCCGCAGAGGAGGAGATGATCTGCCAACCATTGGCACCTTGGGTGAGTTGTGTGGCAGCCGTGAGATCGAGTTCACCTGAGCCCCCTGACTGGCTTGGGCCCTGGGAGTTGTTGCTGTTTTCATTGGGTGACTCGATTCTGCTGCAGGTGGCTGCTAGCAAAGCCAGTGGGGATGGCTGGGACTCCTGGTCAGAGAGGAAAAGGAGGAGGATTATTGACTTGTCACATGTCAGCCCTCAATCATGCACAAATATCAAGAAGGTAAGCGACAAAATACAACCATACTACTGCAAGAAACATATACAAAGATGTCACATAAGACAGGCAAGTACAAAACGAACACAGTGGAAGATGTAGAAGCAAACCAAGGAGTCTCTCAGGCACTATGACTGAACAACATAACCCAAGAGGCAGAACCATTCACACTTGGTACTAAAAATACTCTATTTCCAAATGTACTACCATTTGAAAGAAAATGCTACGAATCGCTCAATGTCCTATCCCTAATTCGTTACTTGAATTCCCATGTGAGAGAATGCCCCAATGACAAAATTTCTCTTATTTCATCCACTTCAAGAGTCTTGCCCACTTCAAAAGAACTACTTTGGGGACTCAATTATTTAGCAAAAGGTTTGCACATCCTTACTCACCTGGCCACCTCCTCCTCCACTGCTGCTGCTGCCTGTGCTGCTGCTCCGAGTCTGGGAAAAGCCACCACCACCATTGCTGCCAACTCCTTTCTCAATCTTCACCACAACCGGCATTTCATCCACAGAATGATCTTGGTCTGGAGAAGATTAAAGAAGCCAAAACATTCAAAGAGGCAGCAAGGGAGGGTGCTGGAGGTGCAAGCCGAGAGGGGGGGGATGGTGAGGGAGAGGAAGAAGAGCAAGGCAGGGTTAAAGGGGGGAGAGGGGAAGTCCAAGCAGTTTCCTCTCAATCTCCAAGTCTTGGTCATCCTGGAATCGGCTGCGTCTGCGGGAGGGTCTTCGGGCATGCCGAGAGC
>CM053623.1:217641590-217660003 GCA_028646595.1 Phalanger gymnotis
CACTCTAATTACCATAACACTTTTCTAGCTACCTTAAAAAAAAAAAAAAAAAGAAGAGCAGTGTCACGAAGATGCAGTGGAGAGAGGGTCCAGGAGGAGAGGGACAGTGTCAGATGCTACAGAGAGATCAAGAAGGAAGAGGACTGAGAAAATATCCTCAGATTTCACAGTTAAGAGAATAATTTCATTTGAGCAATGACTAAGAGAAAATAAAACAGAGGCTATAGTTGTAGATAGCATATTCTAGGAGTTTGGCTAAGAATAGAAGGAGAAATATAGAATGATAACTTGAGGGGATAAAAGGGTCTGGTGAGGATTTTTTTCAGGATGGGGGAGACTCAAGCAAAAAAAAAAATCTCTCTTTTGTAACAAGCTTTTGGATTTGCTGGTGAGCAAAAGCAAGTTGGCATATTGGTCATGGCCTAAAGTATATGTCTGACTCTTCATTAGACTGTAAGAAAGGAACCAGTAAATAAGAAGAGACTGAGGATTGAAGGGGGGAAGATTGAGGGCACAGTCTTCTGGAGAAAATGGGATAAAGTATACATTTAGAAGGGTTGACCTTGGCTAAGAAAAGGTCCACCTCATTATCAGAGAACTGAGTGAAGGAGGAGAACATTAGAAATGATGCCAAGGGGTTTTGAGATCAGGAGTGAACAGAGAATTTATGGCAAGTGGTCTCCATTTTCTCAGTAAAATATAAACAAGGTCCTCAGCTGAGAGGAGCAGGGAGGTGTGGGAGGTATGAGGAGAGAGGAAAAGAGTTGAAACAGCCTGTGCAAAGTGGGATACCTAATCCATTTAGAGGGAAAGGATTGCCTTGCTGTAATGAGCTCCCAGTTGAGTCTGGATAACATAAATTTATAATTTCAGCTCAGTGTATGAACAGCACCATAAAAGATGGATCATAGAAGTTGTAGATGATTGGGGTTTGGCAAGGCATGAGCAGTAACAGAGTTAAACTAAATGGCCTCTGAGGTCCTGCCCATCTGTAAATCGATGATTGCAAAGTTGTAGAATTGTGGTATCGGACCAAGTTGGCAAGGGAGGAAAGTGAAGTCAAAGCAAGGATAATGGCCTGAGAAAGTAGTACTAAGGGGTGGAGAAGGATAGGAATTTATGATCGTGATGAAAAATAGATTTAAAAAAGATAAATCATAGGAACAGATGGGATGATTGGAAGTGATGATTATAGATTGGAGGGTCCAGAGCTTTTGGACATAGAAGTAGAACACAGGTGGATGATGGCAAGATCCCTTATCTGTGTGTCAATGATGCGGAAAAGAAGAGTAGGTCATGGAATCTCAGGAGCTGAGGAACCGAAGTCTGAGAGAGAGCAGCAGCACGAATGCTGAAGTCTTCTAGTACAAGGGCAGGAGAGAAGGAAAAGTGGAAAAATGATTTCATGACTTCACTTGTCTAATGGGTATCATATTGTCTGCCTTCTCAACGGGTGGAGGAGGGGCCGGGAGGAGGAAGAGAATTTGGAACACCAAAAAAAAAAAAAAAAAGAATATAAAAAAATTAAATTAAAAATTTTAAAAGTAAGAAACAAACTCTTTTTTTTGGTTCTTTGTTTTTAAAATAATTGTTGTTTTGTTTTGTTTTTTTGTCATTCTGAACACGAGAAACACCAACAGGAATGTTTCCATATACAAAGGACAGGAAAGGAGGATTGTATCTGAAACAGTGACTCTATTACGTACAACTTACTTTAAAATATTTGTATGTGTGTGTTTGGATGCAACAGTTTGAAGGCTCTCCTACTCGTGTGAGTTTCCCTGTGAACTTCCTTCTATCCTCTTATGTGTATTTTGTTTTAAAGCATTTTTTCTGGCATTGCTATTGCTCCTTCTTGTTCTCTCTCAATCCACTCCCCTCAAAAAAAAACCAAGCAACAACAAAAAAAACTCCTCTCCTTTGTAACAAATAAATGTGAAGTCGATTTGGATTTGCTGGTTAGCAAAAGCAAAGTTTATAAAATTTGTATCTGATACTGCACTCCTAGTCTATCACCTCTCTGTCAGAAGAAAGAGATGAGATTCATCTGAAGTTCTGGCTTTTCTTACCATTGATCGAAGTTAAGTCTTTCAATGATGTTTTCCTTCACAGAGATGTAGCTTACCACATACATTGTTTTCCTGGTTCTGCTTACTTCAATCTGCATCAGTTCCTAAGTTCTTCCATTTCTCATTTCTTATAAGATAATAATCTATTACATTAATGTGCAAATACTTGTTTCCTCAGTATGGCCCTTTAAAAGTTTGCAACACCATTGATACGCATTATTTCATTTGATCATTACAAGTCTAGGAAATAACTCCCCCATATTACAGTTGAGAAAACTGAGGCTGAGAAAGGTTAAGTGTCTTGCCCAGGAATGCACAGATGGTTAGTGACTGAAGAAATATTTGAACTGTGATCTTCAGAACTCCAAAGCCAGCTATCTAACCATTGTACCATCCAGCTGCCTGTATCTGACATTTTGGGTATAGTTTCAATTTGCCTTCCAGAATGATTTGACTAATTCACAGCTCTAACAATGGCACATTCCTATTCCTGTGCTCCAAAAATTATTTTTCCTTTTTGTCATCTTTGCCAGTCTGATGTGTGTAATGGGAAACTTCAGAATTATTTTAACTTGTATTTCTCTTATTAATAGGGTTTTGGAGCATTTTTCTATATAAATCAGGTCCTTTAAGTACTTGTTTACTGGGGAATGGCTATTGTTCTTATGTATTTCAATAAATTCCCTGTGTAGTTTTGATGTCAGACCTTTATCAATAAAGTTCACTGCAAAAAAAAAAAAATTCCCTCCATTTTGCTGTTTCCCTTCTATCTGCATTAGGCAGAAATTTGGGCATTTTTTTTTTCAATTTTATGTAATCAAAATTATCTACCTGGTCTTCTATGATCCTCTTTTTCTTGTTTAGTTGGGAACTCTTCCCTTACCCAAAGTTGTGAAAAGGAAAGTTTGGGCCTGCTCCTGATACTCTAATTTATTATATAACATTTCATATCTAGGTCATGTATCCATTTGAAGGTTATTACAGTTTATATTGTGAGTTATTGATTTAAACCTAATTTCTGGCAAAAATATTTTCTAGTTTTTGCCAAATATTGAGTCCTTACTGCAGTAGTTTGGGGTCCTTGGGGTTATCAAACACAATGCCACTAAGTCTGTTTGCTTTTGAATCTTATATACCTAATGTGTTCCACTTATTGACTTATCTATTTATTTAACCAGCACCATATTGATTCCTTCCTTCCTTCCTTCCTTCCTTCCTTCCTTCCTTCCTTCCTTCCTTCCTTCCTTCCTTCCTTCCTTCCTTCCTTCCTTCCTTCCTTCTTTCCTCTCTTCCTCTCTTCCTTTCTGGCAATCAGGATTAAGCGACTTGCCCAGGATTACGCAGCTAGTAAGTGTCTGAGGTCACATTTAAACTTGGTCCTCCTGACTCCTCCAGGACCACCTAGCTGCACACACACACACACACACACACACACTATTTTTTTTTTCCCAAAATTACTGCTTTGAAATATAATTTGGGATTTGGAAATGCTTGACCCCCTTTCCCCCCGCTTTTTCAATTGAGTTTCTTTTATTCTTTCAGATGAATTTTGTTATTTTTTTCCTTGTTCTATAAAATACAGCTTTGGTAGTTTGGGATGGCGCAGAATAAATAATTTAGGTATAGTGTCATTCTTATATTTGCACAGCCCAATCATGAGCAATTGTTTCTGTGTCTTTATTTTGTAAAGATTGTTTCGTGGTTGCAGTCTTGTACTTCTTGTGTCTCTATAGTTATTTTGAATGGAAATTCTCTCTCTAGCTCTTCTTGCTGGTTGATTATATACAGAAAGGCCTGTGAATTATGTGCTTTATTTTATGGTCTGCTACTTTGCTGAGGTTATTAATTGTTAATTTAATTTTTAATTGTCTCTCTGGGATTCTCTAAGTAAGCCATCATGTCATCAATAAAAAGCGATCATTTTGTTTCCTCTTTGTTTATGCTTCTGCCCCCAATTTATTTTCTTTGTCTTATTGATATAGCCAGAATTATAAAACTGTATCATTAGATTGCAAGCTTCCCAAGGGCAAGGCCTATCTCTTGCCTCTTTTTGTATCCCCAGTGCTTAGTACAGTGCCTGGCACATAGTAGAGGTTTAATAAATAAACATAGATATTGATATCAAACAATACTGACAATAATGATTTAAACCGGGGGTGGGGAACTTGTAGGCTTGAGGCCACATGTGGCCTTGTAGGTCCCTTGGTTTTCAGAACAAATCCTTTTATTAAGGAGATTTGTTCTGTGAAGTTTGGATTCAGTCAAAGGGCCATCCTGGAGGACCTAAAGGACCACATGTGGCCTTGAGGCTGCAGGTTCCCCACCCCTGACTTAAACCCACAGAAAGCATTTGGACATATTTGGGATGGGGAAGAAAGTCTGTTTTCAAGATATGTAGGGAATTGATTCAAATATATAAAAACAAGAACCATTCCCTGACAGACAAATAAATGGTCAAAAGATATAAATTGATAATTCTCAAGGGAAAAAAAACGCAAACTATAAACAACCACATGGAAAAATGCTCAAAACACCGACTAAGAGAAATACAGATTAAAATAATTCTGAGGTTCCATTTCACATATATCAAACTGACAAATATGACAAAAATGGAAAATGACATTTATTGGAGTAGCTAAGGAAGGACAGGTACACTAATACATATCCCCTGCAGCCTTCTCATCCTGGAATCTACCTCCATGTTGTTAGCGCCCTTCTCTCATTGGTGAGTTCCTCCATTTAGAAACTTGGTGAAGGCCCCAAACTAGCCAACCTTCATTCCCCTCATGGCTCTGCTTCTGAATTTCTGCACTTTGTCACTGTGCTTTGGCTGCCCTCTTACCCCAGAACTTTCCTTAGTGCCTGGGGCCTTTTTGCCCTGGAACATCTATTAGTTCCTGCAGCCTTTTCACCTTGAAATATCCTTCCACCATGCTTACCTTCTCTCGGGTGAGTTCTTCTCAGAGCCCCCATTTTGGAGGAAAGCCCAGGCCAGCCAGTCTTTCAGTATTTCAGTCTCAGTGCAGGTATCTTCAGCTCCCTTTTTGTGTGTGTTTGTCTCCCTCCATTAAAAAGTAAACTCCTTGGGCGTGGGATTGCCATTCTTTTTTCTTGTATTTGTATTCCTAGCACTTAGCAGTGCCTGACACATAGAAAGCACCTAACACATGCTTTTTACCTAACCTTGCCTTACCTGATAGAGCTGTAAGTTAGCACAGCCATTCAGGAATGCAGTAAGTTGGAGCTATGGAAGTATATTAAATACCCCTTTTTCAGTTTCTCTAGGAAATATTAAGAAAAATTTTTTTTCCAGTGGATGGAATAAAGGTCAGGTCCCAAGTAATGAATCAAAGGTGGAAACTAAACTTAACTGTTATCTAGATAAAATCTTTGCCTCACCACCCCCTGGAAATGATTAGTGATTCACCTAGGGTCAGTATCTTCTTTTGCATTCAGGGTTAAGATACTGATCTTGCAAAATTCTTTAGTCAAAGGAGAGATTGTATTGTGGCTTGGATATAGAGTAATGTTTTTTTTAAAAGTGTTGTGGCAGACTTGTGTTTAAAACAGTACCATGTTAGTATTTTTTCTAAAACAGAACTGTGCCTCCAAATTCATTACATTATGCATATCTTTTAGCCCAGTGATACCCACTTGTTATTCAGTTATGTCTGACTCTTCATGACCTTATGGACCACAGCACCCCATTTCTTGGCAAAGATACTGGAGTGGTCTACCATTTCCTTCAGCAGTAGATTAAGGCAAACAGGTAAAATGACTTAGCCAGGGTCACACATCTAGTAAGTATCAGAGGCTGCACTTGAACTCAGGTCTTCCTGACTCCAGGAACAGCACTCCATCCACTGAGCCATCTAGATACCACTAGTAGGCTTATTCCCCAAAGAGATCTAAGAAAGGACTCATATAAATTTATAGTAACATTTTTTTATTGTAGCAAAAAGAAAAAAATGAAAACAAAGGAGGTGCCCATCAAAATGGACAAATTATAACAAAAATGTCATGGAATGTTATTGCTCTATAAGAAATTATAAGAGATGGATTCCAAGAAACCCAGATGACTTTATGAACTTATGCACAGTAAAATAAGCGAACAAGACAGTTTATACACAACACCACAAAGAAAAAAAAACTCATGAAACACCAAGTACTCTGGTTGATGCTATGACCAGTCATGATTCCAAAAGATTGATGATGAATCATACTTTCCACCTCTTGATAAAGAAATAATGGACTAGATATGCAGAATGAGACACACTTTCTGACCCAACCAATGTGTAGGTCTATTTTGTTTGACTATACATTTTTCGAGAGGGAGGTTTTTTGTGTGGTTTGGTAGTGTTTATATTGAGGAGGGGTGAATGAAAATAGTAATGGGCCAGAAAGAAAAGAACATTAAAAAAGCACAAAATATATAGAAAAGAGTAGAAAGGAATTCAGAGAGACACAGACAAACAGGAGAGTATTAGAAATATGATGGTAAATTTGATATATATGTGAAACAATTCTAAGCCATAAATGATTGAAATTCACAGTTTTATATGTAGTTCTCTCATTCTGTTCTTTGTATATGGAAGAGTTCAGGTTTGTTGATGTCTGCCAAGTCCATAATAATAATTTTAGAAAGCAAGGTTTACAGAAGTAGGTTGCAATAATACAGTAATAATGCAAAAAAGCCAGAGTTGAATTTCCTCTTTTTCCCCACCTCTTTTTTCTAGTTGGTCTGAGAGGAGCAAGACTTTGATTCTGGGTGGGAATTCCCCCAGCACTGTGCTCTGGGGAAATAGAGGGAGAAAGAAACTGTGGGCCGGACTCCACTTGTTTTCTCCAACCAGTTCTTACTAGTCAGAGTTCCTTCCCCCTTAGTTACAGCCTCATTCCCACTTTTATAGCCACTTCTACCTTCTCTGGTTGTGTCCAACCTCTTCCCAGTCTGGTTAGCACCTCACCCAGGCTTCCAGTATTTGTTTCCCCTCCTTGTAGTACACCCGTTTGCCATTTCCTACCCTATGGCAGGGCATTTATGGAATATGGCACTACTGTTCCTTCCTCCTTCTCCAATCCTACAGGTCTTCTCCCTAAGTCCCAGCTAGAAATGCCTTCAAGGACAATGAAGCCAGCAACACCCTGATTCTGGTTAATGTGACCCACTACTTACCAAGCTTCTATGCCCTTTAGTCTTCCAAAATATCTAAGATCTAAGGAATGGGGGTGGGATTTACACAAAGTTACCCTCCCCAGGTTTCACAGATGAAAAAACTGAATTTGAGAGTTAAAGTGATTTACCTATGATTACAGCTAATGTTTAGGGTTGGGCTTTGAACCAAGGGTCATCACTTATTCCAGCACTGTGTCCTGTACTCTTTCACTATCTCTCATTGGTATTTCAAGAAAGAGAATTGAAGACTTAAGAAAGAAGGACACAAGGAAAGTCAAAACTCAAAAGAGGGCCTTGACTTTCCAAATTCATACAGGATATACCATTATCTTCCTCTGGAACAGGGCCCATAAACTAGCTTTTTTTTTTGCCATTTTGATAACTGGATTTCAATATGATTTGTTTCCTTTATAATACTATCATTTTATTTTACCCACTGAAAAACATTATTCCAAAAAGAGGTCTTCAACGGTCTGTTGATGGGGGTCCATGACATAAAAAGTTAAGGACTGTTGCTCTGGAGGGAAACCAGTACTCACCTCTTCCCCAAACCTCTTACAAAGAATATAAAAGGGCTCTTGGCTCTTTTCCAATCTTTCTCAAGGACTATCAGCTTATTGCACAGTTTTTCCAGTGCCAGTGGCTTAATTTCTCCCCCAAATACATGGAAAGGCAGAAAGACAAAATTCTGCAGATTAGGAGAGGAGATTATCGCCCAGAGGCGGACCAGCTGGTGGACGGGGCCAGCTGCCTACCTGATCAACACAACACACACCTGTACTTTCTGGGACTGGTCTACACCAAAGACGGAAACTAAGGGTGGATTTATATCCTAAGGAGAAAAAAAAGGGGTTGAGATAGTACTGAAATTGTAATTCTGGAATACTTGGCCAGGAATCCAATAATTTCCATACATCTGTGATTCACAATTCTGACTTCTACCTCCCCTGCCATTCCTATTCCACTTTTCCCCTTTTCTCAGCTGCTTCATATTGGGATTAAGCCTAGATAACCCAAAGTGCAAACTGACCCTAGTTTGGGAGAATTACCTGAGGCCCCATGAATTTAAGGGCCTTCTTTCCATTCTCCATCCCTAACCCCCAGGTAGTTCATATCTTGGACAGGACTTGAATCTAACCCATCTGATCTGAAGCCTTGCCTTTAATATATTTTTATGCTTGGAGTATGAGGGCCTGGAAGCTGAGTAGATTAAAGAAAAAAAGTAGTTCTGCTCCTCACCAGCTCCCTTGGAAGGTCACAGGATTAGATAGGAATGAACCAAACAGTAAAAAGAAATGGACTTTGAATTGTAAATTCCTCAACAACTTCATCTTTGTATCTGAAATGATGTCTTCTACATAGAAGGTACTTGGGAAATGGGCTCAACTGAATTGTTTGTTATGTTTATCTACACAACCAGCACAGAGAAATATCCAAGCACGTTGTAACCTGTAAAGTTTTGATTGTTGGAGTGTTTTTTCCAACTATTTGTATTAATTTCTTTGGGGGGAGGGGGTTGATCAAGGCAGTTGGGGTTAAGTGACTTGCCCAGGGTCACACAACTAGTAATTGAGGCTGGATTTAAACTCAAGTCCTTTGGACTCCAGGGCCTGTGCTTTATCCGCTACACCGCCTCGCTGCTCCTTGTATGAATTTCTTTATTATTTACCTAAAGAGAGAAAGAAGGGCTCAATGGCTAGGAAGCCAGCTTTGAAGACCTGGCTTTAAGTTCGGTTCAGGACACTAAGCTATGACCCTGGGTAAGTCATTTAACTTCTCATGGACCCAGGCAATTTGTTTAAGAAAAAATTGCCGAGCATTTACAGACCTGCCTTCTGGATAGAGAGAGTTTCCTTACCCAGAACTCCCTTTGTCAATTAAATCACAGATTCAGGTCTAAAAAAAGATTTATCTAATGAAGCCCTACCTTTGGACCGAAGACCATTGTTAAATTTTATGCCTGTCATGAATTGCTTGAACTTAGGAGGCAAGACCGTTGCCCTGGTTAGTCAGTCAATAAACATTTTTTAAGCACTTCCTGTGCGCCATGCCCCGTGCTCAACTCTAGGGATATAACCAGAGGTAAAAGACAACCCATGTTCACCAGGGGATCACAATGCAGTGGTGGAGACAACCAACTAATATGTTCAGTCAAGCTATATACAAGATAATTAAGTGATAATTAACAAAGGGATTAACACTGGAATTACAAGGGGTTGGGAAAAGCTTCCAGTAGAAAGTAGTTCTTTTGTTCTGACTTAAAGGAAGTCTGGGAGGTCAGTTGTTGGAGGAGGGGGCAGATTCCAGGCATGGGGGGACAACCAGAGAAAATACCCAGAACCCTCTTACTTGTGGAATAGCCAGGAGGCCAATGTCACTGGATTAAAGAGTTCGTATTGGAGACTAAAGTATAGGAAGACTGGAAAGGTAAGTGGGGTTATGAAGATTATGAAGGGCTTTGAATGTCAAACAGCATTTTGTATTTCTTTCTAGAGGGAATAGGGAGCCAATGAAGTTTATTGAGTGGAGGAGTGACATGATCAAACCTGCAGTTTTGGAAAATGACTTTAGTGGCTAAATGGAGGATGGACTGGAGCGAGGAGAGACTGATGGGGTGCAGGTTCTGCAGCCCCCTTGAACTCCTTGAATCTTCCCACTAGATGAGGCGTTTGCCTAAGGCCATAAGCCTTTCATTATCACTAGGCCCAAATCTCTAGGTTATTCTTTGGGGTTTTTTTTTTGCCAGGGCAATTGCGGTTAAGTGACTTGCCCCAGGTCACACAGCTAAGTACATGTGTCAAGTGTCTGAGGTCACATTTGAACTCAGGTCCTCCTGACTCCAGGACCAGTGGTCTGCTCACTGCACCATCTAGCTGCCCCTTTCTAGGTCATTCTTAACCTAGCCTGGCCCTCCAGAGTCAGGCTACTTCCCACCCTAGATCCTTAAAAAATGTCTATGCCCAAATCTGTTAACTTTAAATTAGCCTAGCCCTATTCGATCTGTTAAGTCTAGGTGGCCTTCAGCTACTTCCCACCCTTAATCCCATTCTCTTGGTTCCTGGAATCTGACCTCACCCAGGTCCCATCAAGATCCTCCTTAGACTCCTCCTCAAGACCCTCCCTAAACCCCATCACCCCAGGACCACCCTAGATCCCTCCCACAATCCAATCTTTCTGTATATAAGTTTCATCTTGCCTCCATGAAGGGGCTCAGATTCAATCTTCTTCAGATTGGATCTGGCCTGCTTGTGAAAAATGAGTGTCACAAATGGTGAGATTTTTTAAGACTACTAATTTGGGGAATCTTTAATAAACTTTGTTTTTCTCTTTGGCTGAAAGGCTTGAGTTGAATTCATTTGGCAGGACTCAGAGCGCCAGTATTTTGGGGTCTTGAGCACCCCTAAACCTCATCACCTGGTTCCCTGACTTCATCAGAATTACCAGCAGGTTATTGCAATAGTCCAGGCACGAGGTGATGAGGGCTTGTATTAGAATGTGGCAGTATCAGAGCAGGGAAGGGGGTACATTTGAGACATTCTGCAAAGGTGAAATCGGCAGGCCTTGACAATAGCTTGGATGTGAGGGGTGAGAGGTATTGAGGAGTCCAAGATGACTCCTAGGCTGTGAGCCTGAGGGATAGGAAGGATGGTGTTGCCATTACAGTAATAGGGAAGATGAGGGGCAGGGGTAGGGAGGGTTTAGGGGAAAAGAGAATAAGTTTAGTTTTAGACACATCAAGTTTAAGATGTCTATTGAATATCCAATTTGAGATGTCAGAAAGGTAGACTAGACTAGAGGTCTGCAGAGAGGTTTGGACTGGGTAGGTAGATTTATTAATAATCAGCACAGAAATGGTAATTAAATCTCTGGAATCTGATGAGATCAGCTGTGAAATGAAGGGAGAGGCTGGGAGAAAAAGGCCCAAGACGGAACTCTGGAGAACATTTATGGTTAGAGAGCATGACCTGGGTGAGGATCCAGCAAAGGAGACTGAGAGTCAGATAGGGAGGGGGAGAACCAGAAGAGAATGGGGTGCCCAAAACCTAAAGAGAGGATCAAGGCATAGACTGGTGATCAGCAAAGTGGTCAAGGAGATTGAGCATTGAGGAAAGGCCCCTGGATTTGGCAATTAAGAAATTTTTGGAAACCATCACCTGTTCCTGTAGGTCCTCAGGAAAAATTTTCTCAGGCCCATTCAACTAGCTTCTTCAGACTTGATAATATTTCAAGAATTCAGTTCAGCAGATGTGTACTCAATAAACTGGCACTGTGTTAAGCATCGGGGATACAAAGAAAAGCAAAAGACAGTACTTGCCCTCCAGGAGCTTAGTATTTAATGGGGGAAGACAGAATGTAAAAAGAAGCTGAGAAGAGGTGGGGGGAAGGGTAGCCAGGCTGAGGGCATGGTGAGGTCTAGAGGAGTGCAGCTAATAAGAAATGATGAGGTGGCTGCCCTGGGCACCTTAAACAGAAGATCTGGGAGCAGCTCTCCAATCAGTGTCCACCCTCTCTAATAAGAGGGAGGGAGGCCGAGGTACTGAGCAGGTCTGATGTAACACACACAAACACACACACAATATGTCTCCCTCTTGCCTCCAGGAACAAAATGTTCTGGTTTGGCATTCAAAGCCTTTCACATCCTAGCCCCCTCCTGCCTTTCCAGTCTGCTTAGACTTTACTCTCTAACACAAACTCTTCAATTCAGTGATACCGGCCTCCTGGCTGTTGTGCAAGTAAGACACTCTGCCTCTCAGTTCTGAATGTTTTCTCTGGCTGCCCCCCAGCCTGGAATGCTCTCCCTGCTCCAATCCAACTACTGACCCCAACCAGGCTTCCCTTTAGTCCCAACCTTCTACAGGAAGCCTTTCCCAACCCCTCTTACTTCCAGTGCCTTCCCTTTCTTACTCATTTCCTATTCATCTCGTATATAATTTATTTTGTACAGATTTGTTTGCTTATTGTCTGCTCCATTAGATTGCAAACCTGAGGGCAGGTACTGTCTTTCGCCTCCTTTTGTATCCCCATCCATAGTTTAGCACAGTGCTTGTCACTTAGTAGGTGCTTAATAAATGCTTGTTAATTGATTGATTGATGTGATCTTGCAGGATGAGTTTCTACAGACCATGATGAAGTCCAAGAGTGAAATCTGGGAAATGACAAGGAGGTACCTACACTATTCAGTGCCTCCTACTTATATGCAAGAAAGGCGCTGTGCTAGGCACAAAGAGGTAAAAAGATTTCTTTAAAATTAACAAAGGACAATTTTAGTTGTCAAGGAATTTACAATTAAAAGTTTATTTCTTTTTGCTATTGGTTTATTCCTCTTTAATCCTCCAACCTTCAAAGGAAGCTGCTGAGTAATAAAATAGGCACTGATTTCTATTTAATTTGCTTTAATCTATTCAATTCATGCTACACTCCTCCAAGACATTAACAAGCCAGAAGGAATAAGCAATAGAAACAAAAGAGATAGTATCAGAAATAGGTGGTATTTTCTGTTTCTTCCTCACTTCCTTTCAAAAATATTCTTCCTTCAATTCCAGAATTGAACTACAAGATTCAATATCTAACATGGGTTTTCCAAGGTCACTAGTCTTTGGTGAACACACAAGTTTTAGGGAGGGGTAGCTATTTTCTTCCCACCTGCCAAGGGCTCACACAGACCTTGGTTTATTCCCTGAGAGCCTGATCTTTAACGGAAAGGGGATAGTGGTATACTAACACACATGGAATGTACACAGGACATAATTTTAAATTTAATCTGTATTATTAACATTTTCTCCATAACTTCTATGTCTAGAGCCTAGACTATATGTCAGTAAACTACACCCTCTAGGCCAAATCCAATCTCATGCCAGTTTTTATACAGCCTGAGCTATGACTGACCAGATCTTAGCTTGAAGGTTTACAAAAACAGAACAGGTTAGATCTGACACATAGGCCTGTAGTTTCCTGACCCTTGGTCTAGACAATCAACAAGATACATTAAGCCCTGATTTGTAGTGTTTCTGATATCTGAAGTATAAATGCTCAGGCTTAAAATTGAAAACCTGCTTGTGAGCAGGTTTGTACTGGCTTCGGCATACTCTTGAAAGGAGAAAATCTGAATGTTCTCAAATGCTCTGCCTCCCTTTGTCCCCATTCACATAGATGGGGGGGGGGTAGATGGATCTTAAAGTTTATGTTTGGATTATATCTAGGGTTTCCTCAAAAGGAATTAACAGGGTCTCTTCTAGTCATTCAATGTACAAAGTAGATCAGGTATAGGACAGTTATTTATTTCCTTCATTATAAAAGAAATACTAAAACATATGCATTGACAAACACACAAAACAATGCAGTACTGTATTTCCCCATGTATAAGACACACCTTAACTTTGGGGCCGGAAATTTGAAAAAAAAAATGTGTTGCATAAAGTTATTGAACTCAAGTTTTCTTCATCATAAAAGTCATACAACTCCTCACCACTGTCAAAACTCCCATCCATTAGCTTGTCCTCATCTGCGTTTGATGACGAATCACTGTCTTCATATTTTGCCTCATCCTCAGTTCCATCTATGGCATTTGAAATACCACACTTCTTAAATGACTTGACAATGATCTCAATCTTAATATTATCCCAGGATCTTTTCACTCAGGTACAAACTTCTATAGTTGGTTTCTTCACTCTTGCCTCTCTTGGCCGCCTTCTGCTGTGGCATTTTCAGTAGGATTTCTTCTTCCCATAGCCAGTCTTGGATTGTTTTCTCACTTGGCGGAGGACCAAACTTACATTCAGTACAATTTCCATTCACTTTTGCAAAATGGATCACTTTTAACCTGAATTCAGCACTGTATGAAAATCTTTTCTAAGCCATTTCTGTTTTTTTGTTTGTTTGTTTGTTTTGGCAGGGCAATTGGGGTTAAGTGACTTGCCAAAGGTCACACAGCTAGTACATGTGTCAAGTGTCTGAGGCTGGATTGGAACTCAGGTGCTTCTGACTTCAGGGCCAGTGCTCTGCTCACCTCGCCACCTATCTGCCCCTCTGAGACATTTCTGGGCAGAACGTGGCAAAACGTAACCTAATGTACAGGTAACAAATGCGAAACAATGAGCACAAAGACAAGCACGTAAAAGCAGGAAATGCAAGTAAAAAAAAAAATGTATAACCACTGTATGAGACCCACCCAGTTTTTAGAGCCCAAATTTTTTGAAAAAGGGTGCATCTTATACATGGGGAAATACAGTAATCCAATGACAAATTCTCTCCCAGAGGGTTAATACTTAAAAAATATGAAATGTTTTGAGGGATGGCTGACCAGGCATTTCATTTTTATTCCAGAAATGTATTGTCTGAGCACCTCGAGATAGGTCCGCATTTTCTGGAATGCCATCCATGTATGGTTCATTACCTTATCGGTGCTCTTCTCTGAGAAACTTTGTAGTAGCAGAAAGCACCCTCCTACTGGCAGTGAAAACCCAGGAACTTCTGATTTTTCAAATTTACAACGTAGTCCGTTAAAAATGTCAAAATACAATTCTTAGAATTGTTGGGGAGAAGGAAGGAGAGAGTAAGCTTTTATACAATGCCTACTGTGTGCCAGGCACTGTGCCAATCACAAATGTTTTACTTGATCCTCACGTTAGGAAATGTTTCCTAACCCTATTAGGAACATGCTATTATTACTACCCCCATTTTACAGTTGAGGAATCTGAGGCAAACAGGAGGTAAGTGATTTGCCTAGGGTCAAACAGCTAAGAAGTGTCTGAGGCCAGATCTAAACTCAAGTTTTCCTGATTCCAGGCCCAGGGCTCTATTTATTCACTGGCATGTTGATCAGTATTCTTTGTTTAAGGAAAGACACTCAAAGAAGAGACAGCTATGGACTTGAGATCCAATTCCAGGTTCTCATGCATTAGCTGCCATGGCCAAGCAGTTGGGTAGAAGAGGATATCCCCTTCCCCTCTCTATCTAAGTTCGTGTGACCAGCTGAAAGAGCCTGGACACATTCAACAGATAGAAAGAGAAAGGCCAATAATGGATTTTGTCTCTCTTTTAAAAGACTTCTAAGTGTGTGGTTCTTTTTGGCTCAGTAACCAATCTTCTCTGGCACAGCCTTCCACTCCACACACACAAGGACCAAAGGGTCAATCCAGCTTGGTTGTATAATCCCAAAGTGTAAGTCCTTCAGCATTAGGCCAGGGCATACATGGGCTACCAGATGTGCTCAGCCCCATACTCTGATACAGATATCCACTGAATCCCTTCCCCTAGTTAAATATTTGCTATCCATAGCAAATCACTGGGATACTTTCAGTGTGTTTGTTCATACCCTCAACTCTGGAAATTCCCTGGGAATCTAAAGAGGCTCAGATATAGTCCCTTCAAGTGTCTCGCCTCAGTGCCTTGTACTAAAGTCTTTTTATTTTTTTTTGTTTTTGTTTTTTTGTTTGTTTTTTTGTACTAAAGTCTTAACCACATAGTACATTTCTTAATGGCCTCCTAAATGCCATGTAAAGAATGCTATGCAATCCACCCAGCACATTTCTTTAAAAAAATTTTTTTCCCCAGTTATATGTAAAGACAATTTTAACATTAATTTTTTGAAAGAAAATTTGAGTTCCGAATTTTCTCTCTCCCTCATCTTCCCCTTCCCTGAGATGTACTCAGTATATTTCTTAGACAATTTAATAATTAATAGTTTTTTGTAGGGACTTAGACCTATTGTAATTAGTTGTCTAGTAGTTTATAATCACCCCCCATATGAAATTATCCAAATTTAACAAGCAAACAATATTTTACCAAGTTATTATAATCATTTGCCTATTGCCAACGCAAAACCATTAGGAAAGGACAAAATTACAATTAAAATTAAACTAAAAAAGCAAAAAAAGAAAAAGAAAAGAAAAAAAAAGACCTTCCCCTCTCAGAAGTTTGTTTACAAATGAACTCCCACAATACATGGAATGCTCCACACAGGGGCTGGGGACTTGGGATCCATTGGAAATGGCCCGTTCAGTTTCAGGCAAGAAAGCAGATTGTTGTGTTCCTTCATAGGTCCCTTTCACATATAGGACAACCAGTGGTGGGATTCAGCCAGTTCAATAGAACCAGTATCTAATTTTAGGTTGAGTTCTGCGAACAGGTTATTAGTAGGAGCAGGGCCTGTACCACTGCAGCCTACATATTTCCCTAAGAAAGTCCTTTGCCAGTGGATGAGCCAATCTAGATGAAGGTTCAGATATAATCTTGCTATCAATCCCTGCAACATTATTAGGTCCCCAGTTAGAGGCCCAAAATCAGTCAAAGAAAGGACAAGCAGAGTTAGCTGAAAAACAGACTCAGATGAGCCCTGAACATGCCTGGGAATGCCTGAAATGAAGTGAGCACTGAAGGTTGATGGAAATCATCCCTTCAGATGCTAGATGAAGTTGCCAAGATTCAAGACCTGTGGCCCACTCCATAAACGGAAACAAAGAGAGAGAGAGAGAGAGAGAGAGAGAGAGAGAGAGAGAGACGGAGAGACATAGAGACGAAGCTGGCTTTCCTTTCAAAGACTTCTAAGTGATGGGCTCTTTCTAACCTAGTTAGGTTCCTGGTTCAGTGGCCAGACCTCTTTAGCAGGTCTGACATCAGGAGGATCAAGGGCCATGGTCCATCAAAAACAGGATACGTGTTCTGTTCGTATATCATACAGGCATATAGGATCATGGTGAAAAAAAAAAAAGCGGATGCTGTATCTGTGAAAGCTTGTTGAAATGGGTACTTTGTTCTAGAAAGACTTGATTCTTATGTGCCTGGGCATGAAAGGAGGAGGTGAGGTTTGTAGAAATGCCTGCTATAGGTGTTCAGACTTTCCAAACTCCTAGAAAAATATCAGATGAACCCAGAAGGGATTTGAAATAAACTGATCTAGTTTCCATTTGCTGGCCCAAATTTAGAGCTAGAGAACCTGGATTCAAATCCCATCTCTGCCAATTAGTTCCCTACTTGGGCAAGTCACTTAACCAATCTTGGTTAACCTTAGTGCCCTGTTTATGGCTCCTTCCCATCTTCCCTCCTGGGTATGTGTTAAATATCATGTGAGGGCTCACTTTACCTGGTGAGGATGAGGGAAAATTTCCTAGAGGAGACATTTGAGCTGGCCATCCCAGCTCTGGTATTTTTTTTTTTTTGCACTTAATGGTACTTTATTTTTTCCCCAATTACATGTAAAGATAGTTTTCAGCATTCATTTTTGTAAGATTTTTAGTTCCAAATTTTTCTCCCTCCCTTCTCTCCAAGACAGCAAGCTATTGATATAGGCTATACATGTACAATTGTGTTAAACATGTTTCACATGTTGTGAAAGAAGAATCAGAAAAAAGGGAAAAACCACCAGAAAGAAAAAACAAAAAAGTGAAAACAGTATGCTTCAATCTTTTGGAATTATCTTATATCACTGTATTGCTGAGAAGAGCTAAGTCTTTCAAAGCTGATCATCGCACAGTGTTGCTGTTACTGTGTACAATGTTCTCCTGGTTCTGCTCACTTCACTCAGCATCAGTTCATATAAGTCTTTCCAGGTTTTTCTGAAGTCCACCTGCTCATCATGTCTTACATGACAATATTGTTGTTCCATTACATTCATATACCACGACGTGTTCAGCCATTTCCCAATTGATGGTCATCTCCTCAATTTCCAATTTTTTGCCACCACAAAAAGAACTGCTATAAATATTTTTGTACATGTGGGTCCTTTCCCCATTTTTAGGATCTCTTTGGGATACAGCCCTAGAAGTGAGATTGCTGAGTCAAAGGGTATGTACAGTTGTATAGCCCTTGGGGCATCCTGCTCTGGTATTTAATAGCCATGTGATCTTGAACAAATCACAACCTCTCAGGACCTCCATTTTCTCGTCTATTAAATGAGGAGACTTCACTAGCTGACCTCTAGGATCCCCTTCCAGCTATCAATCTACGGTCCTAGGAACCTCTCTATAGTTAGGGGAATTACTGCAGGAGATACTCACAGACAGCAAGAATTCTGACCTTTATTTGGCTCCAATCAAATATACAGAATGACTCATTGTCCTCATAAGCAAACATACTTTTTGTAGGTTGAGTCAACAATGGCTCCCACACACATATTATTGCTTTTCGAAAGAGAGGCAGTGTTTTGCAGTGGACAGGAGCCAGCCTCATAG
>CM053623.1:217660503-217732908 GCA_028646595.1 Phalanger gymnotis
AAACACTTCCTAGCTGTGTGACCTTGGGCAAGTCACTTAACCCCAATTGCCCTGCCCTCCTCCCAACCCGCCCCCCCCAAAAAACCTAATGGCAAAAAAGTACTGTGTGTAAGGTGGGGAATTTCTCTTCCCATCTTACTGACATGGGCCCAGAATGTAAAAACAAAGTGAAAAGGAATCATTAAGAAGTTTTCCACTCATTCACAATGAGTGAATAAGGTATTTAACTTGAGAGGACTACAGTATCTTAGCCATTGTAGGAAGGCAACTGATAAGATGAGGAAAATACCTTGGAATGGGCTGGAGGAAATCAGTCAAGCCTTTGGACCCGTACATGTGTATATATACCAACTTGAATGGCTTGCTTTATAGAATATATTATTATAATTTTATATAACCACAATAATATATATTAATTATAATAATGTA
Organism: Phalanger gymnotis; assembly: GCA_028646595.1. Lineage (NCBI taxonomy): Eukaryota > Metazoa > Chordata > Mammalia > Diprotodontia > Phalangeridae > Phalanger > Phalanger gymnotis. The sequence continues at coordinate 217,660,933 of CM053623.1, forward strand.
ATGATATATTAATTGCAGTAATTTGATTATTAATAGATCATATCAAGCCATTCAGTCCCTGTACAAGAGGACAGAAAAGAGGAAGGAGTGTTCATGTTCATCCCTCCTCCCACCCTACCCCCATCAGCCATGTCCCTGGAGCTAATGGACCAGTAAGGAATAGGGTGTGGGGGTGTGGAGCAGAGACATACACAAATTCTATCGCCACCATGTTTCCATCGCTTTCTCCCTCTGTCCCTTATTCAGGGGTGAGGTTATCCTGGAACTTCCATGATGGGGAGTCACTTAACCCCGATTGCCTCCAAAAGCCAAAAAAAAAACAAACCATCTTTACAAGTTCAAATCTGGCCTCAGAAACTTCTTAACTGTGTGATTGTACTAAAGTCACTTATCCCTGTTTACCTCAGTTTCCTCATCTGTAAAGCGGACTGGAAAAGGAAATGGCAAACCACTCCGGTAACTCTGCCAAAAATACCCCAAATTCAGTGTGTCTCTGTGAGAGAGTGTACCCTGGGTTCGTGGAGGCAATGTTTTATAGTAACTTCTTTCTATACCATCTTACTAAATGCCTTAGTTAACAACTAATTGAGTCTACTAGCACACCAAAGGGGCCCCATGAGCTACAATATTACCCCCAAACCCAAGGTAGCAGCCACCCTCTGGGAACCCAACCAGTTGGCATATGAAAGTATAAGTTGGGGAAATATCTCAGAAGGAGTAGTATATATCAATTCATTTTAAATGCATTTGCAGTTTTTGACTCACAATAGATCTATGAGAAATATGCTGGTACACATTAAAAATTACCAAAAAAACATTCCCTTTGACCCAATTATCCCATTTTTGGGAATATGATGAAAGCGTAATCAAAAAACAAGCAAAAGGTTGTTTTGTTTTGTTTTGTTTTTAACAGTTTTCACAGCAGCATTATACATACACCTGCCCACAAACAGGCAAAAACTTTAATGTCCAACACTAGGAGAATGATTAAATAAATTGTGCTATGTCGATGTGATAAAATACTACAACTCAAAGAAGACTGTCGAGTATGAAGAATATAAAGGAATCTGGAAAGGCTTTCATGAAATCCTATCCATGGGGACAAACCAAACTGGAAGAATGAAGAACACACTAAGTCAACCCGTGTAGGAGGGAGAGTAAATAAGAACGGACAAAGAATCCTAATAAAAACTTCAAATGTGTGAAAAGCTTTAGATGTCAAAATCAATTCAAATAAAAATCATGATTAAGCAGATATTGCCAGTTGTACTGATATTCAATGTTAAACTTTTAGTGGGTGACACAGTAGATAGAGTGCTGGGCCTAGAGTCAAGAAGTCGTTGTTGCTGCTGTTCTGCCATTTCAGTTATGACCCCATTCGGGGTTTTCTTGGCAGAGATGCTGGGGTGGTTCTGCTATTTCCCCAGTTCATTTTACAGATGAGGAAACTGAAGCCAACAGGGTAAAGTGACTTGTCCAGGATCACACAGCTAGTAAGTGTCTGAGTCCTGGAACATTGCACTTCAAATCCAGTCTTCCACACTTATTAGCTGTGTCACCCTGGGCAAGTCATTTAACTCCTATTGGCCTCAAGTTCCTCATCTGTAAAATTGGGATAATAATAACACTTAGCTCCCAGGGTTGTTGTAAGGAGTACAGTAGGCACCATATAGATAGATGTTAGCTACTATTGCTGTTTATTATTATTAAAAAGCATAGCATCTATTGTACGTATAAGAGATGATGTTTGGGATGATTTCAGAAAAACCTGGAAAGACTCACATGAACTGATGCAAAGTGAAGTGAGCAGAACCAGGAGTAACAGCCACGGGGTGTGGATGATCAGCTATAATAGACTTAGCTCTTCTCAGCAATGCAATGATCCAAGACAATTCCAAAAGACTCATGATGGAAAAATGCTATGCAGAGATAGCATTTTAACATCCAGAGAAAGAACTATGGAGTCTGAATGCAGACAGAAGCATACTATTCTTACTTTTTTGTGGCTTTTCCTTTTTGTTCTGTTTCTTCTTTCCTGTGAATAATGTGGAAATAATGTTTCACGTGATTGCACATATATAACCTATATCTGATTGCTCGCTGTCTTGGGGAGGAGGGTAAGAAAGGGAGGGAGGGAGAAAAATTTGGAATTCAAAATCTTTCAAAAAATGAGTTTTGAAAATTGTCTTTACATATAATTGGAAAAAATAGAATACTGTTAAATTAGAAAAGAAAGAAGCACAGTACATAGCATATGGCAAGCGCTGTATAAATGCTAGTGTTATTAAGCTTTAATAAAACATTTAAATTTAGAAGCAAGACTTACACACGTTTTTAATACTTATTTACTTGTACATAACATTTATTCAGTCTATAGTACAGAAGATATAGAAAAGACAGGGAGACACATAGTGCATAGGGCTTTGAAGCCAGGATGACCTGTGTTCAAATCCTCCCTCTGAAACATCCTCACTGTGTGATCCACTCCTAAAACCAAGTAAGTCACTCAACCTTTCACTGCTTTAGGCATCTCTAAATTGCAGAAAAGGTGCCAATTTGGGTTGTTAGCTACAGTACCATCTCTTGAGAGCTCCCTAATGCCACTGGAATCACCAGTTTAGTCTTTATTCTCCTTTTCTGGAAGGTCTGTTGGCTTATTTATTTATGGATTTTCATATGAATTTCAGGACCCCTCATAATAATTCCATAGCCCCCTACTGGGTTTGTTGCCTATGTATTGCTGAATACCATCCTCTAGACCACTTACCACGTGCCTCTGGCCAAGTCACTTAAAATCTCTGAGTTTTTTTCTCTCCTCTGTAAACTTTCTAAGGACCTGTGATTTCTTCACCATAGGAAACTCCCAGAATGTGGAAACTGTTTCTAGCAAGCCAGGCTGCAACTTGTCTATATCATAATAGATTTCTTAAGGAATTGCCTAAACCACATAAAGGTTAAAGGGACTTGCCTGGGGTCACAAAGCCAGTATCAAAGGCTTTGTCAAAGGGTTTTAATTCTCCAGGCCTACGATAATATCCAGCACCTGAGACATCTCCACTCTAAATGCTCATCTGGACTATTTGTGCCCGACCTGTGGTAGAGCCTTCTGAGCTCATACTAGTCTGGTCAGCCACAGTTTCACACACTCTACTTTGACCCCAACATAGTGATGTAATTTTGATTTTGGTGCCTCTTCCCCCTCCTCCTTCTCCTCCCCCTCCTCCTCTTCTTCCTCCTCCTCCTCTTCCTCCCCCTCCTCCTCTTCCTCCCCCTCTTCCTCTTCCTCCCCCTCTTCCTCCTCCTTCTTCTTTCATCTTTCTTCTTCCTTGAAGAGGACCATGACATCAGGAAGGTGATGCCATGACTTGCAAGCGAGTTGGATTTAAGTGAGGAGGACTGTGCAAGGTCACCAGCCTCACTTTCTCCTCTGGAGCCATCTGGGTCCAGTGGCCGGATATAGATCAAGACAACTGGAGATGGCCCTGGATGCCATGGGAGACCTTGGCCTTTTTAAACTATGGTCTTTCCCAGGTCTCAGCCAGAACCAAGGACAACCACCAATATCCTGCATACCAAATTACTTCTATTCTCATATGCAAAATGAGGATAGAAACATCAGTTCTGCCCACCTTTACCTTTTACTCTGATTTAATAAGTTCAGAGCAGATACTGCCTGTGACATCCCTTTGGTTTGTTTGGGTTTTTTTTTTAATTCAATTTTACTTTCAGTTCTGAATGCTCTCCTCTCCCTCACCCACCCATTGAGAAGACAAGAAAAACAAAACCTATTACAAATAAGTACAGCCATGTACAACAAATTCCTTCATAAGCTATATCCAAATTTTTTTTTTAAAGGAAAGAAAATATGCTTCAGTCTGTACTCTAAGTCTATGATCTCTCTATCTGGAGGTGGCTAACGTGTTTCATCATGAATCATTTGGAATTCCGATTGGACATTGTGTTGTCGAAAGTTCCTAGGTTTTTTCCAAAGTTACTTATCTTTACAGTTATCCCTTCCACATCTTGGAGGGTGAGGGTGCGCTGTGATCTGGAAAATCTGAGTAAGACTTTTTGGCCTTCATAACAGAGAAGTCTGAATTTTTTCTTTTTTTTTTAAATGGGGTGTTTACAGTACTTCATTGTAAAATTTGGGTTGATACTATACAATACTATACACATATTTTATGCATTTCTGAGTTTCTAAACTCTTTTGGAGTTTCTACTTTGCTCTTTTTTTTTTTAGAAAATAATTTATTTTTAGTTTTCAGCATTCACTTATATAACATTTTGAGTTTTGAATTTTCTCCCCCTCCCTCTCTGAGTTTATAAACTTTTTCCGTATCATCTGCTGGCCTTTACATGTCATCTACGGCTTCTGCAAAACTCTCCAAAAATACCCATTTAATTTCTTATGCTGACCCACGATATAGCAAAACCTCGATGGGGAACGTCGTGATGTGGAAGGGATAACTGTATAATGTTGTCATTGTCTAAATTGTTCCACTTCTGCTCTCTTAGCTTTGTATCAGTTTGTACAAATCTTCCCAGGTTTTTCTAGAACCAGAGCCCCTTCATCATTTCTTACAGGGCAGGGTGACATTGCCTTGTAAACACAAAGATAAGTTATTACTGTTGTTACTTTATCCCTCCTGGATACTGTCCCTCAGCATTACCCAGCAACCTATCCTGCTACCTTAATCCTTCAATGGTGTGGCTCCACCCTGAAGCTATCTCTTAGGTCTGTAGGATCAGTCTCAAGTTAAGAGAAGAGCCTAGCTTTGATGTGGGGCCCTCCCCTTCTATCAGCTGCCTGAAAAGTGCCAGCCTTTCCTCCTCCCTTAACCTCATGCCTCGCCTTCTCTGCAGCCCCTTAAATTTTCACTGTAGCCTGGCACCATTAGTGGCTCTTTGGCAGGTTATGATCAAATCAGCTCTCCCCCATCTGCTCTCATCCTCCTGCCAAAGGAGGCTTAGGAGGGTGACAGACCTGAGGCCTCTGTGTCCCCAGATTTCAATGATACATACTTAGTTATTTGCCTTCCCATCTGTCTCCAGGCTTGGTGGGTTGGAGTTGGGAGTAATGCCCCCAATGGTAGCGGTCACTGCAGAGACAGAAGAGAAACTGTTTGCAGCTGCTTCATGGCTCTGGGCCCTGAGTCCGGCTGGTGTCCACAGAGCTGGGATCCAGGATCCAGGCGGCTTGGATCAATTTCCCTCTCACTGTTTTTGCTCTGGGACATGTTTTCTCTGCCTGCAAAAGGGGAGTTATACCATATGCTTTGGATGACAAATGGGGCAGTCCCCTGTGTGCCTTGCTTTCATAGACCATAGGACTTTTTAAATATTAAATTAAAATTTTCACTGAACAAAACTTTATCTTCCCCCCTCCTGCATCCTTCCCCTAATTAAAAAATGGAAAAAGAAAAATCCTTGTAACAAAATATGCCTAAACAAGCAAAACAAATGACTGAATCAACCACATAAAAAAATATGTCTGTCAATATGTCACCTCTCTGTCAAGAGATGGGTAGCATGTTTCATCATGAGACCATTAGATTGTGAGTTGGAAGAATCCAACCTCCCCTGAAGCCTTCTCTCTTTTTTTAGATTTTTTTCTTTTTTCGAGATTAATTTATTTTTTTAGTTTTCAACATTCATTTCCACATGACTTTGAGTTACAAATTTTCTCCCCATCTCTACCCTCCCCCCACCCCAAGATGGCGTGTATTCTGATTGCCCCTTTCCCCAGTCTGCCCTCCCTTCTATCACCCCACTCCCCACCATTTAGCCTTTCCCCATTACTTTCTTGTAGGGCCAAATAGGTTTCTATATCCCATTGCCTATATGTCCTATTTTCCCAGTTGCATATAAAAACAATTTTTAATATTTGGTTTTAGAACTTTGAGTTCCAAATTCTCTCCCTTCTTCCTTCCCCACCCACCCTCCTTGAGAAGGCAAGTAATTCAGTATAGGTTATATACGTATTGTTATGCAAAACACTTCCATAATAGTAATGTTGTTAAAGACTAATTATATTTCCTTCCATTCTATCCCATTCCCCATTTATTCAATTTTCTCTTTTGACCCTGTCCCTTTTCAAAAATGTTTGCTTTTGACTACCCTCTGAAACCTTCTTTATTCTATAAAATAGGCAAATGAGACCTAAGAGAAGTGACTTACCTAAGGACACACATATTCTGAGTGGAAGAGCTAGGATTTCAACTCAGGTCTTCTCAAAAAGCCAAAGTCTCCCTCCCAAACACCTTACCTTCTGGCCCAGACCAGTTTAATGGAAAGTGACTGAAAAGGAAATTAGGTAGTGTAGTAGATAGAGCACTGGTCCTGGAGTCAGAAAGATCTGAGTTCAAATGTGACCTGAGATACTTACTAGCTGTGTGAACCTGGGCAAGTCACTTAACCCTAATTGCCTCAAAAAAAAAAAGTGACTGAAAAGTATCAATAGGCCAGACAGAAAATGGCCCAGTGATTTTAAATTGCTTAAAAAAAAAAAGCTCAGCCCAACAGCAAGAGATAGAAAGAGAAATTCCACTTAAAATTACTGTAGACATTATAAAATATTTGGGAATCCACCTGACAAAACAAACCCAGGAATTATATGAACACAATTACAAAACACTTTTCAGACAAATAAAGTCAGATCTAAATAATTGGAAAAACATCAGGTACTCGTGGTGAGGCCAAACTAATATAATAAAAATGACAATTTTGCCTAAATTAATTTACTTGTTTAGTGCCATATCAATTAGCCACCAAAAATTATTTTATAGAGCTAGAAAAAATAATAACCAAATTCATCTGAAAGAACAAAAGATCCAGAATATCAAGGGAGTTAACGAAAAGAAATGCTAGGGAAGGGAGCCTAGCCATACCAAATCTTAAACTAGATTATTAAGCAGCAGTCATTAAAACTACTTGGTACTGGCTAAGAAATAGAGTGATGGATCAGTGGAGTAGGTTAGGTACACAAGACACAGTAGTCGACTATAGTAATGTACTCTTTGATAAACCCAAAGACTCTAGTTTCTGGGATAAAAACTCACTATTTGACAAAAACTTCTGGGGAAACTGGAAAACAGTATGGCAGAAACTGGGCATAGACCAATATCTCACACCATATACCAAAATAAAGTCAAAATGGATTCATGATTTAGACATAAAGGTTGATACCATAAGTAATCTGGAAAAGCAAGGATTTATGGAGAAAGGAAGAATTTATGACTGAACAAGAGATAGATAGTGTTATGAAATACAAAATGAATAATTTTGATTACATTAAGTTGACAAGTTTTTGTACAAACAAAGCCAATGCAACCAAGATTAGGAAGGAAGCAGAAAATTGGGAAAGAATTTTTACAACCAGTGTCTCTGATAAAGGCCTCATTTCTCAAATATACAGAAAACTGAGTCAAATTTATAAGAATACATGTCATTCCCCAATTGACAAGTGGTCAAAGGATATGAATAGGCAGTTTTCAGAGGAAGAAATTTAAAATATCTATAGTCATATGAAAAAATGCTCTTAGTCACTATTGATAAGAGAAATGCAAATCAGAACAACTCTTAGGTACCACATCTCACCTGTCAGATTGACTAACGTGACAAAACAGGAAAATCATAAATGCTGGAGAGGATATGGGAAAATTGGAACACTAATGCATTTTTGGTAGAGTTGTGAACTGATCCAACATTTCTGGAGAGCAATTTGGGACTTTGCCCAAAGGGCTATAAAGATGTACATGCCCCTTTGACCCAGCAATGCCACTACTGGGGCTGTATCCCAAAGAGATCACACAAGTGAGAAAAGGACCTGTATGTTCAAAAATATTTATAGCAGCTCTTTTTGTGGTGGCAAAGAATTGGAAATCAAAGGGATGCCCATCAATTGGGGAATGGCTAAGCAAGTTGTGGTATATGAATGTAATAGAATACTATTGTGCTGTAAGAAATGAGGAGCAGATGGACTTCATAATAGCATGGAAAGACTTATATGAACTGATGCTGAGCGAGGGGAGTAGAATCAGGAGAACATTATACACCAGGGCAGTCCAACCTTAGGTTATATTAGGGCCGCATTAAAATAAAATAATTATTCAAGGGCCACACCCAGAATAAAAAATACAGTACACTAATAGAAAGAGGGGGAACGAACGCACGTCATCAATACGACAGGCGAAGGCCAGAAGCTCGAAAGCAAACACAAAACAACAAAATGACAACACAACAGTATAAAGGTAGGTGCGTACTGACTAGTCTGCATGGTACAGACAGAAGTATCCCACAGATGGATTGAAAATTCCGTGCGATATGTTCCATCCGTAATATTGCTTAAAAACACCGAAGAAAATTAACATCAATGAGATTATTTATTAGTGATGGAATTTAAAAAATCTAATGTGCATTCTATGCAAATTATTATTTTATTTTTTTGCTCATGAAAATTAAACCCCACAGGCAGGCTGCATAAAATTGCACTGTGGGCCACATGGGGGAGAGGGAGGAGGGGAGGGGCAGGGGAAGGAGGAGACTGGGAGAGGGAGGGGGAAGGGGAGAAGGAGGCAGGGGATGAGAAGCTAACATACAGTACTTTAAGGTTTGCGAAAAAGCTTTTTATTGTGATGTAAGTGTAATAACAATAATAACAATTGTAATAACAACAACAATAATAATTGGTCCCATTTTAAAGATGGGGAAAATGAGAATAAATAAAAGTTATGTGACTTTGCCCAGTATTGTACAGTTAAGTCTGAGAGATTTGAACTCATGTCTTGCCGACTCCAAATCTCCTCTATCCACTGCTCCAGCCAGCTCTAACTACCATTCCAACCGCTAGCCACCTCCCTGTGTTTATATCCAACACCTGCAGCAATACTAGATGCAGTGCCTTGTGTATGGTAGGTCCTTAAATGCTTGTTCACTTAAGCTTGGTGCTGTACTTGAGAGGATACTAAGTCCAGAAAAAAAGTAAGTCACTAGCCTAAGGGAAGCTAGCCAGCAGCACAGACCCGACTGGTTGGTAGATTACATCAAAGCATGACAGAAAGCTCCATGAAGTCCCAGGAAGAAGAGGCCGGATCTGGGAAGGCAACTTGTCCTCTTGTGATTTGTTTCTCTCCAAAGTTGTCCTTGAGTTCATTTGCATGTGATTGCAGCTAAATAAAAATGGTAGGAGAGGGAAATTTATGCCAAACAAAATGCTAAGTAAAATAGTCTGAGATATCAAGGGAGCAAGACTCAGAAAAGGACCCTAATGCCATGACCTTGGCCCTACCTATTCCTGAGACATCTGACTATATTGTAAGCTACTTTTCCATTCCCACTATGTTACCCCATGCCTATTCTCATCTCTACCTTTGTGTAACAACCTTTCTGGCATACTCCCCCAACTTTCACTTGTACTCCCAGGTAAGGTCCTCAGAGAGCAGCTGCTATTCTCTAGAACCTAGAACCCAGAACCCACCCTGTGGGTCTTTATTCTTAAAATTCTAACTAAGCCCCCACTGGTGTGCTTCTTATTAACAGTCACCTAGTAGATGCAATTAGCTTAAAGTAATAGTATTTAATCAATAATAATAGATGGAATTTCTATTGCACTTAAAGATTTACAAAGTGCTTTACATACATTATCTCATAAGGTCTTCACCACACCCCTGTGAGGTAGCTACTATTTATTATCTCCATTTTATATCTAGGGAAACCGAGGCTGAGACTGAAACTGAGATAAGTGATTTGCCCAGGGTCAAATAGATAGTAAGTTTCTAAGGCAGAATTTTTTAGAACTCTGATCTTTCTGACTCCAAGTCCAACTTAACTATTACCCAACTGTCTAAATATAGTAGTTTCAAAAGACATTCCTATAAAACTTGGGCAGAGTGAGCACAAATTTAAAGTACAAATGGAAATGAGGTACACATATAGAGAACACGTGTCTTAGGCAGGATTGGGGAATCCTGGGATTCAGTGCCATACTTGAGGGCCTAAAGGGCCACATGTGGCCTCAAGGCCACAGGTTCCCCACCTCTGGTCTTAGGCAACTCACACTCCTAGAATTGTAGTGTCGTGATGTTCCTTTTTTCCTAGGAGGGTTCTCTCAACCCTCCCCACTGAATGTAGCATCTCTGCCAGGTAGGTGGTTCACCTGGACTCCCAGGATCTGGTCCTTCAATTCTGGATCTCCAGGCCTAGTTCTCCATTGGATTCATAGTTGGCACTCTTTTCTACCAAGGGTCTTGTTTCTCAAAGTCCCTTCCTCTCTGGAGTGACTTTCTGCATCCATGGCTATCTCGAGAATGCTCACTCAAATGCACCTTGAATTTGCTCAGACTGGACAAACTCCTGGATAGCAAAGGAACATTTCACCCTTTACCACCTTCTCTTCTCCTGTCACCAGCCATGGCATCCAGTAAGTGGAACTACTTGACCAATAAGACACCTAATCCAGTAGTTAGAAACCCTGTTCATCCCCAAAGTCTAGCGCTTTCTACCATGCCACAGCTGCCTCAATAAGTAGGCATAGAAATTCTCCCTATGATTTCATTGTTATGGGGAACTCCCAACTAAGGAAATTTCTTAGAAACTTCTCATTTTAGAGTACACAGAAGGTAAGAGACTTATGGGTCACATAGCCATGTAAGAGATGGGACTTGGGCCCAAGTCATCCTAGCTTCAAGGCCATCTCTCTATAGCTACTACATCATGCTAGCTCTGCCTAAATTCTCAAAACCATCATGTTCCTGAAACTTTCCCTATTCTTCTAACTGGAAAATTGGAACACTAATGCATTGTTGGTGGAATTGTGAACTGATCCAACCATTCTGGAAAGCAATTTGGAACTATGCCCAAAGGGCTATAAAACTGCATACCCTTTGATCTAACAATACCACTAGTAGGTTTGTATCCTAAAGAGATAATTGGAAAGGGAGAGGACCTACATGTACAAAACTAACTGGAAGTGATTTCTTCCATATCTGATCTCATAGCACCTTACACGCCTAATGCACTGAATAAATGTTTTTGGATTGATAAGCTCCAAGACTCTCTGTCCAGGGCCATAATTAGAAAGCCTGCACTGCTCCAGAGTCTGATGAGGAAGGGTATGCCCTTTCCTTTGGGGGTGAGCCATGGGGAAGAAGCCCATTCATAAAGATTATTTGTTTTGGACTGAGAGGAGGAAAGAGTGGGTTTCTAGTCCTTTCTCTGCTACCAGCTCCCTGCATAAGGAACCAGGTCAATTTACTTCTCTGGGCCTCAGTTTGTTCATCTGTAAAATGACCTAGATCCGATAAAACGGATGGATCAGATAACTCCTAAAGTCCTGGCCAGCACTGATACTCTATGCTTCAATGCTAGTTAACCAAGAGAAGCTGTAGGGTTCCTGTGACATAGCAGGGGGAGGGATGGAATTGGAATCAGGACTGCTGGTTTCTCCTAGCAGCCTTAAGATTTATTAGCTCTCTGAGCCTATTTCCTCATTTATGAAATAGGGATAATAATAGTGGTAGAACCCATTTCACAAAATTGTGAAGCTCAGATGAGATGATACATGTGAAGGGCTGGAAAAGTGTTACCGAAAGGTCAGTTATTTTCATCAGTTTACCTTCCTAAACTTTGATTTCCTCATCTATAAAATGAAGGGGTTAGCTCGGATCAACGTTTCTCTTGATGAACAAGTATTGGAAAAGTTTATCTAGGGAATACGAGGAATATTTGGTAAATAATTATGATTTGATAACCATATTGCCAAATAAATTTTTGGTAAATAAATTATATTACTTATCCTTTTGAAACGACGCCATTTTCTTAAGTACATGTGCATGGTAAATTCTGGAATTTAGTTCCTTCCCAATTGAATGGAAGGTACCAGAAGATTTACTGAAAGCCTAAGAATACAAAGACTTAAAAAAATTGGTCACCCCAGGACTAGATAATGTCTGAGGCCTCTTTAAGTCTTAAATCCTATAATCTAGGAATATTGATATTTCTAGGATAAACAGTGCTTATGTATCCTGATGGGTAAGAAGTAGGGAGATATGTGAGCATTCATTTCTTCCGTCCTCAGCCTTGGCCTCAGCTCTCAAGGCAAATGTCTAAAATTAACAAGCTTGTCCCACTCGGGATTGAGTCTGCCTACCCTCATCTCCCTCCCCAAATGGAGCAAGTGGGGAGAAGGAAATCATCTCAAGGTCACAGAATAGTTTTCTGCTGCCATCTTGTGGTGCTTCGTGGCCTTACCATCTCTCCTGCTTCTAAGGCTCCTCCTCTCTAGCTTCAGCTCTTCATGGAAATTCCCAAGGAATCTACTTCAACAACCCCCCAGTGGGACACACTCTGTGGCTTCTTGCATATGGCCATCCAGGCCAGAAGGATAGTGGCAGAGAAGGAGCAGGCATCAAGGGAACTCAGCAACAGCTCAGATCGGAGAGCCCGGACCTCTGTTTTCTTTCTATTTACAACACTCTCTCCTGTATCAGAAGTAGTCATGTATTATTTTTTTTTCAGTCAGTCAATAAGCATTTGTTAAGCACCTACTATGTGCCAGGCACTATGCTAAGCAGTAGGGATACAACAAAAAAGAGTCTTTACTGCCAAGCAAATACAAGACGTACAAACAAGCTCTATACAGGAGAAATAGGAAATAATTGACAGAGAGAAGGCACTAGAATTAAGAGGGTTTGGGAAAGGCTTTCTGTAGATGGGACTTTAGTTGGTACTTGGGGGGAAGCCAGGAGGTGGAGATGAGAAAGTAGAGTATTCCATGAATGGGAAACAGCCAGAGAAAATGCCCAGAGCCAAGAGATGGAGTTTCTTGTGCATAGGACAGCAAGAAAGCTGCTGTCACTGCACTGAAGAGAATGTGGTAGGTAGTAGGGAGACTGGAAAGGTAGGAGCGAGCTAGGTTATAAAGGGCTTTGAATGTCAAGTGGAGCATTTCTATTTTATATTTGATCCTAGAGACAATAGAAAGTCACCGGAGTTTATTGAGTATAGGGGATGACACGATTAGATTTAGGAAAATCATTTTAGTGGCGGAATAAAGGATTGGAGTAGGGAGAACCTTGAGGCCGGCAGAGCCACCAGCAGGTTATTGCAAAAGTCCAGGCATGAGGCGATGAGGGCCTGTATAGAATGGTGGCAGCGTCAGAGGAGATGCCATAAAGGTGAAATCAGCAGGCCTTAGAAACACCTTGAATATGGGGGGAGGTGGGCCTAAGAGATAGTGAGGCATCCAGGATGACTTCAAGGCTGTGAGCCTGAGGGATGTGAGGGGGTGTTGCCCTCTACAGTAATAGGGAAGGTAGGAGAGGGGGAGGGTTTGGGGGGGTTCTATTTTGGACATATAAAATGGACGACCATTTTAAGATGTGTGAAAGGCTGTTGGAAATGGAAGATGGAGGTCAGCAGAGAGGTTGATTTGAGAACCATCAGCATAGAGATGGCCGTTAAATTCGTGGGGGCTCATGACATCACTAAGGGAGGTAAAATAAGAGGAGAAGAGAAGAGGCCCAGACAGAACCCCATGGGATGCCTACAAGGCAAGCCCTGGATAAGGATCCAGCAGAGGAGACAGAGAAGGAGTGTTCTTCTAGGCAGGAGGAGAACCAGTGGTGTCCTGAAAACCTAGAGAGAAGAGAGTACCATGGGTAAGAGAGTGATCAAAAATACCAAAAGCTGCAGAAAGGTCAAGGAGATTAAGGATTGAGAAAAGGCCATTGGATTTGGCAGCAATCATCGGTAACTTTGGGGAGAGAAGTTTCAGTGGAATGATCATGTCTAAGCTGGATGTAAAGGGTTAAGAAGAGATTGAGAGGAGAGAAAGAGGAAGCCCTTATTTTAGGAGGACCTTTTCTTCTTTGAGGGGGAAGGCGGGGCAATTAGGGTTAAATGACTTGCCCAAGGTCACACAGCTAGAAAGGGTGTCAAGCATCTGAGGCCAGATTTGAACTCAGGTCCTCCTGACTCCAGGGCAGGTACTCTACTCACTGAGTCACCTAGCTCCCCTTAGTAGGACCTTTTCAAGAAATTTAGCTACAAGGGCAGAAGAGATAAAGGAGGTTAATTGCTCCTTGACAGCAAGGCTGAGGTCTTTCTTTGTATGCTAACACCTATCGCAGGCCTTGAATATATTAGGCTTTTAATAAATGCTTACTGAATTGAAGGAGTGGCTAGGCCGATTGCCATAAATAAATGTTTACTGAATTGAGCAAATATGTTCTACATTATTTATGCTCTATTATATAATACTTAGATGTAATAGTAGAAAGCCAACATTAATTCATCATCTGTTTTTCTACCAAAGAACTTCCAATCTCTTGTTACCTGATTTATATCAGGTAGCTGGTCACAGTGCAAAGAGTCCTGAGTTCAAAGAAGACCTGAGTTCAAATTTGACCTTGACCTAGCTGTGTGACCTTGGCCAAGTCACTCAATCTCTGTTTCCCTCAGTTTCCTCAACTATAAAACCCGGATAATCATAGTATCTCCCTCAAAGGGTTGTTGTGAAGGTCAAATGAGGTAATATTTGTTAAAAGCTCTTAACACAATGACGGGGCAGATAGTAAGCACTGTACAAATACTTTCTCCTCTTAGCAAATCTAAAACGCCTCGCTCGTTTTGGCCTTCAGGATCTTTCCCCATGTGCTCAGTATAATCATACACTATCAACACTGTATTTTTTTAATGAATTTGGCTACCTCTGAAATGCCTCCTTCCCAGCCTTACCTCTCTATTAATGTCGTCTTTCACCAATTTGTTTTAATTCTTCAAACCACCTCTTTGTCAAAGCGTTCCTCTCTTTCTCCAGCTGGAAGTAATTTCTCCCTTATCTGATCTCACAGCAGCTTATATTTCTTATTTGCTTCTCATTTGTTCAATAAGCATTTATTAGGTGTCTATCACATGCAGACATACCACTGCTAGGTTCTGGGAGAAAGGCAAAATTTATTTTATTTTTTAAATAGTATTTTATTTTTATTGCCCATTACATGTAAAAAGAATTTTACCGTTAATTTTTTAAGTTTTAATTTCTAAATTCTATACTTCCCTTCCTCCCCTAGATGGTAAGTGAGCTGCTACATACATGTGTAATCATGTAAAATGTATTTCCATAGTAGTCATTTTGTGGAAAAAAACTCGAGGAAAGAAGAAAGATAGAAAGAGGGAAAGGAAAAGAGGGAAAGGGAGACAGAGGGAGAGAGGGAGAGGGAGAGGGAGAGGGAGAGGGAGAGGGAGAGGGAGAGGGAGAGGGAGAGAGAGAGAGAGAGAGAGAGAGAGAGAGAGAGAGAGAGAGAGAGAGAGAGAGAGAGAGAGAGAGAGAAGCACTGGCCCTGGAGTCAGGAGGACCTGAGTTCAAATCCAGCCTCATATACTTGACACATGTATTATCTGTGTCACCTTGGGCAAGTCACTTAACCCCAATTGTGCTGCCCCACCCCCAAAAGAAAGTAAGAAAACAGGCAAGCTTAAGTCTTTTTTCCAGACTCCATCAGTCTTTCTTTGGAGGCAAGTAGAAAGGCAAAATTTAGATAAGCCTCTTGTCTCTGCCCACATGAATTAAAGGGATAAGATACAAATACAGATAAATGGAATAGTCTGTGTTAGATGATAGAGAAGCAGTTTCCTGGAAAGAAAGGCTGGCCTTGAAGTCAGAAGACCTGGGTGCAGGTTCTACTTCTGACATGTGTTACTATAAAAAAAAAGTCACTCAACCTCTGTGTTCTGGACAGCCCTCTAAGACTATGAGTTACATAAAGTTGTAGAACCACATCCAGTAGAGGGAAATTCCACACCGGAAGCTCCCTACACTAATGAAATCATAGGTCTAAACTTTCTTCCATCCTACCCTTCCCCCCCCCCAAAAAAAATTACATGATAAGTTTGTTAGAGAGTTGCAAAATAAAGCACTATGTGAGTTTTAAGTGGGAAGGTGGCTAACTTCCTGAGGGAGGAAGGAAGGCTTCATGGAGGAGGTGTCACTTTCCTAGAATTTTAGTCTGGGTAGGCAAAAAAGACCGATTTCCAAGGTGGGAAACAGTGAAGATAGGAGAGTTCAGGACATAATCTAGGAACTATAGCTTTATCAATGGGTACTCACCCTAGAACCTGAGCGTAGTCTCCCCTTTGGAGAGCCAACCTGGTGATACAAATGTATAGATATAATTTATACAGTTGGAATGCCAGGTAATGGTAGGAGGGAGGGCACCAACAGGTGACGGGGGAGAGGAAGGGGATGAAGAAAGGCTTCTTGTAAAAGGTGGTACCTAAACTGATTCTTGAAGAAAGCCATGGATGTTAAGAGGCAGAGACAAGGAAGCAGTGAATTCCAGGCATGGGGGACAGACTAGTACCAAGACGTGGAAATAGAAGGTGGACTGAAGACCACAAAATAGGCCAAATTTTTGGAGGACAGAAGTTGTGGAGGGGAGTGATGCATGTATACAAAGACTTGAAAAGTAGGAATGGGCCAAGTAGCACTAAGCTTTAAATACTAACCGAAGTAGTAGATATTTGATCCTAGACACCTAGAGGTTATAGGGGCCACTGGCATTTACTGAGTAGAGGAAGTGGCATGGTTAAACCTGTGCTTTAGGGAAATCACTTTGGCAGCTGTGTGGACCACAGATTGGAGTGGAAAGAAACTTGAGGCAGGAGACTAGAAAATTCCAGGTGATGAGGGCCTGGACTAGGTTGGTAGCTGTGTGATTGGAGAGTTAGGATTGATTAGAGAGATGCTGTAGAGATGGAAATGGTAGCATTTGGCAACTGATTGGTTGGAGCCTTCAATGAAAAGAAATAGTGGGGCTGGTGGTGAGGACTGTCTGTCTATCCTCTCTCTGCTTACATCATAGAGTTCTTCTCTTCCTTTAACATTGTTCAAACACAACCATTTTGGATGACAAATTGGAATTATGTAAATAAAGTGACTAAAATGTCTGTTTCTTTTGATTCAGAAATTTCACTCCCAGGCTTATATCCCATTGATAAATAGAAAGTCCCCATACACACCAAAATATAAATGGCAGTATTTTTTTGTGATAGATTTAGAAACGAAATAGATGTTCGCTGATCGAGGAATGGCTGAACAAATTGTGGTACATGGCTGTGCTGTAAGAAACGATGAATACAGAGAAGCATGGAAAGATCTACATGAACTGATGCAAAGTGAAGAAAGCAGGACCAATTTAAGTTATATATACAATAATTGCAACAATATAAATGGAAAAACAACCACACAGAACCAAAAATGAATGTTACAAACTTATAAAGAATAAGCATGGTTTAAAAGAAGAGATATGAAAAGACACCCCTACCCCCCAACTTTGCAGAGGTTGAAGTTCTACAAGTGTTGTAACTTGCACTTATTTTCAGACTTTTTTTTTTAATGTATTGATCAGTTATGTTGATTTCTTTCCTCTTCTTTTCCCTTTTATTGTCTTTAAAAATATTATTTGTTATTTTGGTTGGCTCTTTGGGAAGGGAACAGGAAGGGATACTGGGGAAAATTATGGTGATGTTAAAAAAAGACATCAATAAAAATGTATTTTTAAAATGAATTTTTTAAAAGACAGCTCAAGCACCATCTGCCACATGAAACATTTCCTGATCCCTGCAACTGCTAGTGCCATTCCTCCCAAAATACCTTGTATTTAACTACTTTTGTATATATTTATATTTGTTAATTTTATATTTATGCTGCATATGTCTTTATCCATACTTGTCTCCCTTGTTAGAAGGTTTCCTGTAGGGATTGCTTTATTCTTTGTACTTACACCTCCAGGACTTAGCACAGTGCCTGGCACATTGTAGAGGATTAATAAATGTTTGTTGATTGATTAATTGAGGTGTTCACTCCAGGAGTGGAGCTGGGGTTCCTGGCAGAATTCATCCCTGTGTCTAAGTAAGAAAGAAAAGTGCCAGGATGGTCAGGGATCAGAGAGCAACAAGCGGATGGAGCTTGGACACAGGACCAGTTTCAACGTGGTTGGTAAGAGTGTGTGGCTATATGGTGTCTATGACTACATTTATGCACACGTGGGATTCTGGGGTTTGTAGGCTTTTTTGTGTCACTGTGTATTGCCAAATGCAGGCATGTCACTGTGGGTGTCCCTGTGTGTGTGACCATATAATGTGCAATGTGCTTTTGTATGCATGTATCAGGACAGGGGCTCCCTGTGCTGTGTATGTGTATGTGTGGGGAGGAGGGGTGCAGTGGAAGGGTGGTAATGGTAAGCAACTGGCTCCCTCCCCTCCCCTCCCCCAATCCCTGCTCCCATCTGGCCTTGATCAACCAGTCCTTGGGGAGGGAGCCGCGGTTTCGGATACAGGAAAATGTTCCAGGAAGCGGCCACTGTGCTAGGCCTGGCTCTGGCTCCCTCAGCGGAAACTGTTCCATGAGGGGGGGGGAGCATAAGAGAGGAACTAAGATAGGATTGAGGGGGGAAGAGGTGGTTCCCAGTTCCCCCTCCCCAGAAATAAAGCAGGGGAATCCCATGGGGTTCAGCTCACCCAATGCAAGAAACCCAGTCCTCTAACAATTCTCTTCCTGTCTAGTCTTAGGGGACAGGGGTCTGAGACCCAGAGGTCCAGCCCTTGGCATTGGCTTGTGCCTCTAAATTGTAATCCAAGAACACCTGGATCGTGCCTAGATGGTGGTTTGGTGGTGTGGGGTGGAGAGGCTATAGGGTCCCCTTCCCTGAATCCCCCTACATAGCTCAAGCTAAGCCACCCCCCCCCCCCCCCCCCCCCCCCCCCCCCCCCCGCCACCTAACTGAGGGGGCTTTGAAGCCGGCATCCAGACCTGGGAGGGCTGCCTAATTGGGATAATGGAGGTTAATAGGGCGCCTGGGGGGAGTGGCCACGCTCCTAGATCAAAGGGGCCAGCCTCTTCCCAACCACCGCAGCTGGAGGTCACTGCTGGGGGGAGGGGAGAAGGGAGCGGCTACTGGACAGCCAGCGGGGGATATTCTCTACTCAAGGCTATGCTTGGGCTACACGTCCTCTTAAGGCTCTGACACACCCCATTCCAGCCCGTAACAGCCTTCCCAGCTTCGAGTGGGCTAAGGGTGGGAAAGCAGGGGTTTTTAGGGGGTAGCCCCAAAACACACCTCATCATCTCCCCCTGGTTGCTTAGATTGAGACTGGGGGTGGGGTGTAGGGGAATGGGAGTAGGGGAGAGAGTCTGACTGGCTGGGGAGGCAGGACTCTGGGGTTGGAAACCTGGAAAATGTCAATGCACAGCCAGGTTTCAAGGACTTTGGGGTCCGGTTTATGCATCTAGGTCCAAAGGGAAAGAGAGACCCAAGCCTCCTGGGTTCAAACGGGAGGGTGGCTGAGGCTCCTGGGTCCTGGGAGTTGCAAAAAGGGTGGGTTGGGGGGCTAGCAGGAGAAGGAGGACATGCGGAGCTCCCCCCACCCCCTCCTCGGCTGGCGCTCTCTCCCGGGCTCTAATCGGCGCGGCCGCAGCGGGCAGAGTCAGCGCCGCCAGTCTCCGGGACGCGACTCCCAGCAATTGTGGTCGGGACCGCAGAAATGCAGCCGCCTCCTTCCCGGGCGCCCGGCCCGGCCGAGCCCCGCCCCCGACCAGCCCCCCGCCCCGCCCCCGCCAGCCTGGCACCGCCCCACCCGTCCCCTTCGGTCCAAGGTGGTCCCCACCGGAGCCAAGCCGCGGGTCTGGGGCGAGCCTAACAAGTATCCAGAGCGAGAGAAAGCCCAATAAAGCATCCCATTAATAATAATAACTCACACTTATATGGCCCATAGACACGTTATTCATTAATCTCTCAGTGCCCCCAGGCAACTAAGATTCTAAATTAAATGCATTGGTGGAGGGAGTTTCCCTACTGGAGATTCACCTTTTGCTGTTGTTCAGTTGTGCCCGACTCTTCCTAATCCCATTTGAGGTTTTCTTGACAAAGATACTGGGATGGTTCTGCCATCTACTTTTCCAGCATATTTTACAAATGAGGAAACTGAGGCAACGGGGTGAAGTGACTTGCCCAGGGTCACACAGCTAGTACGTGTCTGAGGCCAGATTAGAACTCCGAAAGATGAGTCTTCCCGGAGATTTGAAATGTAGATGAAATCACCGGGGTCTAGGCTGGATTCTGCCCGACACTCCCAAATATCTGTGTGTATGGCTTTCAGGTTTAGAGGAAACTTCTCTCCTGACATCTTTGTGAGGCAGGTAGTGTAAACATAAGCCCCATTTCATCTGAGGCTAGGGAAATTCCCTCCCATACACCCCACCAGACCCCTATCTGCATCTGAGACTTCAGAACTGGGGTTCTTTTGTATCCTTTGGCAGTCTGGTGAAGACTAGGGGCTCCTTGTCAGAATGATGTTTTCAAATGCATAAAATAAAACAGCTAGAATTACAAAAGAAACCAATTATATTGAAATACAGTTATCAAAATATTCTTTAAAAAATAAGTTCATAGACTCCAGGTTAAGAACCCCTGATTTAGGGGATAACCACTCCTACGCTCATATAGGAAAGAAGGGAACAAGGTGCTTTACACTCCATCCTCATGACAACCCTCAGAGGTAGGCGGTATACCCATTTTTCAGTTGAAGACATGGAGGATAAATAACTTGTCCAGGGTCACCAAGTGTCTCCCTGACTCTGGGCCTACTGCACTGTCTACTGATCTAGTTGCCTCTTTAAACTACTACAGTTAAAACTTTACTAAAATTTTTGGGACATCTCCAGGGCAGCTGAGTTTAAGGGGATGGAAGTCTACACTGGAAGTCTTTCCCTTCACTAGTTAGCCATCTCTGTATCTAACCCTCCATGCCAAGAAGGATATGCAAGATCCTGCCTCAGGCTGGGCCATGCCTAACCAAGCACACAAGAAGAACGTAACAATAAAAAACCTAGTGGACAAAACCTGCCTCTTGCCAGATTGTGCCCTGAAGTTGAATGGGCATCCCATTGAGTAAGTCTATGAGTGCACACACTTTGGAAGGCACTGCAGATGGATGATTTTGAGCTGGGCCCAGAACTGAATGAGAGAAGACCTGGCAGGATCGTATTTAGGAAATAACATCATGCTCTAAGGGATCCCAAGCTATTCCCTACGGAAAAGCCCATTAAAAAATACCCCAGTGCAATGTGAATAATGCCATTTGGCTAGGAAAGAGGAAAGGAAGAGGAAGGAAATAAGCATTTATATACCACCTACTACGTGCCAAGCACTGTGCTTTAGAAATATTATTGCATTTGGTCCTCACAACAATCCTTCTGGATAGGTGCTATTATTATTCCTATATTACAGATGAAAAATTCAAGGTTTTAGTGACTTGCCCAGGGTCACACAGCTAGGAAGTATATGAGGCAAGATTATGAACTCGGATCTTCCAGACTTCCGGCCCAGTAGCCTATCCACTGAGCCACCTAGCTGCTATGAATCATGGACCAAAATGATCCCCAAAGAAGTGAAATTTCAGGTGACCTAAAGACCAATGGAGAAGCCCACAGTTGGTAAGAATCAGCTTTGACACGTTACCAGTGATAACTTGTATGTGAAAAGTAATGTAAAAAACATTGTGAAAGCCTGGGAAAGGTCGTGTAGCTGCAGTGAGAAATCACAAATGGGCAGATCAAGGGCTACACCAGCACTTACAAAATATTAAATGACCCAAAGGGAGAACTCAAGTCCATTGGTGAGATCCTTTGTGAAGAATTTCTGGGAAAATATAGCTAAGGAGCACACAGAATAAGAAGGTCTGGGTGCTTGTGATTGACATCTGTGGAGGGAATGCCCAGATCCAAGGAGTTCATGTATTCATCAAAGTATGTACCAGACACTTCGTTAGGTGCTCTCACTCACCCCTTCTTCCTCTCCAGCATTCCGTCCTTTTCCTGGGTTCTAAATTCTCTGAGGTGGAGAGGAGAGAGGTCTCTGAGTAGTTAACATCCCAACTGGTTTCAACTGAGATGGATAAAAGAGATGCAGAACCCCTGCTTCCTAGTTCTGATGCTGGATAAAGATAGGGGTGAGATCAGGCAGAAAGAAAGAAAAAGGAGAAAAAGGAGGGAAGGTGGGAGGGAAGGAGGGGAAAAAGGGAGGGAGGAAAAGAAGAAAGGAAGGAAGGAAAAGAAGGAGGGAAGGAGAAGGCAAGAGGCAGGAAAGGAAGGAGAAGAACAAAGGAGGAAGGAGAAGAGCAAGGGAGGAAGGAATGAAGAAAGGAAGGACAAAAAGGAGAGAGGAAAGGAAGGAAAGGAGGAAAGAAGGAAGGAAGAAAAGGTGATTGGAAACAGGAAGAATGAGAGGGAAGCTATGGCTGTAATATAGGCCTCTTATAATGCTGCTTAGGCCCAAGATAGCTTTCTCTCTTCTCCAGCTGTGCCCCTAGCTTCCTAGTTCACATCCTCATTGCCTCCCACCAGCCTCATCTCTTCCCTCTTCCATCCATCTTCCCTGAAGCTGTCAAAGTGATTTTCCTCAAGCACAGCTTTGACCACGTCACTCCTTTGCTCAAAAACCTCCAGTTTCCCTGTCACCTCAAGGTGATAGAAATAGAAAGTAGAAATAGAAAAATCCTCTGCTTGGCATTCAAAGCCCTTCACAACCTAGCCTCAACTTACCTTTCCAACCTTATTAAACATGGTCCCTCTTCCCATCCTCATGTACAGCCCTTCTAACTGTTCCTCATCTATAGCCCTATATGTCCTGTCTCCGTGGAAGGCATTCCTGTACACTCCACCCCACAGAATCTCTAATTTCCTTCCAGACTCAGCTCAAGCTTGGGTTTTTCCCCTCTGCTTTATTCTTATAAGGGATGAGAGAAGGAGGAGAGGAGAGTGATATATCAGGAAATATAGGCAACGGAAGAACAAAAAGATTAATAAAGGACAATTTTTTCAAAAAGACGGCTCAAGCACCACCTTTTCCATAAAAGTCTTTCTTGATCCCTCCAAACAGCAGTGTTTTCCTTAATTACCCTTTGTCTAGTTTATAACCTATTTAATATAGATGTATTTATATATGTTATGTATATACATATATGCATATTATGTTGCCTATATATATATATATATGTATATATACAAAGAGAGAGAGAGAGAGGAGAGAGAGAGGGGAGAGAGAGAGAGAGAGAGAGGAGAAAGGAAAGAGAGGAGAAAGAGAAAAAGAGAGAGAGAGAGAGAGGTTGTCTCCTATCTAGCCCCAAAAGAATGGAAACTCCTGGAGGGCAGGGACTGCTTTATATTTGTCTTTGCATACCAGGAACCTAGCTCTGTGTCCAGCACATTGCAGGCACTTAGTAAATACTTTCTGATTGATCTCAGTACGAAAAAAATTCAAACCTTCATTTTTTCTTCAAAACTGCCCCCTGTGCCCTAATTTCTGAAGTTCTTCTCTCCCCACCCAGCCCTTTTGATAACATTCCAATCCTCCTCAAAACTTCAGTCATCTTTGATCCTTTCTCCTCCCCCCTCCCCCACATCCAAGCCATTCCCGGGTCCTATTATCTCAGTGACTTTCTCATCTACTGCTCCTTTCCATTCTCCCCATGACTGTCCACATGCAGGTCCTCAGGACCTCTTACACCGGCTAACCCAAGAGCTTTCTAACTGGACTCCTTTCGTCCTTCGTCTCAGGCCCCTAGATGGCCCAATGGGCAGAGCACTGGCCTGAGTTCAGATCTGAGCTCAAATACTAGCAGTATGACCTAATCTCAGTCTGCCTGTTTCCTCAACTATAAAATGGGGATAATAATAGCATAGGTTGTTGTGGGGATCAAATGAGATAATATTTATAAAATGTACTCTGTTGTTTAGTCATTTTTTTTAATCATGTCCAATTCTTAGTGATCTCCCCTCCCCATTTGAGGTTTTGTTGGCAAAGACACCAAGCAGTTTGCCATTTCCTTCTCCAGGTCATTTTGCAGATGAGGAAACTGAGACAAGCAGGGTTATGTGACTTGTCCAGGGTCACACAGCTAGTAAGTGTCTGAGGCCACATTTGAACTCAGGAAGATGAGTCTTCTTGACTTCAGGCCGGGCATTCTATCCACTTCTCCATCTAGCTGCCTGCACAAAGTGCACATAGTAGGTGCTTCATAAAACCTAGTTTCCTTTTTCCCTCTGGTCACTGACTTCTCTTGTCAGTCCTACCTTTGACCCATTCCCTTCCTCTTTCACAAAGATTATTCCCCCTCTTTCCTTCATTTTCAATCTACCGACTCTCCCTGATGGCTCACAAACATGGCCAGGTCTACCTTGTCTTTAACAACCCCTCATTTGACCTTGCAATCCCCTCACAAGATATCATACTACAGCCCCAATCCTCTGCACTCTCAAACTCTTAGAAATAAAGAAAAAGAAAAAAAGAAATTACAGACGCTTGTGGCTTCTACTTTCTCACTACCCACTCCTTTCTTAACCCTTCAAACTCTGGCTCCCAGTCCCACCAACCTGCAGCAACCGGTTTCCAAGATTTCCAATGATCCCTCTATTCTCAACAATCTATATTTCTGTGTTTTGTGTTTCTATCACCTCCTTTCCACCCTCTCCCACCCCTCTCTGATCCAGAGGATCCTCTCTGGGCAAAGACTCAAAGTCAATGAGGGAGGTGGAGGGGATGGGAAGCAGAACAGCAAAACTAACCAGCAGCACACCAGTGGAGAGCGTCCATTAGATGCAGAGTTCCATAGCCATGATCCTCCGCTTTAGCAAAGAAGGGGGTGCCTTGACTTGGTTCTCCTAATTGATACAACAATTCAGTTTTGTTTTGTTTTTTCTTCCATTTACATGGCTGTAGTTATTGTGTATGGTTTTTTTTTCTGGTTCTGAGCGCCTCACTCTGCATCAGTATGAACTGAATCTTCTTTTTTCTTCTTATTCATTGCTTCTTCTCCAGCAGTGATATTCCATTACCTTCTTGTACCACAATTTGTTTAGCGCTCTCACTCTCTCCTGGTTCTTATCCTCCTCATATGATTGACCTTTCTTGGTCCCCTTTGCTGGATCATCCATCTCCTGATCCCTTAGTTGGGCATTTCCTAGGGAAATATCCCGGGCCCATTTTCCCTCCTATCTCTATATACCTACTCATTTGGAGATTTCATCAGTTTCCGCTTTAAATTTAAGTATCACTGCTATTCAAATGGCTCACAAATCCCCACCTCTGTCCCTAATAGCTCACGTGAATTTCACTCGTGTATCACCAACTGCCTACTGGACATTTACAATGGTATGCATGTCCACAGAAGCGTCTTCCCTTTCACACTTCGAAAACAAAACCCACTGACTTTTGCCCCGAGTCCTCTCTCCCTCCTACCTTCCCTTTGTCTGTTAAAGGTACCATTACACTTCCACACAACCAGGTTTGCAACATCAGAACCATCCTCCCCGCCCCACCCCTTCTTTCTCTCTCACTCTCTCCGTCTCTCTCTCACTGCCCCCTTAATAACTATATAAATGCTAGCTATAATAATAGTAATTATTATTGTTATTTTATGCAATATATTGTATTCAATTCAGATATCAGTCCTTGTTAATTCTACCACCAATTGGTTCTATTTCTTCTACTCACACAGCCACTACCCCAGTTTAGGCCTTCATCTCTGATCGCAGGGACTATTGGAATGAATTCCTAATTTGCCTGTCTGCCACCTTTCCAAACTATCCCAGAGCTGATAAAGTCACATTCCTAAAGCACAGATTTAATGGTCGCACTCCCCTGATCAAGAAGCTTCAGTGGCTCCCTATTGTCTTTTGGATAAAATAGGAGCTCCTTTGTTTGTCATTTTGAGAGCATCTGGCTTCATCTTGTATTTCTAGACTTATTACTCATTACTTTCATTCACTCGGTCTAGATTCCAGCCAGATTGGCCATCTTGCTGTTGCCTATTCCCAACATTCTACCTTCCATCTCTGTCCCCTTGTACCGGCTGTCCCTCAGGCCTGGAAGGGAATCCCTATTCATCTCCTTCCCTTCAACCCCAAATCCTCTGAGGCTCAGTTCCCTCCACCCTCAATCCGAACTGAAAGTCGCATCTCCCTCCATATATTTCTCTCAGGCAGCTGGCAGCACAGTGGGGAGAGCTCTGGGCCTGGAGTTGGGAAGACTTTAGTTCAAATCTAGCCTCAGACTCTAGTTGTATGACCCTGGGCAAGTCACTTAACCTCTGCCTGCCTCAGTTTGGTCAACTGGGAAATGGGGACAATGACAGCACCAACCTCCCAGGGTTGTGAATATCAAACGAAATAATATTTGGAACAGTGCTTAGCACAGTGCCTGGCACATAGTAGGTGCTTAATACATGCTTAATTCCTTCCTTCAAAGTAGTTTGTCTGGACCTCTCCCGTTTATACTTGACTTTAAGGTAACATAGATATCTATGTGTCTCATCCTTGCTAATGGCTGGCATTTAACTTTTAGCTTTTGCAAAAAGCTTTACATACATTATATAAGAGGGGCAGCCTGATTAAGTCTATACAGGGTCAGGGACCCTGTGGCCTTGAGGTCCACCCTTGATCTATAGAGAGCTGGACTTGGAATCAGGAAGTCCTGGGTTGTAATCTTGCCTCAGACCCTTACCAGCCGTGGAACTCTGGGCCAATCATTTATCCTCTCAGACCTCAGTCTCCTCATCCCTAAAATAATGGAGCTGGACTCTATGACGGGTAAGGTTTCATCTAGCTCTAATTCCACAATCCTAGGATTTCGCTCGATGCTTGATGGTAAGCTTCTTGAGGTTAGGGGAAGTTTCTTCTTTTTTAAATCATCACATTGCAATTGCCTAGCAGAGTGCCACACACACACACACATACACATAGCCATATATACATATATGTACATATAGACATAGGCATACACACGCACACACATATATATATATACACATACGTACATACATACATACACCCACACATAGCTTACTCAGTGGTTGTTGAATTCAATTACAGAAACAAGATTCAATAATTGTTCCCAAACTGGCTATGTCCTATCCCCAGAATTACGGAACCCAGTAGCTAAAAGGTAAGTAGAGGCTTAAGGAATAGAGACAATTAGTAATACAGAGACCCAGAAACATAGAGACCCAGAGACACAGTGGATTTATCTCCTGGAAAAGGGCAAGTTCCTTCCAGACTTGTGCATGGCCTCGTGCCCTCTGGAAGAGTTACACCATACCCACAACTGTCCCATTCTGTTCATGTGGCCTATTTCTGGGTCCTGTCTTTGTAACCTTCTCTGTTTCTCTATTTTTTTCTGTGTTCCTGCCCATCAGTCCCTCTTCTCTGCGTGCCATTGTCCAGGAATCCTGTTGTGTCCCTTTACACATCTTCTCTGTGTCCCCAGAATTCCTGCTGTGGCTTTGTTCTCAAAGTGGCAGTGGGGGGTGGGGGGGGTAAGGGCTGGGGGTGGGGGCTGGGGCAGTGTGTGTGGGAGGAGTGAGTAGTGGCCGGCCCAGGGGCCCGGGACATGAGCACAACTTTCCGAGCCTCTCTTCCAGGCCCCTGTGGTTGGGGAGCTCCATGGAGGGAGTGATGAGTCAGCTGGGCCACAGAGCCAGGGTGGGAGAAGGGGGAACATGAGATGAGGGGGATGCCGGGGTTCCCCAGAGAGTAGAAAGAACAAGCCCCAGGGAGACAGCTGGGACTGAGAACCCTGGGGAATATGGGGATTGAAGAAAGCGGTCATTCTCCAGAACTGGAGGAGAAGTTCTCACACCCTCAGAAAGGGCTACAGTCCCTGTCATCACCTGGAAAGGGGAAGATGCTCCCTTTCCCTGTGAACTGAGACCTAAGAACTAGTCCCTAGGACAGCATCCATTCATCACTGGGCCCCCTCCTCCAGACTCCTATCCCGAGGAGCTCCCATTCCTTCCCAAGGGTTCATGGGGGCAGACCAGAATGGGGAAGAAGAGAGGGACCCCGGGGTGTGTTGCAATGAGTTTCTGTGTGTATCAAGGTGAACGTCTCTAGGTGCTTGTCATTCATCATGTGTGAAAAAAGGCAACTCACTCTATGATGCAACATAAAACAAGATGTCAGATTTAGCACTGGAAGGGAGACCTTAGATATCAACCAGTCCAAGCCCCTTATCTTACAGATGAAGAAACTGAGGTCCAAGTCAATGAATGGACCTGCTCCTGGTCACATAGGTCATGAGTATCAGAGCTGGGATTCAGACTGATGTCTTCTGACTACAAACCCACGGCTGGTGGCACAGGGAAAGCTATTATGCATCATTATTATTTGCATAATTGTATATATTTGGAAAGAGAGGGTCTTAGACATGATCTAGTCCAAGGGTTCTCAACGTGGAGACGCTGGGATTGTTTTTTAAATAGTCTGATAACTATTTTTCATTATCATTTTCCTCTATAATCTATTTTATTTTGTGCATTGAAAAACATGATTCTGAGAAGGGCTCTGCAACACGCACAAAACAAAAGTTTAAGAAATCCTGATCTAGGCCAGCCGTCCTATTTTACAGATGAGCAGATTAATGAGGTCTGAAGAACAAGACCGAATAGATAGTTCACGTCAGAGCCAAGACTCAAACTAAGGTCATCTGACTGCAAATCTAAGGTTTACGGCCCAAGGGAAATGACTAGTCATCATTCCTTATATAATCACATATGTGTGTTTTGCATATTCAGGGCGTCCCAAAAGTCTTAGTTCGGTTTTAAGCCCTTAAAGCTGTACGTATCTATAAAGGCTATATCATATACTGCCAAAGACAAATTCAAGGGACCCCTTAATATTCCTCAACAATACACATATGTGACATATATGTAAATGCATGTGTATGTAGACTTGTATATGCATAAAGATACCTGCAGCCTGAGATTGACTTAGAAAACCGCATATTAACTAACATTATTTCTGTTTTATTGTATTTGTATTTATTTTGTTCAATATTTCCCAATTACATTTACTCTGACTTGGGCTTCACTTTGAGTGTGGTAGGCTGCATTTAGGGTATCTGATACCTCTGGTCTAGGGGAACTTCCAATGAGGAACCTCCCTCCACCAATGCAGTTCAGCACCCCATCTGCAACTTACTTTCCCCAAGACAGCGAGAGGTTAAATGACTTTGCTCAGGATCACCTTGCCAGGACTTGAGCCTAGATCTCAGTCTACTCTGTCCCTGTGTCCTCTCACTGACACGTAATAAGGGCTTAAGAATGTTTGATGAATGAATGAATGGGTTATTTTATCTGTTTTCTTGTGAGCCTGTAAGTCCATCAGGAATGTAGCTCTCTCTATTTTTGTGTTCATCATTTTCGGTACCTATAGATGTGTGCACTGGTGTAGGTGTCTCTGGGTTTGAGTCAGTATTAAGGTCAGCTTTCTATGGGAGGGTCAGAGTGAGTTGGAGTCTAGGTCACTATGAGTGTGTCTGTCCGTGTGTTCTTCTGTTAACATGCGCATGTCTGGGTGGGTTTCTTTGCGTGCTCTGGGTGTCTATTATGTCTGTGTTCTGTGTAAAATAGGGTAGTAAGGCTCTCTCTGTCACGGGCTATGCATCTTCAGATCATCACGTCCAGGGGAGCCAACATTTCTGGATCCTTTGACAATCTAAGGCTGAAGGGAGGGAAGGGTTAATGGAGAGGCCACTTTGGTACATTGAAAGGTTCAAAAGGAAGAGGCACCAAGATTTCCCAGGGGGTCAGAGAATTCCTGGGACCTGGCAAATGAACTTGTACCCCAAAGTCCCCAGTGATCTTTCCAAAACTCATCACACCTAAAATAGAGAAAAGTTTCAGATCCATCCCATCTAGAAACAAATTTCATTTGATTTCTCAGTTTAGTTGTTGTTGTCGTTTTAAGGAGAACAGGGAACTAGGAGGTGATAGCATGTATGTGGGGATCTCTTTGTGGCCTGCCCAGGCCTGGGGTTGAGGAGAGGGGGCCAGTAAATGGAAGGAGGATAGTACTGACCCGCTCCTTCTCTGATGGGACATCCAAAACCAGCATCTGGGTGGCCGTGGGTGGAGGCCGAGGGGCCCCCGGGGGTGGTGGTGGTGGTGGGGTGGATGGAAACCAGATGCCTGGGGGGTTTATACTGGAAGGACCAGAGCCGCAGCCTCCACCCGCCCCTTGCCACATGGCGCCTTCTCCTGTGCCTCCTCCACCTCCTGCAGGGTTGAAGAGGGAGGGAGGCAGAGGAGTGGGAGGAGAGGAGGGGAGATCCTTCCCTCTGTCGGGGGTCTGGACGATAGCTGAGCCCAGTCGGTTCATCATATAACCTGCGGGCGTGGGGCTAGGTGTGGGGCTGCAGAACAGAGAAGGGTGAGAATCTGAATCCCATATCCCAGGGCTGGGGAACAGGACAGATAGTGTGCCTAGATAGGCAGAGGGGATCCAGATGACTGAGTCTTTAGGCTAATATATCCAGATCCAGGGACATTCCCCCGAGTCTCCTGGATTCTGCCCATTTCTCTCTTAAGATCCCAGACCCTTTTTCCAAATAGGGATAGAGACTTGTAATTTCACTAATAGAGAGGAAATCTCCCTCTACCAATGCAGGTGGTATCGTTTGCTGACAGCATGGAGAGGTTAAGTGATTTACCCAGTCACACAGCCAGCATGTGTCGGATAAAGAACAGGAACCTGTTACTTCCTGGCCTGGATGCCAGCTTTCTATTCACGATACAAAGCAGCTTCTCTCTCTCTCTCTCTCTTTTTTTCAAATAAGATTAGAACAAAATCTAACTTTGGAGACCTAGGTCTTGGTAGTATATAGGGAAGTGCCCTTTCCTAATCTACCCTTCTTAAATTATTGGTGATGGGAAAAGGAAAGAGAAGAGATTCCCTTTTTCTCGTGTCCAATCTTCTCTCCCAGTCTAATAATACTAATAGCCTACACTTACACAGTGGGAAGCTCTTTGCAAATATTATCTAATTTGATCTTTGCCACAACCCTGGGAGGTAGGTGCTATTATCATCTCAGTTTTCAGATGAGGAACCTGAGGTTAAATGGCTTGCCCAGAGTTACAGCTAGTAAATGTCTAAAGCTAAATCTGAACTCAGGTCTTCCTGACTCCAGGCTTGGTGCTCTTATTTACTCTACCACCTAGCTGCTCTATCTTTTACTTTTTCCCTTCTTTGGTCACTTTCTCCCTTCTATCCCTTCCTCTCTTTCTCAACCTTTCTTTCACATCTCTTTTTGTTCTTAATATTAATCACCCCGTCTTTTTCCATGCTCCTTCCTCCCCTTTATTTTCCCCCTCTGCCTTAGTTTCCACTGTGGCCTGTCTGGAATGAAACCTTTGCTTCCTAGGTTGCCTTTGGGATAATCTGTTTCCCTTGCCACCCACTGGGAGGTAGGAAATCTGATGTCCAGCACCTAGGGCTTTGGGGTCAAAAGGTCACCGGGACACCCCATCCTGGGTACTTCCTCTTGGGTAGACGGGTGGAGGAGACTCATGTAATCATCAGACACAATTATAAGCTATTTATACCAGGATTCCTGCCCCCCTCCACCTGCCCAGGCCCACTTAACTCTGCCTACTCGACAAACCAGGTCATTTCCTCTGGTCATTTATTTACTCCTCCTATCTCTCTGCATTTCTGTCTCCTCGTCTCAGAAGTTTTGTTTTTTTTTTTTCGGTGTCTCTTTACTTTTTCCTGTCTTTCCCGCTCTCAGTCTCTTTCTCGTCATTTCTTGAAATCTTGGAATTTTGAGAGACTGAGGGTTCAAATCCCTTCGTGCCTAGATCCCCGCCAACACTAATTTCTAAAACTTCTTTTTCTTCCCACTCACCTTCTTTTGGCAACTGGAAGGAAAGTGAACAAAGGAGAAAAGATGGATGGGGAGGGGGAATGAGGAAGGGGACAGATGTGACGAGAGAAAAGGGAAAGGGACAGGGTATCATTCCTCCCAGGGGTGGGGCTGGGGTGGGGTGGGAAGGGGGGGAAACATCTTACGAAACAACCTGAGCCGGCTGGGCCCCTCTGTGGGAGAGATGCCGGTTCGACCGCTCAAATACCAGGCCCACTCTGCCTGCCCCACCAGCATCCCCAGGCCCCAGCTTTCAGGTCAGACACTCTTTGGGTCTACTTTCCGGACCCCCGGCTGAGACCTCTTCCCTCCCCTCCCCCATGTTGCTCTCTCCACATTTCCCACCTCTCCCACCTGGGAAGTCTTTCCTGAGATCTACCCTCCATCTTTTAGTATAGAATGAACTGAGGCACGGCGATGATAAAGTAGAAAGTGAACTCCCTCCAGAGATAAAGATAATCATGGTCAATGGAGAGAACTCACATTTCTGTCTTGGTGCACTAGAATGTTAAGGGATGATTGAGGCTATGTTTCTATTTCACCAGCTTCAGCAGCTAGCTTTAAAATTTTCTTTTTTTTTTTAAATTAAGATTTTTTATTTTTAGTTTACAGCACTCAGTTCCACATGATTTTGATTCCAGATTGCTTTAAAATTTTCAAAGTGCTTTACAACTAATATCTTATTTTCTCCTCACAGAAACTCTGGAAGTAGAGGCTATTATAATTCCCATTTTACAGATAAGTAAAATGAGGCAGAGAGTATTAAATAATTCACCTAGGGTCACACAGCTAGCAAGTGTCTAAGGGGGGATTTGAACTCATGTCTTACTGATTCCAGGTCTAGCACTCTGTCCACTTTGATCCCTAGCTAGGTGGTCTCCTAGGAGGGCTCGACTAAGAGGAGAAATGGACTGTTGGAATGGAGCCAGGAAAGTGGATGAGAAACTATCCTCCAGCCATCTTGTCCCCTCTCCCTAGAATTTTGAAATCTTTTTTGATGAAGCTGCTCTGGAGACAAGGTGGTCTGATGTCTGAGAAACATTGCCCAAAATGGAGTTTGGTTCACCCTCTTTCTCCCTTCCTTTCCCATGTCTGACTTTTGAAATCCCAACTATCCTTCAAGACCTAACTCAAGGCTCACATCCTCCATGAAGCTTCTCTGATGCCTCCGAGTCAGAACTGTTTCACTATCTCTTCCCCCGCCCTTTCTCTCTGTCTCTCTCTCCTTTCTCTCTCTGTCTCTCTGTCTCTCTGTCTGTCTCTGTCTCTGTCTCTCTCTCTCTCTCTCTGTCAGCAAGGGGGATTTTCCTGAATTTCGCTCATGACTGAATTGTCACCTTGGGTTTCTGTCTTCCTCCTTTGTATGGGACGAACATCTGTGTGAATATTTAGCCATCTCTCTCTCTCCCTCTCCCTCTCTCTCTCTCTCCCTCCTCTGAACTCTAATAACATGGCCATAGGATCAGAGACTCATTTAGAGTAGAAAGAGATGTTCACCAGTTATCTACTCCAACAT
Organism: Phalanger gymnotis; assembly: GCA_028646595.1. Lineage (NCBI taxonomy): Eukaryota > Metazoa > Chordata > Mammalia > Diprotodontia > Phalangeridae > Phalanger > Phalanger gymnotis. The sequence goes on from CM053623.1 coordinate 217,694,203, forward strand.
CCCCATTTTACAGATGAAGAAACCAAGTCCTAGAGAGATGAAATGACCAGCCCAAATTCATAGTGCCTTTGTACCTCTCTCACCTCTCTTTGTATTTTTAATTTGTGTACGTGTCTTCTCTCTCTTTTCAGACTGTCAATTCCTTCAGAGCAGGGGCTATATTTTATTCCATATTGTGTCTCACCAGTATCTTACACATAATCTCACTACCTCAGCAAACATTTGTTGAATGAATGACTGATTGATTGAATGAATGGTTTTCCTAGCAAAGAAATTCAGGCTTTGGGAGGAGAGTTGGGGTCTGACGGGCTTCCCTGATCTTCCTTCTATTCCATCCTCTTCCTTCCATTCCGGCCCCTTTCCAGACAGGGACTCCTGGAACCTGGACAGCAAAAACCTCCACTCCTCCAGGTCCTCCCCACAACACACCATGGGCACTCACACACATACTCTCCCCCTGATTCAGCGTTCCTGATTTAGGGGTAAAGAAGCTGAAGAGCGTGTGGGAGTCTGTGCGTGACTGGAGATGTGTGTTGGACAAAGTGTATGTCTGGGTGGTGTGTATGTGTGTGTGTGTGCGTTCGTGTTTTTGTGTACTATGTCACTAAGCACATTTGTGATGTGTTTGTCAGTACGTATCTTTCTTTATGTATGTCTGAGTATGTGTAACTGTGTGCCTTTGTCAGCCTGTGTGTGTGTGTGTCCTCCCAGTATTTGTCAGTGTGTGTCAGTGTGTTCCAGTCTCTGTGTGAGTGTCGTCCCCAATCCCCCATCCCCCCCACCCTGGATCTCTAATTAGTGGTTTGGGGTTTGTTCCTTCTCCCTCCTGTTTCTTCCCTCAGTAGCAGCAGCAGCAGCAGGAGCAGCAGCAGCAGCAGCAGCAGCAGCAGGACACTGGAGTTGGGATCAGAGCCGGAGTGGTCAGGGGGGCTGGATCCATCGTGAGCACAGGCGTGGAAGCCAGAGAAAAGCTGGGACCTAGCTCAGGCCCAGAGGCCACCCCCTCCCACCCATTCCCAACCCCAGAACCCCTGGAAAGGAGGGACCCGGGACAGCCAACCCAGGACACCTCAGGTACCTAGACTGAGAGGGCCTTGGGAGAGGATTCCTGCTGTTGTTACCTTGGAAGTTGGGAGGTTGGAGTAGGGCACCTAAGTCCCCTCCCTTTACCGAGCTCTCCTCCACTAAAGACACCCTCACATCACTTTGTTCCTGGGTCCCTCCTCTCCCTTGCTCCTCTTCCTCCAGGGCCCCCTTCTCCCTTCTCTCCCTAGATCCCTTCTTTGGGGAGCTCAGCAAATGGAGCAGGAAATTTGGACCCTCTGCCTCCCTCTCTCGCCCTCCTCATTGGATCGGGAGCCTTCTCCGAAGGGAAAGCTGTAATTAGAGGGTGGATCCCTACAGACAGAGAGCAGCCCCCCCCCACCCCAACCCCCCCAGTTCCTTCTAACTTTAGATCTCTTCTCTCCCAGTCAACCTCTCTCCCTCCCTCTCCCCTCTCCCTTTCTCTCTCTCTCTCTCTCTCTCTCTCTCTCTCTCTCTCTCTGGATCTCTATCCCCCGGCTCCATCTCAGTCTCTTCATCTGCCTGGCTCCTTGGGACCCACTCCCTGGCCCCAGGATGGCGTCCTCCCTGTTAGAGGTAATTGATTCCTTCCCCCACCCCCCAGACATAGGGACAGCTGTCCTGGGGCTTAGTGGGCCTCAGTCTCCCCCATGTCATACACAATCCAGTGACCAAGGTTCTGGATTCAGGGCTAAGAGTTCCCCTGATGAGTAGAGACGGTGGATACATGTAGGATAGGAGAGCATAAGGGAGTTAGGAACATGTAAATGGAAGGACAGAGCAGGAAAGGTGTAATGGGGGTAGAAGGAGAGAGAGAAGGATATGGGGGCAGGGGGAGGGGAAGGGGTCAATTCAGAGGCTGGAAGAGATGACAGAGTCAGGAGCAGGGATTAGGTGAGCAAAGAAAGGGCAGGGAAACAGGATGACAGGCTTATGGTTATAGGAGGTGAGATGCCAGAGCGGGCAGGGAGTGGACAGCTGGGGATGGGGCTGAGGAGACGCCATCTCCAGGGACTTCTGGCCCCAAGTGTCATCTGGGTCTGGTTTGTGTTGGGGAGGGGGCTGGAATATTGGGATGCTAGCCTGGGGGTGGAGGATTGGGAGGAGTGTAATGAAAAGACTGAGAGTTTTAAGAGGGATTGGGACAGTCCTAGCCCATGTGTGTGTCAGAGGTGGTGGGGGTGAGGGTTGGGGGTTGTTGTAGAAGGGACCCTGAGCCTAGGGCAGAGAGGGAACTCAATGGGAGGGATGGGGTCTAGGGCTGCCTGCCCGGCTTGCAAATATTTAGCTTTCAGCCAAAGACAAACTTAGCTCTATTTTGGGAGTGGGTGGCTCCTGCACGGGTTGGGCCACTTCCCCTCTGGGCTAGGACCCCAGCATCCCTAGTTTCTGTAACCGAAGGCAGCAAGGGCATACTGAGGTCTGGTTCTAGGACCCTTGGCTTCTGAAAGGATGAGGATGGGGGTGGGGAGTGTGGGACTGAAATCTCAAACTAGAGAGGATTCAGAGAGAGACTGAGAGGGGAGGGGCAGTGGGATCCCAGAGCTCAGACTCAGGGCCTGTTTCCTTGGTCCAAGTTCTCTGCATCTCACTTTTCTCAGTCTGTTTTTCGATTTCTACGTATCTTTCTCTGTCTTGAGAATCATAGCATTTAAAACGTGAAGGTACCTGATTTCCTGGGTCCTCAGTTCTCATTGGTCTCTTGGATCTGGCCCAGTTCTGAGCCCTCCCCTCTGCCCCCTAGACCCAGGGGTAAAAATGTCTAAATAAGCACTGAGATCATTTTGCATGTTCAGAGACAGACTCCATGTGTGTTTCAGTACAAATGTATGTCCATCTGCTCATCCACTTGCTTCTATGTTGGCGTATAAAAGTAAGTGTGCACAAGTTTGTGGTGTGTAGGTGTGTTTGAGTGTCATCCATGGCTATATGATGGTCTGTGGGTCTGGGGAGCAAGGACTGTGATTGTCTCTATATGTACATGGGTATATTTGTGTGCTACTAGATAGGGTACGACGCCGTAGAACACTATCTTATTTTCTCGTATGGGACCCTGAACTTTATACTCCTCTTCCAGCCTGAAAAGGGAGAAGGAGAAGATGATTAGGTCCTCTCTCCACCCTCTGGCCTTCCTCTCCATGGGCTATGGAAGGGGTTGTATATAGATAAGGAAGGTGCTCAGGTGTCTTTGCCCAAGAGGTGATAGATAGTACCATTGGGTGTCAGGGTTGTTGACGTGGCGACACTGCCTGGGGGAAGGGCTGACCAGGGGCCTTAGGGACCCCGGTGAGCAGAGAGTGCAGGACCAGAGTTACATGTATGAAAAACTGACCGTCTTTTCTGTCCCTTTATTCTCTATAAACTGGGGTTGTTCCCAACTATCTTCTTCATTTTTTTTCACCGAAGGAGCCTTTTTTACATTTGGGGTGGTGGGCAGAAGGTTAAGGTGAAAGGGAGTTGCAGACTCGCCATTGCAACTGATACTTTTTATTGGTCTAGCTTTTGGAATGCCCAGGAGATCAGCAGAAAACAGTGGCCTTGAGAGTGGAGGTTACTGATCCCTAGCCCTTCTCACTGCTGCTCATCCTACTTTTAACACTTATACAGCCTGGGAGATGGGCAGAAGGAAGAAAGAAGTGGGACTTTGCAAAATTGGGAATTGGGAGAAACTGAAACTAGGAGATGGGGAAGGCTTAGAAAATAACGGGGAGCTTGGAACTGAAAGCCTGGATACTAGAAATTAGTACTCTAGCAACCGATATTTCTTAAGGTATTGTGTATAATGCAGGACAGAGACAGGGAGAAGAGGATCTGGGAGAAACAGGATAAAGGATCTGTGCTGGGTCATACAACATACACATACACACCCACAACCTCCTCTGCTTCCCTCTGGCACAGTGTCAAAGACTGCTATATTTGGAACCAGAGGACCTGGGTTCAAATCTCAGCTCCGGCACACATTGTGCGTTGGGGCTAGTCACAGAACTTGGTGACCGAGCCACTGAACACAAACCCCGCTTTTCTCCTTCCCTTTATTTTGCAGATGAAGAAACCGAGATTGTGTGAAATTAAATGACTTGCCTAGGTTCATGAAATTAATAAGTGTTCAAGACAGCATTTGAACCCAGATCTTCTTGGCTCTATGTACAGTGCTCTGGGTCTCAGTTTCCTCATCTGTAAAATGAGAAGTTTGAACTAGAGAATCTCTAAGGTATCTTCCATCTCTGAATCTATGGATCTTATGATCTCCCCAAATTCAACCAACATAAATCAAAATGAAGCAATTTATGAGGGATGGAAAGTGAGGAAAAGAAGGGAAGGGTAGGGGATGGAGGGAAAGGAAGGGAAGGGAAGGGAAGGGAAGGGAAAGGAAGGGAAGGGAAGCGAAGGGAAGGGAAGGGAAAGGATTTGTGATGATTCTCCTCCCCCCACTCCTCTCAGGATCATTTGGGTAGACAAGGTACCTCCAGAGTCCATAAAAAGGCTTTGGTGGGGGCAGGGGGGAGTCTACTAGAGGGAAGAGGAAGGGGAAATCTGTACTCCTGGGTCCCAGGAAGGAATTACATTCGATTTGGGAATTGGATTGTCATAGGAAGGAGTGAGGGGAGATAGTGGGGTTGAATGAAATATGTCTGAGATGTAGGAACCCTCCTAAGCTTTAACAAAGCCTGGGGCTTCAAATGAATGAGAGAGGGAATTGCCTATTTCTGTAGAGGGAAACTCAGGTACAAAGGGATGGAAACTTGGGCATCCCGCCCCGCCTTCCCCCCACTTCTCCAACCTCTGGATAGACTCTAGAATAGACTCCAGGGTCCTGCCTGTCTCCACCTCACCCCTCCCCTGTCTCCTCAGGGACGATCTCTCCCTGAGTCTGGGGTCCATAAGAGGCCCCAGATCATCCCCCCCACCCTGTCCTTGCTTCCTCCCTCTCTCCCCACAGCTGGGTGGGGTCCCAGGGCTTGGCTGAGGCCCCTGTGGCCACAGTGAGAGGGCCGGGCGGGGGGACGGCGTCGGCGTTTTTAAAAATAAACCAACCGCAGAGAAACCAACGGAGCCGGGCAGGGCTGGGGGGGGGCGTGGGGGGGAGGAAAATGGGGAGGGAGGCTGGTCTGGGGGGTTTCTGGGGCCCAGAACCAGGGTTACTTTTCTCCTAGGTGGGAAGTCTGCCTTCCACTTCTCCCTCTTTTCTCTTTTTCTCCGAACCCACTCCCACTTTTTCCTTTTTTTTCTCTTTCTTATTCCCTCTCTTTTTAGCCCTTTTCCTAGCTGCCTTGTTTATCCCTTCAATCTCTTCCTTTATTTTCTTCTTCCTTTGTCTTTTTATTTGTCTGCTTTAAAAATATCTATCTTTCCATATCTCTTCCTTTCCCTCCTCCTTGGACTCTTCTTTCTCTAGTGATCTTTTTTCTTTCTCAATCTTCACTTTTCTCTTTCCTTATGTTTCACTTCCTTTCCCTATTCTTTCTTGGTCCCTGGAGTCTCCCCCCGTTTCTCAGTGTCTCTATCTTTCTTCATCTCTGTCTCAAAGTTCACTCTCTTGTTTTCGTCCCTTTTTCTCAAGCTGTCCTGTTCAGACCTACCCTTCTTTCTCCTTTTCCAGAGTCTGCCCAGCCCTGCCCTGATTTAAAATACTCTCCCTAGCTTTGGAAAGTTCGTAGTTTCAGGGGGTGGGGTTTGGGTAACTGTGGCCAGGCTGAGAGGGGAGATGAGGGCTTTTGGAATGCGGGACTCTGAAGGGTCAGCAGGACCTTCAACCATACTAACTGGAGGTGGTCAGCTTTGTCTTTCAATAGAGTGGGCTGAAGGGGGACCAGAAGAAGGGAGCAGGTGGCAAAACCCTTGCATTACCCTCAGCTCCAGGACCCTCTTACTTACACACCTCTCTTACACATCTCTCATACACACCTCTCTTACATATCTGTCCCATATACATCTGCTGCTGGAAACTAACTGGTGAGGGGTTTATGAGTGCTGGCCTTCTGGGTTCCTGGAAAATGTCACTCGGTGCATTATGCATACAAGACTGCTGGGACCCAGGATTCTGACTCCCAGCTCCCAGGGAGCCTAAGCTGATAGGTAAGGTCAGGTTACATTTCATTCCCTTGGCCAGAAAGGTCATAGATATTAACATCTGAAAGTCTCTTTCTTGGTGGGTCTAAAGACAGGAGCATAACAGTAACTGCCTCCTGGGTGTTAGGGGTCTTGGATGGAGAAAGATGCTTCAAGAATTTCTCTTTGTGGTCCCCAAATTGACACTAGATACTTAAAGCTCTTCAATAAAAGAAGCATAGCCTTTTAATTCAAATTCTGTCAGGCTATATGCTGAGGCGGACTCCCCATGATCTGGCAACAGTGGCCATGGAAGGTACTAAGGATTCAACCTGGCATTACTTTTTAAAAAAATTTTTTTGGAGGAGAGAAGGCAGGGCAATTAGGGTTAAGTGACTTGCCCAAGGTCACACAGCTAGTAAGGGTGTCAAGTGTCTGAGGTCACATTTGAACTCAGGCCCTCCTGACTCCAGGGCCAGTGCTCTACTCACTGTGCCACCTAGCTGCCCCTGCCCTGGCATTTCTAATAGAAACTGCTTATTCTCTGTCCATCGGGGGACAGTGCTGGGGCAGGGAGCCCCATAAGGGTGGGGGAACACCAAGGCAAGTGGAGCTGCCTCTGAGCTTAGAGATCCCTGGCCATCTGAGCCTGCATTGCTCCTTTTAGACACTTAAAGTTGGGGCACCAGCTGGCATTTTATGGAGCTGGGGGTGTCTGTTACAGTCTTGAAAGAAATTCTTGCTCCAGCCACAGTCTTGGCTCAGTGGTAACTTTTACTCACTCTCAATGTCTCAGTGTCTCTATTCTCCCTTCCTTTGATCCAACCCTGTTCCCTGGCCCAAGACTTTGCCAAGAGATAGCTCACTCAGGGTCCTGACCTTAGGGGAAGTAAATAAGTTGTTCTCTTGGAGGCAATGAGTAGGAAATAGTGACAGTAAGTGTATATTCAACTCTGGGAAGACAGCATTTATTAAGTGCTTACTATGTAGTAGGCACTGTGCTAATGCTGGGGATACCAAAAGGCAAAAATATCATCCCTGCCCTCAAGGGGTTCATTTTTAAATCTGAGAAACGACATGCAAATAACTATGCACATCCATGGTATGTATGGTAAAAGGGAGAAGGGAGTGAGTGGAAGAAGGTGCTAGCACTCTGGGGGATAAGAAGGATGCCTGGGAAAGGCCGTTTGAAGAAGGCAGGATTTGAGCTGCCAGAAGAAAGCCAGGAAAGCTGGCAAGTAGAGGGGAGAAGGAAGAGCAGTCCCTTCGTGGGGGCAGCCAGGGAAAAGACACAGAATGAGGAGAGAGAATGTTGTGTGTGAGGAAAAGGCACAGAGGCCAGGGTTGTTGGATCATTTGTGGAAGGGAACCTGGAAAAAGACTAGAAAAGGACACATTGTGAGGGTTTTTAGAAGCCAAAAGAATTTGTATTTTAGTCTGGAGGTACAAAGAGAGGCAATGGAGTTGATTGGGCAGGGGTGTGTGTAACGTGGTCCAGCTTGTACTTTAGGTAGATCACTTAGACAGCTGAGTGGAAGATGGATTTGAGCAGAGAGAGAAGAGGCCGGGAGACCACTGTGCTTAGGCCCTCTCAGCTCAGGCACCTCCCATTGCTCTTGGCTCCCATCCGCTGCCCATTGACTCATGGCCATTTTCCCTCTCTACAGGAGGAAGTGCACTATGGCTCCAGCCCGCTGGCAATGCTGACTGCAGCCTGCAGCAAGTTTGGCAGCTCCAGCCCTCTTCCAGACTCAGTTACTGCAGGCAAAGCAGGTGCAAAGAAGCTATACCCTCTGGGCAGCGAACTCTCTGCCCCTAAAGCCATGGGTGATGCCTACCCAGCTCCATTTGCAGGCACCAATGGCCTCCTTTCCTCTACAGCCAGCCCTCCAGCCCCAGCTTCAGGTTATAGCAATGACTATACCCCCTTCTCCCACTCTTTCCCTGGACCCACAAGCACCCAGGACCCTGGGCTACTGGTGCCCAAGGGGCATGGCTCTCCTGACTGCCTGCCCAGTGTCTACACTTCCTTGGACATGACACACCCCTATGGCTCATGGTATAAGGCAGGAATTCATGCAGGCATCTCCCCTGGCCCTGGCAACACACCTTCCCCATGGTGGGACATGCACCCAGGGGGCAACTGGCTAGGCGGTGGGCAAAGTCAGAGTGATGGGTTGCAAGGGACACTGTCCACTGGCCCAACTCAAACTCCGCTCAACCCCCAGCTACCCACCTACCCTTCTGAATTTGCTCCACTCAACCCTGCCCCCTACCCAGCTCCCCACCTTCTCCCTCCTGGGCCCCAGCATGTCCTGCCCCAGGATGTCTACAAACCTAAGGCTGTAGGCAATGGGGGGCAGTTAGAGGGAGGTGGTGGGAACAAGCCTCCTCGGGGTGCAGGCACAGGAAGCAGTGGTGCCTATGGGGGTGGAGGGGGTGGCCGTTCCACCTGTGATTGCCCTAACTGCCAAGAGCTAGAGCGATTGGGGGCAGCAGCTGCTGGGCTGAGGAAGAAACCCATCCATAGCTGCCACATTCCTGGCTGTGGAAAAGTTTATGGGAAAGCTTCGCACCTGAAGGCCCACCTTCGCTGGCACACGGGAGAGAGGCCCTTTGTCTGCAACTGGCTTTTTTGTGGCAAGAGGTTCACCCGCTCAGACGAGTTGGAACGGCATGTCCGCACTCACACCCGAGAGAAGAAATTCACCTGCCTGCTTTGCTCAAAGAGATTCACCCGAAGCGATCACCTGAGCAAGCACCAGCGCACCCATGGCGAGCCTGGCCCTGGGCCCCCTTCTTCTGGCCCCAAGGAACTGGGGGAGGTTCGGGGAGCAGAGGAGGAGGGCAGCCAAGCCCCCAGGCCAACAACCTCACCCATTCCAGCTGAGAAAGCCCCAGGAGGCAGCCCAGAGCAGAGCAGCCTACTGGAGATCTGAATCGAGGGCCACCCCAGCTGCCTGTCCTCTGTAGCTTGCCTTAGTTTCTTTCCCCATTGCTCGTCCCTTGTCCCCTCGCCACCTTTTCTGTTTCCCCTTATTTGTTCACCATGATCCCCAAACTCAGTCCCAGTCTCAATGCCCCTTGTTCCCAAACCCCTGATTTGCCCTCTGCCCACTATCACTCCAGCCCATCTAGTTTTGACACGCTCCCTAAGTTGTCCTCCCAACTAGCTTCCTCCTCCTCTCCTCATTTTAACCCTGGTTTTCCCTTGTTCCTCCAAACTCGCCATCCCAAGCCTTTGTCTTAAATCCCTCTGGCTGCCCACTGCCGTCTCTTTTATCCTCCCTTCTCCCCCCCCCATCATCTCCACCATTTGCCTTATCCTAACTCTCCAAATTCTAGCTGTTGGCTGCTCTTCCCTAGCCTGAATTATCTCTGGTCTCTCAGCCCAGTTTCCATACATTCATTTATAGTTGAAGATTGATCAGGGGTCCTATCATCAATTGAGTCTCCTACGGGGTTGATCAGGGATTCGTTCATTCATTCATCCCATCTCACTGCTCATTTATTCATTCAGCTAATATCTATTGAGCGCCTACTATGAGTGTGGTATTGGGCTAGGTGCTTCCACTGGGCCTGTTAACCTCTGATTTCCCTCAATTTCTAGTCTTTCTTTCTCTAAAACTCTTTGGTGTTATCAACTCAATCCTCCCTCTTTTTCTTATTTCTCCCTAGCTCCATCTCCCACTCTCTCTCCTCTCCCAAACTTTTGCTCCGTTTCTTCATTTTCACGGCCTTTTCCCCCTTTTATAAACACAATAATAGTAATAATAATGATAATTTATTGTCCCCTGGGTGCCCCTCTTCAGGAGCCAAAACCTGGGAGGTAGGGTATATAGGGTGGGGACCAATCCCAGTGGTGGGGTAACCTCCAAGGTGAGGGAGGTGGCTGCCATGCCTATGCATATTAAACCCACCCTATGAATGAAGAATAATGAATAGTGATAATTAATAATAATTCTATTTATCTAAGTTATGATGACGGGTCAGGCAGAACTAGGCCAGGGATAAGTAGGGGTCTGTCTCTGCTAGGGGAGATCCCAGTAGCAAGTATCTTTGCTTCCAGATGGGTTAGCTACATCTCTCTCTCTCTCTCTCTCCTCTAACAAAGTCTCAGTCAGTGGGGACTTTGCTAATGACATCTCCCTCAGTCTCAATTTATGAGGTTTCTCTGTAATTGTGGTCTCTTTTTAATGAATGGGATTTCTCTTTTTATGAGATTTCTGCTAACAGGGTGGGTCAGTTAGCTGGATCTTTATACTCAAAAGAGTTTGTCTGATGGGGTCTTTGTCAGTTGGGGTTTCTCTGATATCAGGGATGCTGTTATTGGGGTTTCACTGGTAAAGGGGTTTTCCCAACACCAGGGTTTTCCCAACCCAGTCAGAAACTGTGAACCATCAAGTCCTCTGTGTGTTTGTGTGTGTGTGTGGTGTGTGTGTGTGTGTGTGTGTGTGTGTGTGTGTAGGGGGGAGGGGGAGGTGGAAGTATTTGTGTTAATTCACCAATGCTTATTCTCCAGCTCCTTCGAATCCCAGATCAAGGTCTCTGCTCCTCTCCACCACCACCCCCACCACTCCCATCCTAGGCTCTGTGGTCTCAACCATAGGGAACCTCATCGGTCATTTTTAGAAATATTACCTTGAGGCAGCCTAATCTGATAGGACGGGGACAGTAGATGGGGGTTGGGAGAAGGAGGTGTGTGTGAATGAGAGGCTTTCTCTGGGACTAGAATCAATCAAAGAAATGAATCAACACCTAATATCCGAGTGCCCACTCTATCTAAGGCACTGTGTGTTTGGAAGTTAGGGGAGGGGAGATACCAGGGAGAGAGGATGTTGGAAAAAATAGAAAGGTAAAGTCCCAAATCTGACATTAGATGCCTCTAACTAACCTGACTTTTACTGTCAACCCCATCCCACGCTGGGACTTGGGATGCTCCCAAGTACACCTTCAATGACTTTCGATGCCGCGCAGTGCCTTTCGATCCCCTTGTCCTTATCCTACCCTCCAGCTCCTAGTGGCTCCAGGTGGAAGGAGGGTGACCTCACCTAGAGACAGGGGAAAGGGGATCGTGGGAGGGAAGGGTCATGTCCCCGTGGAGTTTTTTTTTTGTTTCGTGTTTTTTTTTTTTAATTTAATAAATATCTGATTTGATACGGTGTCCAGTTGGAAAGGTGAAGATCTGGGTTGGCGGAGTGGAGGTGGGGGGTAGACATGTGGGCAAAGTAAAAGGGAAACATCTATAATTGCATTCTATTCTGCATTTATTTGCATAGCAAATACACCATCCAGCTGGCCATTAGGGGTTAGATTTTTTTTTTTAAATTTAGCTGTGCTCTTCTAATCCGTGGGCAGGAGACACTGGGTACTTTCTCGATTTTATCCAGAGCCAAGCCCCTCTAAGTGACCCAGCCCCTGGTCACTTGCCTTTGGGACCCGGTGATCTGAAAAAGGCGGAGAGAGGGAGGCTTCGGGTGCAGAGGTTGAGAGCGAGAAGGGATTTGCGTTGGATCTTTCCCGCTTAGGCCGGACTCTCCGTGGGCCGGCGGGGCCTTAGGCCACCCTTGCCCATGTCCCACACCGCCCCCGACCTAGCAATCAGCTGCACGGGAGGAGCAGCCTCGGAGGAACAAAAGCTAGTCTGTGGACCCAGAGATCCCCGAGTCACAATAGGGCTTTGTGAGGCCCCCAGCCCCCGGGGCTCCCCTGCTGAGTTGGGCGGAGCTCTCCAGCTCCTCTTCCCGGGGGAGGTGCGGAGCCCGGGGCTTAACCCGGGCAGCTTTCCACGTCCTCCGGCTTGAGTCCCAATTGGTGGAGGAGGGGAAAGCCAGGGAAGCTAGGGAGGGGTGTAGGAGCGGGGTGGGGAGGTCAGGACCAGACCCCTCACCTAGCCCTGCCCTGCACCGGGTCACTATTTCTGGGGGCACTCCAAGGGTGAAAATCTCCCCTCCCCGGGGAAGGGAGCGCTCCATCAAAGGGACTCTGGAGAAGACTGCGCAGCTAGCTTGGCCGCGCTGAAGGCCCCAGATGGCCTTGGGGGGTTGGAGAACCCTAGAACCCCGGAAAGAGGAGACAGGGTCTTGGTAGAGGTTCCCAGCCCCCCGCTTGTGTTTTCCGAATTAGGCGGGCTACCCGAGACCCCCGGCCTCCCCATCCCTACCGGTCTCATCCCTTGCCTTCCCAGCCCTTTTATCTTCCCCGATTCCACTAATTCCGTTTGGGTTTTGTTTTTTTTTTTGCTGGTTTCTGAGAGATAAAAAGCCGCGTCAAAGAGAGACGGCGCGAAGCCAGGACAAACAGGACCGCAGGGCCCGGGCCCAGAGCATGTGCCAATAGAATAGGTACAAGGCCAGGATCCTGGAGCGCTTGCGGCAAAGGACTCAGGAAACAGACCCGGGCGCGCGGCTGTTGCCCACGGGTTTTTCCACGACCCCCCGGCAAGGGTGTTCCTTTCCAAAAACTCTTGTCCCTGCCCTCCCGCTGCCTCAGTTTCCCCTTGTGTTCCCTAGGGAGGCTGGAGTGGAGATAATGTTGGATAGGCGCTTTGTGTTTTTTCGCGTAGTCCCTTCGCTCCGAGGACTCAGCCTAGACAACCTCGCCCCCTCGTGGAACTGACTGGGCAATGCATTAGGCCTGTGTCTAAACAGCTCCCTGGGCCGCCCTTGGCAAATCTTAAAAAATGGTAATTTATTTTTTCAATTGACCAGCGTTTGTTTTCTTTCCTTCCCACTCCCACATCCTCGTGAAAAGAAAAAGGAAGACAAATATGCATAATTAAGCAAACAGATCTCCACGTTGACCGTGTCCAAAAATATGTCTCATTCTGCCTCGAGTTCTGTCTCTCCTCTAAATTCATCTGTAAGGAGGTGAGCTCTTAATCCTCAGTCCCCGTTGGTTGGTCACTGCATGGTTCAGGGTTCTGAAGTCTTTCAGAGTTACTGTCTTTACAATATTGTCATTGTATTAGTCATGCAAGCCTTCTGAGGTTTTTCTGAAGCTGTGTACCATTCCTTTTGGCACAATTGATGAGTATCTCTTTAGTTGCTAGTTCTTTGCTGCCACAAGAATAGTTGGTAAATATTTTTGTACATACGGATCTTTTTCCTCTTTCTTTGATCTTAGGGGTATAGGCTTGGTAGTGGTATCATTGGATCAAAGGGTATGCATACTTTAATAACTTTCTCTCAACAACTCCAAAGTGCTTTCCAGGGTAAATTTACATCTTCACCAAACAGTGCATTAATATACCTGTTTTCCCATGGCCCCTCTAATATTAGTCATTTTCCTTTTTTTTTTTTGTCAATTCACCAATCTGATGGGTGTAGAGTACTTTAATAAAGTTCTGTTGCTTTAGTTTGCATTTCTCAAATTATTAGTAATTTGGAGTATTTTTTCATATGACTACTGATAGATTGGATTTCTTCCTTTGAAAACTTCCTGTTCATATTCTTTGATGGTATTTCTATTGAGGAACCACACTGGGCAAAACTGTGGATGTCCCCTACTACTCAGTAAGTCTTGCTCTCACTAGGTTTCCTGGGAACTCCTCGTTCTGGATCTCATCACTTCGGGGTTAGACTTGAGATGTCTTCACAGAATCTGAGTGGGAAAAGGCTTCAGGTGATATCTAATTGGACCGCTATTTGAAATGGTCATCCAGTCAAGGTGCCACCAAAGAGAACCCTGCAATCTACCTCTGATCAACCCTTCATCCCCTACTGTCTGTGCACTGGGAGCTCCTCTATTGATGGGGGAAGTGTTGGGAAGGGGGGGTGGGCCAGAGCCCTGGAGGCAGCTATATTTGTTAAGGGGTTTTTCTCTTTTTGAAAGAGAAGTGTGCCTCTCTGTACCTTCCACTCGTTCCTTATTTCTTCTCTCTGTGGCTAAGCAAAACAAGGTTAGTCTCTCACATAACAACTTTTCAAATAATTGATGCAATTCTCGTGATCTCTTCCTTCTCCAGACTAAACATCCCTAGTTTTTGTGGTATAGTTTCACGTCCTTTTACCACTATGGTTGCTTTCTCCTGAAAGGGCTCCAGCCTTCGATGTCTTGCGTAAAGTGGACAAAGTGACAATTTCAGTTTATGGCAATAAATTAATTGTGCTAATAGTAGAGGCTAGAGGAAAGTTGTGAGGGCCTGACCTAAAGGGGTTCCTTAAAATTTTCTAATCCCCCTCATTTTACCCAAGTAAACTGGTAACTGGAAAAGAACTTTGGATTGGTAGGTAAGGCTACTTAAGTCAATTTACCTCTCTGAGGCTCGGTTTTCTTTGGTTTTTTTTTAATTTTTTTAATTTAGTTTTCAGCATTGATTTTCACAAGAGTTTGAATTACAAATTTTCTCCCCATTTCTACCCTCCACCCCCACTCCAAGATGGCAGATGGCATATATTCTGGTTGCCCTGTTTCCCAGTCAGCCCTCCCTTCTGTCACCCCACTCCCCTCCCATCCCACCTTCCCTTCCTTTCTTGTAGGGCAGGATAAATTTCTATGAGGCTCGGTTTTCTTGACTATAAAATGAGGGGATTGAACTAGATTATCTCTAAAATTCCTGTGAGCCCTAAATCCTGTGAAGGTAAGCGACTAGCCCAAGATCACATAGCCAGTTGGTGTTAGAGCAGACTCTTTCACCTTCTAATATGGTTCTCTTCCCAATAACACTGGCCTGTCTTCTGGAGACATACAGAGCCTCATTCTTCTCTTGACTTGTCTAATTTACAGCAGAAAGTGAAAGGGTAGGTAGCGCCCTAAGAGGTAGGTGATATTTTTGAAGCAGAATGTCTCTCAGATTAGAACACTTGGTAGTTCAGCATCTCCCCAGACCCAAGTCATTCATTCCTTTGTCCATTATAAGCATTTATTAAGTGTCTATTACATGCCGGTGAGTATTAAGACAAAAGGGAAACATGTCCTGCCCTCAAGGGGCTTCTATTCTATGGGGGCAGGAGGTGGGGGAACAACAAAGGATCACAGATCTAAAGTTGGACGGGACCACAGAGATCATCTGGTCCGACCTCCTCATTTTAGAGAGGAATAGAGTCCCAGGGAACCTTCTGATTTGCTCAATGTCCTATGGATAGTGTTAGAGGAGGTGTGGGAAATAAACTGTCACTCCAGAGCTACTGCTCCTTCCAATGTGCCACCCTGCCATCCATAATACATGAGCACAGGTAAGTACCAAATACATATATAATAGGGTATTTTTTAAGGACATTATAAACTATGCCACTGTACTTACAGTATAAATAAAAAGCACGATAAGTAAATACAAAATGCATTAAACAAAGTATTTTTGGGGGCAGGACATTAGTGACCGAATGGCACTCAGAATGGTTCTCCTTTGGGAGGGAGTACTTGACCTGAACTATCCAGGATTTTATGAAGTGCAGTTGGGAAGGGATTCTATTCCAGTCCCATGTAAAGGCTTGGAGATGGGAGATAGAATGGACAGAGAACAGCAACTGGGTCACTTTGGCTGGTTGTAGAATAGAAAATAATGTTTGGTAAGATAGGCAATGTTATAGGAACAAATATCTCCTATTGAATTTGTGTGAGAGGTAAATGCTGCAGAATAAATCTTAGCACACTGAAAAAATTATAGAGGTAAAAACCTAGGTTTTAATGTCCTTATAAGCACAGGTTCATGAGGTAGAAAGAGAAGCCTGAACCCTGACTGGGGATTGGACCAATCTACTTAAAGAAAAAAATTATAGGGACTGAAATTTTTTCTAAATAAATAAAACAATCTTTATGGCCTCAGGCCATAAAGGTCATACAGGCCTACTCAAACAGATTCATTATCTCATGCTTCCTTTTGTTTCAGTTATGCCCCAACTGATGGGGTTTTGCTGGTAAGGATACTGGAGTGGTTTGCCATTTCCTTTTCCAGCTCATTTTACAGATGTTAAAACAGAGGCAAGCTGGGTTAAGTGACTTACTCTCATACATCTAATAAGTGTCTTAGGCAAGGAACAAACTAAGTTAGAATAAATTAGTAAACAGATTAAGTTAAAGATTTAAACATTGAGTTTTACAAAATCATACACTTACAAAACTTCAAGGTTACTTTTTAAAGAAGTCACAATGGGATAATAAGAGGAGTCTCAAAGATAAAGAGCTACATCACTTTGGGAGAGTTTAAAAAGTTTTGTAGATGGCATATTTAGGTACAGACCAGGCCCCCACATGCCTGGTCCCAGCCCCCATCCTCTCCTTTCACCATGTGGCCCCCTTCCTGCCTCCCTCCCTCCCTCCCTCCTAGAAGTCTGTGGATTGATCCACCTAAGTAAAGTGAAAACCGTCTGTAATATTACAGCTAACATTTATGTAGTGCTTATGCTGTGCCAGGAACTGTCCTAAACACTTTACAGTTATTATCTTATTTAATCCTCACAACAACCCTGAACCATAAGTGCTATGACTCTTGAACAAAGGAGTGTCAAAGTCAGAACAGTGCTTTGGGAATACCATTTTGGCAGTTGTATGGAGGATGGATTAGAAAGAGAAGAGAATGGGGTTAAATTAGAAGACTATTACACAGAATATTACTATATGAATATGAGGAATACAGAGAAGCATTGAAAGACTTACATGATCAGATGCAAATCAAAGTAAGCAGAGCCAAGAAAACAATATACATAATGACTACAGCCATGTAAACAGAAAGAACAACCACCACAAAACAGCTGAAAAAGAATGTTGCCAAAATGAAGAATAACAAGCTTGGTCCCGAAGAAGAGATATGAGAAGATACCTCCCCTCTGGCTTCTTTTCAGAAGTGAGTGTTTGTAGGTATGGAATTTTGTTTTTCAACTTTTTTTTAATGTATAAAATGTTTTGCTGAATTTCACTTACATGGTATAAAAATAAAGATATCAATAAACATATTTCTTGAAGAAAAAATTTTAAATGAAGCTATTACAACAGTCCATATGAGCACTGACTGACAAGGTCCTGAGCTGGAGTGTTTACTGAGTGCAGAGAAAAGAACAGATTGAAGAATTGGCAAGGCTTGCCAACTGATTGATTAAGGGGGTGAGAGGGAAGATTTTTTCTGTTTGGGAAAGTTCTTGTCTTTACATAAATTTGACTTAGTTACTTATCCATCTTCAAAATGAAACCTTTATCAGAGAGAATTGCTACAAAGATTTCCCCTAGTTACCTATTACCTTCCAATTTTAACCTCATAGGTTTTGTTTGTAAAAAACCTTTTCAATTTTATGTAATCAAAGTTGTCTGTTTTATTTCTGTGATCCTCTCTGTGCCATTTGGCCATGAATTCTCTCTGTAGATACAAAAACTCATTTTTTCCTTGCTCCTCTAATTTCTATATAACATTTTGTTGTTTGTTATTATTGTAGGTCTTCCTTTTAGAAGAAAACCAATGACATCATGAAGGTGATGTCTTGACTTGCTCTTGAATTGGATTTAAGTGAGGCAGAGTTGCACAAAAAGTCCTGTCTTGCTCTCTCTTCCAAAGCCACTGAGGTCCAGCGGCAAGACAAAAACCAAGAGGACGGATGATAGCCTAGGATGTAGTGGATGACCTTGGCATTTTCAATATCTGACCAAGCTTCAGCCGCCTTCACGGCTGTTAGAACAAATTATTCTCACCTACCCATTCCCCTGGAAGTCTTCACACGCTTTTCATAGATTCCTTCTTTTGAGTTTAAGGCCTGTCAGTTACCCTCAACCTTGTTTAGCCCATCTGCAAAGTCAATTTTACTGGGGGTGTGGGACTATGCAATGCTACAGCTTCTTGGAACCACAGGTGAAAGAGAGAGAGAGAGAGAGTTGAGTGATAGATAGACACCAAAGGTAGATGAACAGCCCTGAGAATGTGACTCAGCAAGGCCTCACACACCACATGCTAGTCCTCCTTGCACACTCCATCCATCCCTCAGTCAAATATCCACTTGGGAGTTCAGCTTGGTACATGGTATGCCCGTAGACCAAAATCTAATTCTGCCAGACTGCTTTCCAGTTTTCCTGGTAGTTTATCATGAGGTCTTACCCTTGGTCTTTGGGGACCCTCACCAAAGTCTTTGGGAAGAAGAGGAGAGAGGGGAGATGGCTTGGAAACTGAGGACTGGAAATCACAGTGTGGAAAAGGAACAGGGCTTGGTAAGGGGAGGCAGGGGGAGGGGTGGAAAGGCAATAGACTATAGTCAGATAAGGGAATTTCAAAATTCTTGAAGGTGGAGGTGGCACA
The DNA here is from genome assembly GCA_028646595.1 of Phalanger gymnotis. Classification (NCBI taxonomy): domain Eukaryota; kingdom Metazoa; phylum Chordata; class Mammalia; order Diprotodontia; family Phalangeridae; genus Phalanger; species Phalanger gymnotis. The sequence continues at coordinate 217,712,534 of CM053623.1, forward strand.
TTTTTGGCACGATCTTCATGTGTTACTGAGGCTCGCCCGGGCTCCCGCTTTTCCCCAAACCTGGGTCGTTTCGGGGAAGGAGGCAGACCTTCCTCTCCCAGGAGGGCGCTGGATTTTCCTCCTGCAGGCCCTTGGGCCTTCTCCCCTGACATCTCTTCATGGCCGCTCACAGGCCTGGGAGAGCTTAATTAGGGATTGGATTTATTTAAAGCCCCAGAATGCGAGGGGGTGGTTCAAATAGGGGCGGCTGACGACTGGCTGAAGACCCCACCCTCCCCAGAAGTCTTCGCCCTTCAGAAACCAGCACCCACCGTTCCCCCCCCCCCCCCGCCCTGCTGACGTCTGCACGCCGCTTCCTATGCTGGACGCCAGAGGGGCTCGAGAAGCTACCGGAAACCCCTCCCCATCGCTCCAAGCTCTAGGCCCTCTACTTCCGTCAGGCGTGGAAGCGGCGGCGTTTGTCCCTCGCGGCGACCCGTCCGCGCTGCGACTCCTACCTGAGTGCGCGTGGGACCGCAGGGAGGTGGAACCGGTTGGCTCCTGGCCGGGCCGCCTCGCAGGATGTGCTCCCTTTCGTTGTTCCCGCCGTTACCGCCCTGGGACCAAGTGACGCTTTACGAATACAACAACGAGCTGGTGACGGGTGACAGCTATGAAAGCCCGCCCCCCGACTTCCGGGGTCAGGTACTTTACTGGGTACATTAGGCCAAGAGACAGGCCGAGGGGGTGGAGCTAGCGTAGGGGTGGAGCAAGGAAGAAACGGAATAAGAGGGAAGGCTCGGGATTGGAAGATAAGAATTTGAAATGGGTGGGGTTAGATGAAGTGGGTGGGGTGAGCGCTCGTCCTAGAGAGGGTTTAGCCAGGGAAGGGGCGGGGCTACAAGGTGTGGGGCGGGACCGAGCAGTTGCTGGATGGGAGCTGAGTACCAGGTTTGGGGGCTGCCAGGGTTAGCGAAGTACCTGGCCCGTGGTAGACTCTTAATAAGTGCTTATTGACTGATTTAATCCGGGTCTTCTTAACCTTCTTTGGGTCCTGGACCCCCTTAACAGTCTGGAGAAGCCCATGGACTCCTCAGTCATGTTCTTAAAAGCATAAAATGCAAAACAAGCCAAGTATATAAAGATACCCCTATCAAAATATTGAAACACATATACACAAGTTCACAGATCCCAGGTTAAGAACCTCTGATCTAATCTGATCCCTCAGTGTAACAGATAAGGAAACTGAGACCCAGAGATACAGTAAATAGAAAGTCCTGGATACAAAATCAGGTTTTACTCCATATCTAACAAACTTCCCACTTCACTGCACGTACTTAAAGCACTTGACCTTTTCTTCCTTCGGGTGAATTTTGTTACGATTTTATTCTTGCTCTATGAAGTAATTCTTTGATTGATTGGCATGGCACTGAATAGGTAAATTAATTTAGGTAGTATCGTCATTTTTGTTATATTGGCTTGGCCTCTGTATGAACAATTAATATTTCTCAGTTATTTAGATTCATCTTTATTTGCATGAAGCATTCTAGTGCCATTTCCACTTATACTGTGCTGTGCCCTTTTTGAGGGAGGTTAGGGAAAAGGGGCAGGTATTTTATCGGAGTTTGGCAGTTCTTGTAAAGCCAAGGGATAGGAAGAGAAGCTAATTCCTTCTTCCTTCCTGAAAACCCGCTTCCACAGTGGATCAACCTTCCTGTTCTGCATCTAACAAAAGACCCCCTCAAGACCCCTGGGCGTCTGGACCATGGCACCAAAACTGCCTTCATCCATCACCGTGAGAGTATCTGGAAGAGATGTATCAATGCCTGGTGAGGCCAGGGATAAGAATCCCTGGGTCTGTAGATATTGGGGAAGTTGAAGCTTCTACCACTGGCCTTTACTCAAAGACTGTTATCATTTCAGCCTCCCCTGGCCTAAACCATGTATCAGACCCTTATTACCTAACCTGTCAAAAGATAAACCTTAGTCTGTGCTTCAAGGGTCTCTCTCTCCTCACTGACTCTGATTCATCTGAGAGCAGTGTAAAGAGCCCTGGAGGTAAGAGAAGAGCTGTGTTCAAGTGAATTCAGCTACTTACCACCTGTCACATCCTAGGCAAGTATGTGCCTTCTTGGGGCCTCAGTTTCCTCATTTGTAAAATGGGGGGGATTGGAACAGATAGTCCCCTCTAAGAGTAAACCCTTGGATCTGTAGTTAACCACCCCAGACCCTTCCCCAGTCCTGTAAACTGCCCCCTCCTCCATCATCCCATCCAGCTGCTGAAGCTATTGCTTCAGCTCAGACATTGCTGTATTCTGTTCATTTGTACTTGTTTATATTTGGCAAGTATCCTTAGAACGTTTTGAGGGTTACCTTCCCAGTTCTCCAGAACTGGGGAGTCCATCTCCTTTGTTTGGGCCCTTATGCAATGTCTAGTATGGTGCTTTGCACATAGAGACCAACCATAACATACATTTGAGTGAACGGCATGATTTTGGTGCTCTGAAAGGCAGGTGTGGGGGAGGTGGAGGGCTGAGGGGAATGGGGAAGCCCCAAACTCAGCCTCTCTGTTCCCTGCAGGTGTGATATGGGGGTTTCAGGTGTGTTGAATGAGGTCGCTAACTCTGAGGAGGAAGGCAAGTCATTCTCTTCTGCTACACCCCTTTCTCTTTCCCTCTGTAATGAATAATAATGATTGGTATATAGAATGCATTAGGGTCCACAGAATGCTTTCCTCATAAGCTTCATTTGCCTTTTCCCACCCCTACTGCTTGACCTCAGCTCTTTTCCATTGCCCATCTTAGTCCTCCTTTCCTCCTGAAACCCATCTTCATTGTATCTGTCACTCCCTCTAAATACCCCATGGATGTCTCCAGGACAGATCACCTTGGAAAAGGCTCAATTACAGCTTAAAAGTGCCCAATGCATGCATCAGATTTGTGATAAGTGCTGGTTGAGTGATAGCTGTCACCTTCACCCCCGCAGTGTTCAAGTGGGTGAAGACAGCATCAAGCTGGGCCCTCGCATTGTGTCGATGGGGCTCTTCTCTCCATGGGTCTCTGTTTCCCCATTTGTCAGTGAGTTTGTGCTACCCCCACCCCTTCCCTGTATGCTTAAAAATGCTTAAGATAGGATGGGAGAGGGAGGGAGGGAATAGTCTTGATGACCATGGACTATGCAGGGTGGGTTTTGATCCCTCTGGGAGAGAAAAGGGTTAAATCCCCCAAAAGGGGTGCTTGTATGTGGAGGGGGAGTGTCAATAAGAGGGTCGTATCCCTCTATCCCAGCATGCCCTATCCTTATTCCTCTTTACCCTTACAGCTCAGGAGTGAAGATCTGATTGCTGAGTTTGCCCAGGTCACAAATTGGTAAGGAGATGACTAGAGGGGCTCCTGGGAGTTGGGAGACTTAGCTTTGACACTTCTGGTTTGGGGGGTTGGGGGTTAGGGTCAAGATAATGTCCTGTTTCTCTTTCCTCCTTCACCAAGTGAGCAAAAATAGCTTCTCAAATGGAAAAGAATCTAAGCTGGGATTGGGAAGCACAGATCTCTGTTGTTCATGCTCACTTATACCCCAGGTCCAGCTGCTGCCTGAGGGTTTTTGCCTGGCATCCTCATACCAATAAGTTTGCGGTGGTGCTGTTGGACGACTCTATCAGGGTATACAATGCCAACAGGTATGTGTGGGCATGTAGGGCAGGGGAAAGTAGGTTTCTTGACACTGTGATCATTTCCCTTTAACTTCCCAGCCTTCCAGAGCTTGTTAGCTGGCCCTGGTTCCAGAAGACTCCTGGACTTTTTTTCCTACTGGGATCCTTTAAGAATTTAAGTTTCCCATAGGTGGAGTGATTGTATGTTTGTGTTGGGGAGGCAAGGGCTGGGAAATCTCTGAATTTCTTTGAGGGTTTGGCATGTTTCCTTTTCCCAGACCCTGCTTTCACAACTTTCTCTCGCCCATCCTTCCCTCTTGGACCTATTTCCCTCACTGTCCCCTTTTCATCTCTCTCACCCCCATTTCTGCCACCTTCACTCATAACTCTGGGCCTCTCTTTTTTTGTCCTCGCCTCTCAGCACCATAGTCCCCTCTCTGAAGCACAGGCTACAGCGAAATGTGGCCGCTCTTGCCTGGAAGCCCCTCAGTGCCTCAGTGCTGGCCGTGGCCTGTCAAAGCTGTATTCTTATCTGGACCTTGGATCCCAACTCCCTCTCTACCCGGTAAGTTCCTTCCTTTGTCTGCCCCCCATCCTATCTTGAGGTTCTCCCACATGTCTTGGGAGCCTAAGGAGTTTTGTGAGTATAGCAGTGGGAGGAAATTACCCAAAAGGAAGAGAAAACCAGCATTTTCCCTCTGAAAACTCTGAGGCCAGTAGGGCAAATAGAACACAGAACTCAAGGACAGAGACAGGTAGAGAATCAGACACTGAATTCAAGGTGACAGATGAGGGATTGGGGAGGGGGTGCAGAAACCACAAGAAGGAAATGAGTAAAAAAAAAAAAGGCTTCATAGATGGAACCTGGAATCAGGAATCAAATCCTGGGATGGGATTTGAAAGGAGCAGAGAGGAGAGGTCATGTCATCATGTAAAGCACCAGGCAGAAAAGAGCCAGGCATCATTTGAAAACAGGGAATAAGTTTGCCCAGTCAGAGCACAGGCTCTGGGCTGAAAAGATTTAAAAGGCAGCAAGGCGATGTAGTGGATAGAGTGCCAGGGCTGGCATCTGGAAGGCCTGAGTTCAAATCTCCCCTTAGACACTTAGGACCCTGGGCAAGTCATTTTACCTGTGTTTGCCTCATTTTCCTCATTTGTTAAAAGGGGATAATAATAGCACCTACTTCTGAGTGTTGTTGTGAGGACCAAATGAGATGATACTTGTAAAGTGCTTAGCACAGCGGCTAGTTCATAATAAATGCTCTATGAATTTTAGCTGAAAAGGAGATTCTCATCTACCCCACTGTTTATACCCCTGGTCAATGGTTTTCTTGAAGACTGCAGTCACAACAGCCTTACCCTCATTAATCTAGTATTTCCTGACTTGACAAGTCAGGAAGTCTTTCCTTCTTTCTTTTTTCTTTTTAAAAGATGATTAATTTTGGTTTTTACATCACTTCCATTTCTGAACATATTCCCCAACTCCCTACTATGGATCCATCCCTCATAACAGAAAGAGAGGAAAAAGTTACGTCCCCAAAACCAGCCAACACATCATCTGAGCCTGACAGATGAACTGTTGTGCTCCCTCCATCCCCCACCTTGGCAGAGAATGGGAGCCCTTCCTCCAGGTTAAGGAAGCTCTTCTGGCTTGGGGGGGAGGGGAGCCTCTTCCTCATCAGCCCTCTTCAGTGGGATCAGGACATTATGTGTTCATCCTCTGTCCTTTCCATGATCTCATCCTCAGACCCCATAATCCTTCTCTTTCTCCTCCAACTTGGAGGGACAGTGGATGGCCTTGAAGGGTTGAGAATTTCTGACCAAGATCCAACACAGGGAAAGCTGGGAAGCTGTACTCTTGGCTTTCCTTGGGCCACTTGTCACCTTCTCCTTAACCTCCAACCCTTGCAGACCCTCCTCAGGCTGTGCCCAGGTGCTTTCCCATCCAGGGCACAGCCCTGTCACCAGCCTGGCCTGGTCCCCCAATGGAGGACGACTGCTTTCAGCCTCACCTGTAGATGCTGCTGTCTTGGTGAGTTGTTTCCCAACTCTCAAGTATCCCTTTGTTTTCTGGAAAAGGCCATCTTAACTGAGGATGGAAAGGGGAGGGAGGCTGGGTTTGGAGTTCTATTTTCTATAGTCCAGGTTGTAGTCAATAAACATTTATTTATTAAGCACATGGTCTGTGTCAGAGACAGTGCTGAGTTCTGGAGATGCAAAACAAACAGAAATTCCTTGCTCTCAAGGACCTCACAATCTAATGGGAGGAGACACTATACAACTGTGTAGTGACCAAGATATTGCAGGATAAATTGGAGAAAATCTCAGAGGGAGGGCATTAGTATTAAGGAGGACCTGGAAAGACTTCCTGCAGAAAGTGGGATTTTAGTTGAAACTTGAAGAAAACCAGAGAAGCCAGGAAGCAGAAAGGAGGGTGCAGAGGGTTCCAGGCCTGGAGGACAGCCACTGAAAAATAGCCGAACAGTAGCGGGGCCAATGTCACATGGAGCTCCAAGGTCATAGAGGGGAGCAAGGTGTAAGAAGACTGTAAAGGCAGGGAGGGCCAGGTTATATAGGGTTTTGGAAGCCAAATAGAGGATTTTATATTTGATCTTGGAGGTAATAGGAAGCCCCTGATATTGACATATCAGGTAGGCATGGTCAGACCTAGGCTTTGGAAAGATCATTTTGACAGCTTGGGGAGGGTGGACCCAAGTAGGAAGGACTTGGGGGAGGGAGGTCAACCAGCAGATTATTGCAGCTATCCAGGTGAGATGAAAAGAGTCTGTACTTAGCCCAAATACATTCCCTATAGTCCTGTCAACCCCTTGGTTCCCTGCTCTCCTGGACCTATAAAAGCCCTTTGGGAAATAATTGAGAATATTTGAGCCCCTTCCTTTGAAACCTTCTCCCCATGCTTTCAGGTATGGGACATCTCAACGGAGACCTGTGTTCCCCTTCCCTGGTTCCGGGGAGGCGGAGTCACCTATCTGCTTTGGTCCCCTGATGGCAGCAAAGTCTTGGCCACCACGCCTTCTGCCATTTTCCGGTAAGTGAGGTGTCAGAGCAGGCAGGCCTTTCTTTGGCTCTGCCCAGCATGGTTGGGCGACACGGACTATCTTCTGGGCAGAGTAAAATCGGACATTTTGTAATTCTGGGAGTCCTTAACCAAACCCCTCTCTCTCCGGTGCAGGGTTTGGGAAGCTCAAATGTGGACCTGTGAGAGGTGGCCTACCCTGTCAGGGCGCTGTCAGGTACAGTGGGATCCCAGGACCCTCTGGGAGTGGGTGGGCCATAGTCTTCAGTTGTCTTTCCCATTGGGACATCATGTCCTCACACTGCCATGACCTGGAGGCTACTCCTGCCCTTTCTCAGTGACGGATCCCTTTTCTTCCTTCCTCAGACTGGCTGCTGGAGCCCAGACGGAAATCGCCTGTTGTTCACAGTCCTAGGAGAGCCTCTAATTTACTCCCTGACCTTCCCTGAGCACAGTAGTAAGAAGTGCCTTCTGGGAAGAATGGAGGGCCCCAAACATTTTAATAGACCCAACCTTTGGGAGATTGGGAGGAAGAAGGGGAAGCTGGGATAGTTAGATTCCTAGGAGGATGGGTCAGGGGAGGCCCCTCCTCCCACCTGCCAAGGCCTCTGAGGTTGGAAAGGATCTCATCATATACCCTTTCCACAGGGGAGGGAAAAGGGCAGGTTGGAGGCGCCAAGACAGCTACCATTGTGGCAGATCTGTCCGAGACGACACTACAGACACCCAGTGGGGAAGAAAGGTGAAGGAAGGGCAAGGGCCATGGTATGTGTGGAAGGTGGGAAGGACCTAACTTCCCCCCTTCACCTTTCACTGTGTTTTCTAGGCTAGGGGGAGAAGCTCATTCCATGATCTGGGACCCTAGTGGAGAGCGTCTGGCCGTGCTCATGAAAGGTAATGGGGTGAGAAGGGGGACAGCCCATGCTGTCTCTGCCTATCAGCTTCAGCCCCAGGAGTCTGTTTTGAGTTCTCTACTCTCAATCTGCCCTCGCTGCCCTTCTTGCAGGAAATCCACAGGTCCGGCATGGCAGGCCCATCATTCTACTGTTCCGGACCCGGAACAGCCCTGTGTTTGAACTGCTTCCCTGGTGAGTGCCGCCTGGTCCTCCCCCCACCCTGTCACCATTTTCCTCTACCCTTCTCATTTCTTCCCTGCCTTGTTTCTCAGCGGTGTTGTACAGGGGGAACCGGGCGCCTGGGCCCAGCTGATTGCCTTTCACCCATCCTTCAACAAAGGAGCCCTACTTAGCGTGGTAAGGGGGGGTCCCAGTTGTTCTGCTGGGTGGAGATGGGATCTAAGGAACATCGGGATAGGGATGAGGGGTTTTGAGTTGGGGCTGCTGTAGTTTGGTTTGATACTTCATCCTCCCCCCTGCAATTTCTCTACAGTGCTGGTCCACAGGCCGGATCACCCACATTCCTCTCTATTTTGTTAATGCCCAGTTCCCACGATTTAGCCCCATGGTGGGCCGGACCCAGGAGCCTCCTGCTGGGGGAGGGGGCTCCACCCATGTGCCTCTGTTTACTGAGACAGCCCTCATTTCTAGCCCTTCTTGGTCCCACTCCCCCACCAGCCATCTTTAATAAACATGTTCTTTATTTCCCTTCCTTTCTGGTCTGTTTTCTTAATGAAGTGGGGACTAGGCATTTGGAATGAGAGGAATCTGAAGAGACTAGAATAGTCACTGTACTGAAAATTTTATTGAGAAACATCAGAAGGCAGAGGTGTTAGGCGCTGGGCCAGAGTGGCACGGGCCATACTCAGGGCACCTTCTCTGGTGCGGTGCCCACCGATGAAGCCATTGGCATGAACAAAAATGCAGCCAGGGATCCCACTGATCTGGTCCAGGGCCTCATCCCGAAGACCCTGCCATTGCTCAAGCAGGGGCAGCCTGTGAGCAGAGAGAGCACACTGGAAGTGGAGCAAGGGAGAACTTAAGGGACAAGTGGGATACCCCAAAATGGAAGGATTGTGATAAGGAGTACAACTGGGAACTGAGGCAGTGTGCATCAGCTGGGGAATGGCTGAACTAGTACTGTAAGAAATGACAGTAGAGATGGTTTCAGAGAAACCTAGGAAGACTCATGAACTGAAGGAAAGAGGTGAGCAGAATCAGGAGAACAATTTATATACTAACAGCCCTGTAAAGGCTTAAGAACCTTGAAAAAAGTAATGACCAACGGATTCTAGGAGGCTGATGTTGAGGCACACTCCCCACCACCTAGCAGAGAGGTGGTGAGCTTGATGAAGAATGACTCGTGCATTTTTGGACACGGCCAACAGGGGAACTTGTTTTGCTTGACTATATGCATGTTACAAGAGCTTGGTCTTGCTTTTTTTTTCAGTGGGGGTATGTGTGTAGAAATAAGAAATAAAAGTTAACCGAAAATAAAAAGGCTAAACAAAAAAAGGGTAAGGGGCAGTGAACAGATATATAATGGGTTTGGCAGGCAACAAAGGGAGATTCCGAGTTTCACGAGAGTTGGACTGTGGAACTTGAGTCTCACAGGACTGGGAAAGGATCTGAGGGTCTGCGGGGCCTTACCTGCTCTCAAAAGAGTGAAGCTCTTTTGGCACACACTGTACCCGCCATTGTCCATTTCGGTCAGGGTACAGCACGAATGCAATGGCCACTAAGGGGGTCAGCCCAGGTTCAAGATCAAACAAATGGTCCTTCCAGGGACAGCCACCTTGAGAGAGCTCTATAATTTCTCCACTTGGGTCCACCTTTCAGAAGAAAGTGGGAGCGAAGGTGGAGTCAGACTTCAACCTCTTACTGCCATTAGTAACTATGTCTAATGAAGTTGTGACCTCTCATAAAAAAAATAAACCACCTGGGTTCCCATACCATCTCAAATGAGATATGTAAGGGGCTCAGCACAGTGACTGATATACAGTAGGCACTTAATAAATGCCTTTTCCCTTCCCTACCTGGAATCGGTTTGCCAAGGCTTGTTCCACAAGGGCACGGGCAGGTAGCCAGCTGTGCTTATAGAAATCCAGTCTCTGTAGAAACTCCTCACGTACTAGCTCCATGGCACGATGAAATCTGGCCTGTGAATGGGAGAAAGGCCAGCACTTGGTTCCCAAACCTGCCAGGAATGAATCACTTTCCTCCAATGCCCCTTACCTCCCCATGCCCTTCTTCCTACCTCTGTGTCCCGATCTGGCTGGTTCCAGGTAGGGTTAAGCCGGGCAACCCGAGCACTCAAAGTGGTGGTCAGGGCGTATCGAGGCTTTCCTCCCTCACACTGGGAGATCCCATTGTCTACCGCATCTACTTCCTCCACAAAATATTCATACATCTGTAGGAAAGGACAGGGGTTGGTGAGTAACTTAGGGAAGGAAGGCAAGTCCCTCCTCAGTAATTTCAGGGAAGTTGCCTCAAGGACCCAACCACCTTTTGTTCCAACAATTATCCCAGGTTAACAAATGAGGAACCTTGAGGCCCAGAGTGGGTAGGTGACTTGCCTTAAATCACAGTTAAGAGTGGTAGAACTGAGACTGTGCCCATTATCTTTCCGGAGGCTTCAGGACAGATGTCGGGGACTCTCATGACAGACAGGCTATTAGTTTCTTATGTGAGTTTGTACAAGCTGCCCCACACCTCTGTGGGGCTCCCTGTCCCTGTAAAATGGAGATAACACCTGCCCTACCTATTTCACACTGCTGAGAAGAAATATAGTAACATGTCTAAGGGCTTTGAAAAGTGAAAAATGAGGTTCAAATGTCTCTCCAGCATTAGTAACGATGCTGTAGCTTCTCTGTGTGACACGATCTTTTAATGACCCCAGACAACACAATATGGTGAGAAAGGGCACTAGATGTGAAGCTACAAAGCTTGAAATGTGGTTCTAAAGCATGGACCTGTTTTATATTGGGCTTTCATTTCATGGAAGGGAATGTGGTATGGGTAACTTAGCACATCGGATGTTTCCAAAATGAGCTCACTGTGGGGGGAGGAATGCAGTATTCTTTCTCATCATAATAGATGTATCTTCCTAGTAATAAATAGCACCTATATGGTAAACTAAGCTCTCAATAAAGCAATCTCCTCAAACAACTACCACAAAGCAGGTATTACATCATTTCCGTTTTACAGACAAAGAAAATAATGTTCATTATAAGGTGCCCTGCCCAAAACTCCTGGAGAATCCAAGCTTCTGGCTTCAGGTCTAGTGTCCTTTTTCACCAGATCATCATGTCTCCTGGTTCTTGTACTGCTCAGGGCTGCACAAAAGCATGGAGCAGGCTGGATTGACTCCTGATTTGGGCTGCTAATTTCAAGTTTCCTGAGGGAGTTGAGGAGTGTGTATTTCTATAGGTGGGAAAGACTAGCGGGAAGGTTAGTTAAAGGCTAAAAGCTGACCATACTTGATCCATCTCTGTCTGAGAGATAAGCATCCTTGTTTTTAAATTAGGCACTGTTCTTTCCTTACTTTTCTCAAAGGCCCCTGGACCCAGCTGGGTCTTAAGATTTCAGAACCAGTGCTTTTGCTATAGCCCTGCACGGAGGAGTGGCACCAACAATATAACGATAGTGCCGTTTACGAAATAAATAGCTTAAAACGGAAGTACGACTTCTAGATCCTCTGTATGTGCTTTACGTGCGATCTCATTTGATCCTCAAGACAATCCTAGGAGGGGGGCTACTTTAACCCCGATTTTACAGATGAGCAAACTGAGGCAAAGCCAGACTGCCACCTAGCTACCCACGCATCCTTGTGCAACATGTAGGGCAACAGACTTGGCACGTCCCTGGGGTGGGTCACCCGTGGGACCCCCCACCTTGTCATAAAGAGTATCCACAATTCGGTCATCTATACTTGTGTCCAGCAGCTGGGCCAGGAGCCTCTGGCCAAAGTGCAGATAGACCAGTCCCGCGCTGCTCAGCTTCGTCTGCCACGGCTTCCCGGGCCGCAGGGAGCTCATGGACTCAGAGAAGGACCTGGGGAAGGGAAGAGAAGGCAGGCTGAAGAGGGCGGGGCAGTGTTGTCAAGCGCAGGACGGAGGCTGCGTGAGGGCGGTCAACCTGGGGACGAGGGGGGCGGGCCTGCACCTCTGGTGATGGTCATAGCGGTGTCTCTGCGGGTCATACTCGCCGCCCACGTCCACCACCACGTCGCAGGTGGCCAGCAGCGCCGGGTCGCGGGTGCGCAGGATCTCCGCCTCCTGAGGGGTCAGGGAGAGAGGGCAGAGGCGTGAAGCACCTCCCCACGGCCACGCACGCGCGCGTGGGGAGGAGAGAGAAGATGCCCTCCCCGCCCCCCGGGCCCCGCGCGGGGGCGGTCGGCTGCGGTACCCGGTACTGGGGCAGCAGCTTCAGCAGCGCGCACGCCAGTGCCTCGTCGCAGTGGAAGGTGCCGTTGTGGGTCCCGATGCGGGGCCGGCCTGGCGCCATGGACTCGCCGTGGGGTCGCTTGGGGTACGGGGCAGGCTCGAGGCCCGGCCGGCGAAAGGCCCGCAGCGGCGTGGAGCGGAGCGCCAGAAAGAGGAGGTTGCGGAGGAAGAGGTGACCCATGCGGCACTCGGGGGGCGGGGCTCCGAGTAGCCGGAAGAGTGCACGCCACTTCCGCCCCGCAGCCGTTCTCGGGAGAGGCTCTGTGGAGCGTGGAAGTGCGGTCCCCGGCTCCCCATCCTCGGCCCTACGGACACCACCCCCGGCATCCCTCCCGCCCGTTCAGCCCAGCCACGGGCACTGGGCTGGTACTGGGGCTAACTGCGCGGCTCCGGCGTCACTTCCGGGACCCGGCGGCTTGACCTCGACCTTCTCCCTTTAACCCCCGCCCTCAGCGTCAACGCGGGGTGAGAAAAAGGACACGAGGATGCGGCTGGGTCCAGCGGGCACTTTTATTGGCTCTGTACACGTGCTCTCGGTTTCCTCCCCCTACGCCCCTCCCCGAACCCCCCTCAGGCTTTGGCCGCAGCCGCCTGGGACGCCCCCAGCGCGGTGAGCTGCTGAATCTTCTGGTTCATCATCTCCATGATGGCTGCAGGGAGAGAGAGAGGGGCAGAAGAGTCAGGGGTCAGTCCAGGTTGGCAGGCGCGAGTCTAGCGAGACCCGTAGAGCGCTCCCGTGCGCCGGGGCAGGGTCTCCAGAGCACCCGCCCACCCCAGCTCTGCGAGGGCGGAATGGGGTTCTGGGGGCCAAGGCAGAAGGGAGCCACATGCCTTATGGCCAGGGGGCGTCCCCGACGAAGGGAAACACAAAGACCGCCCAAAGCGCTGGGGGCCTCTTTTTGTTTCTGCAGTAAAATAGCAAAGGCTGGGTAAGAGTTTTAAACTAGATCCTAGGTGATACCAGTGTAAAGGTGAGCACGGGAAAAGAGGAATGACAACAGGCTGGAAAATAGGGCTTGGGATTCGGGTGAGAGAAGCCTGACTACTCATGGTTTTCCTTAAGACAATTCTAGTGAGACATTAGGCCGGTTGGGCTGCCTACTTCAGCAAAACCCTTAGGTTCACAAAGCCCACGGGACAGGCCTCACCTGGAAGGCTTTGTGTCTTGGATCTGAAGACCAGAGGATTTCTCCCAGATAGCACCAGGGGGACTATAAAGTCCCAGGGAGAGGCAGTCAGTCAATAAGCATTTATTATTATATATTATAGCCTACTATGTACCTGGCACTGTACCAATCACTGGTAATGAAAAGCAAGAAAAAAAAACCCTGCCCCAAGACCAGTCTAATGAAGGAGACAACAGCAAAAACAATTAGGTACAAACGATAAATACAGGGTAAATTGGATACTCAATAGAGGGAAGGCACCAGTATTTTGGGAATGATTGGGAAAGGCTTCTTGGAGAAGGAGAGACTTTAGGCTGGTGTTTGAAGGAAGCTAGTAAAGCCCCAGGGAAAGAATTCCTTGGGGGGGGGGGGTGAGCACAGAAATGGCAATAGGATGAGGGAGGCAAGGGATTCAAGAGACCAGAAGAGTGAGAAAGTTTAACTGGTTCACCACCCAGTGCTGCTGAGGCAATGGCCTGGGAAAGAACTAAGGCTAAGGGTGCAGGAACTGGAAGTCACAGTGAGGAGAAAGAACAGTTTGGAATGGCAAGGCCAGGGGAGGGGTAGAATGACAACAGATTATGATCATGAAGAAAATTTTAGAGTTCCTAAGACATGGAAGTGGAACACTTGCTGGTGATGAAAAGATCAATTATCTCCATGTAGTGAGGCACAGTGGCAGACAAAGTCACTGGATATGAGTAAGCTTTGGAAATGAGAGGTTTGTGTGTTTGATGGAGTATCAATATGAGTGATGATGTTCTCTAGTACAAGGGCAGGAGTTGGGGGTAAAAGATTATGAGCCAGGCAATGAACCTGTTGAGGAAAGGAGGAACAAGTCCCAAAGGTCAGTAGATGGCAGCTACTAGAATTTTGGTTCGCTGGTAAACGTGATTTAAGTGAAGGAACTCCAAAGCAGAGGAGGTAGAGGGGAGCCTGAAAAATAAATGGAGGAAAAGGAACATTTTAACACCCCCACTTCAACCAAGGATAAGAGACAAAGTCCATCTAGTACGGAAAAAGGTAGCCAGGAAAACAGTCATCAGGAGGGAGCCAGGCCTCAGTAAGCAAAAGAAGATGAAAGTGGGAAAGGAAAAAGTTTAAGATGAAAGCAAATTTGTTACTTATGGAGTAGGCATCCAGAGAACAGGGTAAGAGGGGTAGTAGTTTTAGAGTGTGACACAATGACTACTGGGGTGCAGCAGCCTTCAGGTCAGAGGAGCCCAGACACCCTAAGGTTCCTAACCCTCTATTCTAAGATGCCAGAGAGAGCCTTGAGTCAGAACTCTGAACCTCAAAGATCCACTTTGAGGTGGAGGGGAGTGTGGGAACTCAAATAAACGAGGGCAAGACCAAGCAGGGGCAACCACACCATCCAAAAGTGCAGCAGGGGCAGAGACTGGATCTTGTGCAAAGCCCAAAATCAGAAACTGAGAAAGAGGTAAACCTTACCCAAGTAAAGTGAGACCCCTGAAAATTAGAACAGAACAAACAGAAATCAGTTATTCCATGTGACAGCTAGAAAAAAGTAAATGTGAATAAGCTCCACAAAAATCTAAGATAATTAAAAACCACAAAAAAAAACTGGCCCAAATAAGAAGAAATAATTTAAGAATTATTGGACTTCCTGAAAACTATGATTTAAAAAAAGACTGAACATAGTACTTTTAAAAAATAATGAATGAAAATTGCTGAGATCTATTAGAACAAAAGAACAAAGTAAAGACAGACTCTACCAATCTCACCTCCTGAAAAGTCTCAAAAGGAAAAGTATCAAGAACTTGATAACCAAAATTCAGAACTCCCACATCAAAGAAGGACTACTACAAGCACCTTGAAACAGTTCAAGCATTGAAGAACTACAGGCAAGACAATACAAGACCTGGCAGCTTTTACTTAAAAAATGAGAGACTGTAGAATGTGATATTCTAAAAGGCAAAAGAGACAGACTTACAAGCAACAATAATTTACTCTGTAAAGATGAATATAATCTACAGAGGAAAAAAAATAAACCTTTAATGGAAGAGAGGATTTTCAAGAATTTCTGATGAAAAGACTAGAGCTGAGTAGGAACTTTGAAATACACAAAAAAGTCCAGAGAAACCTAGAAAGGTACATTTATCTCAGCAATTGGAGGGAACTCTATGATGTGATAATATGCTAATGTCTCCTGTGAACCTGAATTTATTAAAACAGCACTGAGAGTTCAGTATGAAAAAGAAGTCCTGTAGGTGGAATGGCTATTCTGAGGGGTTTTAAGAGGATAAAGAGAAGACAAGGAGAATATGACATGTATGAACAGAGTGAAGTGAGTCCAACAAGAACAACTTTTATGCAGATAGCAACATTGTAAAGAGAAACAACTTTGAAAGACAAGAGCTTGGATCACTGCAATGACCAGCCATGTCTGGAGAGGCACAAGGTAGGTACATATGTCTGTACAGACAGACAAACACACACACTTTCTCTCTCTTTCTTGAACATGGTCATTTCTGTGGATTCTTTGATTGCTTATTCTTAAAAGGTTTTTGACCTTACTTTTCTGTCTGTCAGTTAGATGTCCAAAGGAATGGGGCTACTGTGATATTTTTTTTTAATGTATAGAAGAGAAGGAAGGTCTGAGAAAAGCAGACAAGCAGGACAACTTTTAAAGTAATGTGTAGAATTTACTACATTCTTTTAAAAAAAGCAAGCAGCATGAAATGGAGACCAGTCAATTCATATAGAATTCTTTTGTATTCTGCTGTGTATGG
Source organism: Phalanger gymnotis (assembly GCA_028646595.1). Taxonomy (NCBI): domain Eukaryota; kingdom Metazoa; phylum Chordata; class Mammalia; order Diprotodontia; family Phalangeridae; genus Phalanger; species Phalanger gymnotis. The sequence continues at coordinate 217,728,459 of CM053623.1, forward strand.
AAATGCTTTTTTTTTTTGGTGTTTAAATTCAGAATAAAAGTTTTTTAAAAATAAATATTGGAAAAAGATCCTAGGTTTACTAAATTAGGTCCTCTTTTTGAACAAAGGAACAACATTCAACATTGCAGATTAATTAGGGTGAAGGCAAATAAGAGCTTTGATAAATATGTTAATTCTTGTGCCTGCCCTTTGAGATTACCTTCCACTGTATATAACTTGGATGTATAATTCTTTGCATTTGCTGTTAAGAAATAATGAAGGGGATGGTTTCAGGAAAACCTGGATAGGCTTGTGTGAACTAATGCACAGTGAAGTGAGCACAATCAGTATTACAATATATACACTAACAACCATATTGTAAAGATAATCAGTTTTGAAAGACTCGCTAATTCTGATCGACACAATGACCAACCATATTTCTAAAGGACTCATGATAAAACATGCTATCCACCTCCAGATAGTGAGCTGATACTCAATGCAGACTGAAGCTTCCTTCCTGACATGGCTAATTCTAGAATTTGTTTTGCATGACTCTACACGTTTGTAATGGGTATTTTATTTTTTTATGTCTTCTCAATGGGTAGAGAGGTAGGTGAAAGAGGGTGGGAAAGAATTCTGAGCTGAAAATAACATGAAATTGAATTTAAAAAGAAAAAGACTTGAGGCAGGGGGGAAATTAGAAGGCTCCTGTAATAGTTTTCATAAAAGTTAACGAAGGCCTGAAATATGGCAGTTCGTAGCACAGAAAGTGATAGATGTGAGAGATATTGAGAAGTAGTATCAACAAGACTTACCAGCTGATTAACTATGAGGGGATGAGTAAGAGTGATGAATCAAGGATCAATCAACCAGCAGGCATGTATTAGAAGTCTATTATGTGCCATGGAAAGTGACTGCTGGTTGTAAACCCAGATCACCATCAGGACAGTAATGCCTTCAAAAGAGAAGCAGGGTTAGGCTTAGAAAAAAGATAATGAGTTCTGTTTTTGGACATGTTGAGTCTGAGATGCCTATGTGACAGGCACGTGGAGACGTCCAACTTGGTTGGACAGTTGCAGAGGTGCAGAACTGGAGCTCAGCAAGGAGTTGATGGCTGGATATGTAGTTTAGAGAATTGTCTGCACAGAGTTATAGCTAAATTCATGGGAGGTGATGAGATTACTAAGATAGTATAGAGGGAAAAAGAGGAAAAGGACCAAGAGAGAACCCTGTGACACATCTATGAATGCAATTACAGCAGCTCCAAACTGACCTATTCAGACAAGGTGCTGATTCTGAAAAATGGGAAACAGATCCAAGTAGAGACAATGTTTCAATTGTCACCATTTCTTAGAGAAGTTTAACTGATATAATATAGCTGCCCACGATGAAAAGGCCAAGATGAGCCTTTAAACCACCTCAGCAAGCAAACACAGTAAGACATGGGAGCTAGGGCTAACAGCAGCTTAGGGTATAAGTTTATCTTCAAAAGCTACATACACAGGGCAATGGAAGATTATAAAGTATTCATCCCTTGCCCCCTCACAAAAAAGGGCAAAAAGCGGTAGAAAGGGAACAAGCCTGTAGGCAGTTTGTTTTAAGAACAATTATAGTCACTGTGACTAACTTCATCTTGGAGAAAAGTTGAGAAAATGCACATCCCAGCCCTTCTTTGCAGAGGTAAGAGACTGTGGATGTGGAATATTACTGACACTATCAGAGTCAGTTGATGTATCAGTTTGTTTGTTTTTTTATTTTGGGGTTTTTTTTTTTTTTGGAGGGGGGAAGGCAGGGAAATTGGGATTAAGTGACTTGCCCAAGGTCACACAGTTAGTAAGTGTGTCAAATATCTGAGGCCACATTTGAACTCGGGTCCTCCTGACTCCAGGGCCAGTGCTCTATTCACTACGCCACCTAGCTGCCCTGAAGTACCAGTTTCTTTGCTGAACTCAATCCTTTTTTCTCTTCCTTTTGTAAAATTCCTTGTTACAAGGGATGGCTCATTGGAGATGGGGGTATTTTCTTAAATGAAAGTGATATAAAAAACAAAAGATAATAAAATTTAAATACTTAGTTGAGTGAGTTCAGAGAGTGCTTATGAACGAAACTACAAAGAAGGAAAATAGGCATGAAATGAATCAGCGCTGCCCATGTTGCTTATCATGACCTATTTTCATAATTAACGATACTGAGAATGATGTATCTGGACTCAACCAAGAGGAACCGGCACTTCAGATGAAGTCAAAAAGAGTGGCTGGACATGACCAAATACATATAGAACAAATCTTTGCAGAAGATGACACAATATTAAAGACATTCACTGATTAATTTTTAAGATATCTCAAAGAGCAGGAAATTAAAGGTGACCAAAAAAGCAACTATGGACTCTTTTCTCACTTCTATAATGTATCTATGAAAATTATTTCTACACAAATTGAAGGTAGTTTTGATGAAAACATGAGAAAGGAAAAAGCATTCAAAAATGGTTTTTTATAGTAGACCCAACTCTTCAGTCACACAGACAGAAAGATATAGAGATCTTGCTGTGGTAATTTTCCTTGATTTTGCATTTGGAACAAAAATAACTGGAAATGAAAAAAGTGCAATTGGATAGGAAATGTCTGAACAAACAGGGTATGTGACTGGATGTGATCTAGGTGGCACAGTGGGTGGAGTGCTGGGCCTGGAGTCAGGAAGACCCGAGTTCAAATCCAGCTTCAGATATTTACTACCTGTGCGAGCTGGGGAAGTCATTTCACCGGTTTGCCTCAGTTTCCTTATGTGTAAAATGAGAACAACAATAGCACCTACCTCCGAGAATCAGATCAAATAAGATGATGGTTATAAAACCCTTGGCAGAGTTCCTGGCACACACATAGTAGGTATGCAGAGGTTAGCAATTATTATCATTAATGGAATTAATTCTATCATAAGAAATAGTGACTATATAGAACTCAGATCAGAATGAATTATGAACTAATATAAAGCAGAACAGAACCAAAGTAACACAGACACGAACATGTTAGTGTAAAGGAAGAAAAACATTAAAATAAACTAGAATTCAATTCAATGATCAGTGCTGACTCTAGAGAACTGATGTTCAAAGATAATTCTCTTTAGTAGAGAGGTAGAGGATTACAGGTACAGAGAAAACCAGATATGGTCAATGTGATTATCTATTTTTCCCAAGTTTAATACTTCCTTTACAAAGGAAGGGTCTGCTGAGAGTGGAAAATGACAGCAACATAAAAAAGCAAAACCAAAATATTTTCCAAAATGCATCTGACACAGTATAAAAAAAATGTGGCTTTAAAAGTTCTGTTCCTCAAAATCTTATAAAAGCAAATGCTGAAAACTATCTTTACATGTAATTGGGAAAAATAAAATACTATTAAGTGGGAGGAGGGAAAGTTCTGTTCCAACAGGATGTCTCAATGCATACACTAAAATCATACACAATTCCATGACAGATACAATCATGCACATTTTTTTAAAAGTCCTCTGAATAATGACATCAAGTGAGACATAATAGACATGCTCACCAAAGGATGGTCAGTGTCAAAGTGCCTTGAAGTTCTCCAGAGGGTCCCATTTACAGAAGATACTGTATTGAAGGCACTGAACCCCAGAATGCAAAAAAAAATGATCTTTAATGAAAAAAAAAACCCAACAAAAAAAAAGCACCCAAGAGACAAACCTTGCAGTCCGCTCAAGAAAAAGACAAGTAGATGAAGAATGAGTATTGCCCATTGAGTTAGTCTCTCAGTACCTATTTAACTCACAAAGCCATTGTAGACAGCCCAAATGAGCTGGGCCCTGAAATAAATAGGAAGTTTAAGACTAGGTTGAATTATACTGGGGAAGCTGAACAGCACTTTCTGTAATTCCAAACTGTTCCCTGCCACAAGAGTCCTTCTTTTCGGGGGGCAGAGCCAAGATGGCGGCTGGAAAACAGGGACTAGCGTGAGCTCCCGGCCAAGTCCCTCCAAAAAACCCATAAAAATGGCTTTGAGCCAATTCTAGAACTGCAGAACCCACAAAATAGCATAGGGAAGCAGGGCTCTAGCCCAGGACAGCCTAGATAGTGTCTGGGTATGGTTTATCCCACACGGAGCTGGGAGCAGAGTCCAGCATGGGTGGCGCGGACCAACCAGACCAGGAACAGGATGGAGTGTGCCCTAGCGCCCTAAATGAGTGAGCTGCAGCAGTTACCAGACTTCTCAACCCACAAACACCAAAGACAACAGAGTAGGTTAGTGGGAAAAGCTACTGGGGACCTAAGTCCAGTCCAGGTTGGGGGTTCTTGGGGAAGGAGGAGTGCTGGTGTGGCAGAGCTGGCGCATCCCCCCAGGCTTGGAACATAGAACTCTTTAGTCTATAAGCAGTCATACCCAAATGAAAAACTCAAGGGTCAAGTGAGTTGGCTGGGAACATGGCCAGGTAGCGAAAACGCACCCAGATTCAGTCTCAG
>CM053623.1:217733408-217826115 GCA_028646595.1 Phalanger gymnotis
AGATTGCTACACTGGCACCCTGGAAATATTAAAAGAGCCCAGTGAATAGATCAGCTATGGAGAAATGAAAAAACAAAGACAAGAACTGCTTGTGACTATAGGGTGTAGATGGGTTGAATTTGTACCATGACAAGAGCACCCACATTGATGAAGTCGCAGCTCTTCTGAGGTATATATGTTTTTTATCCTCCACTAAATTGGGACCACCCCCAGAGCAGATACATCTCTACTTATAGAGGGATACTTGATACGTGGTAATTGCCCAGTCAAGCACTTATGTCACCCAGAGAAAGACAAAGGCAACAGAAAGATGGGAAGACAGTGATATGCCTGGAATCAAACAAAAAAGAGGTTCACTTGTCCTAGAACCCATGGGCTCACCCTGCTTCATGGCATGCTTCTCCTGCAGAGCGGGCTGAATTTTTTCCATCTGCTTAGTGAGGAAGTCAATCTTCCTCTTGAAGAAGTCTTTAGCATCATCTGCTGACTGCCAAAGGAGAAGAAGTTAATGACCCTCGTGGACTCTCTGGGAGAGATATCCCCACTGTCAATGATGCTATCTCCCCCCCCCCCACCAACTTACCTTCTCTACATAGTAGCCAGTTCCTACGTCAATGAGAACATGTTCCACATCATGTAACTTCCCAGGTACATACATCTGAAGGGTGAGGATTAAGGAAAACGCTAGTCCAGCCTGGGACACCTACACTTTTCTCAAAAGCCATGAAACGCATGATGGCAAGCCAGAGGTGCTGAAGCTAGAGTTGTGAACTTAGCATAGAGTGAAATGGATAGAGGGGAAAGGTCAAGGGGTTCTCTGTAAACAGAGAGCCCTAAGAACCCATAAGAAGGTGCCCTATAACTGAAAATTCCAACCCCACCTTTTCACAATCAAAGCCAAATCTATTTCTCTTCCTGAAATGTTAACTCCCATTAGCACTTACAGATCGATAAAAGATAACTTTCCACAAGCCTATTAAATATATAGTTAGTGGATAAGTAGCACAGCAGACGGAGTACTAGTTCAAATTCGGCCTTAAGACACTAGCTGCGTGACCCTAGGCAAGTCACATAGCCCTGTTTGCCTCAGTTTCCTCATCTTTAAAATAAACTGAAGAAGAAATGGCAAACCACTCTAGTATCTTTGCCAATAAAAATCTCAGATGGGATCATGAAGAGTCAGACATGACTGAACACCACCACCAAGTATAAAACCCGAGCCTCATTTCCCAACTCACCAACAACTTGGCTCCTGATTTACATATATTTATCTATGAAGTCATTCCATGTCTATTAGTCAACTATTTATCTTCCATCTGTAGTTATTTCTGTTCTGTTTAAGGAAGTCTATTACGCTACAGAACACAGGGATTTTTCTTTATAACCTGACTTATACAGTGCCCAGAATAACCAAAAGGACATGTAGTGACATAATGTAAACGGATAGTTAATCTCAAATTGTGAAATAACACAATGTCTTCTTCCTTCCCTCATCTCTATGACTCATATGTAGTTTACTACTTATTTTATTTTACTAATAAGCTAAAGGATGTTACCTTAATACTCAATCTGGTTCGTGGACCCCAATACTCAAAAGACCAGTATAAACTTGAATCAGACAGTCAATATAAACTTGAATCAGAGAGTTGCAATGAACTCTTTCCCTTTGCACTGGCTGCCAGAACTTAAATATCTGAGGAAGGCTCTGGTTAGATGATGGCAGGATAACGGAGCACCATATGAGGGAGGTCTTTTCTCAATCAAGCATGGAAAGGATTCTGCCGAAGGAACCAAAACTGTTTTCTAGATAGGAAGGAAAACGTCTGTCCCCAGTGGGAAGGATACAGAACTGGTCAATGGGACGAGTAATTCTTTCCCTGTGAAGGTAACAGAGATAAACATCCGGGAAAGGCAGTGAGGACTACAGACAAGACGCTAAAAGGAAACCCAACCAGGAGTTTTTCCAGGCTGGACCTATTCAATTAGATAAAAGCCGTGGTGGTAGGGAAAAGGAAGGAAGGGGAAGATTCTGACATTTTACCTTGGAAGTCAAAATGTAAAAGAAATTGAAGGCCTTTGGTGTGAGGAGGGAGGCGACAGAAAATGATTTCTGAATAGCTACTTCTCAAATTTAGGGTGACGGGTTAACAGCGCAAAACGCCATCCCTCCCCTTGCTTTGTCTCCCAGACGCCCTCATCCCTCAGAGGCTGCCCTCTTCTCGCCCCTCCCAAGCCCCAAAACTTCTTCTCTTACATCTCGCCCCTCCCCCCCCATCCTCCAGGCTGCCCTCTCCTCCTCCTCTCCGCGTCCCCCCCCCCCATCCCTCAGACTGCCCTCTCGTCCTTTTCTCTCTTCCCCCCTCCCATCCCCCAGGCTGCCCTCTGCCCATCCTCCCCCCATACCCTCGTTGCTCTTGTTCAGCACATTCAGACACTCCTTGGCCTCCACATATTTGGTCTGTACAACCTTGAGCTGCGCGATGGATGAAGACAGAAACTCCACCTCCTGTAAGGGGCGCAGGGGAAGGGAAACAAGAATGAGGAGGGTGCCTGGCGGGGGTGGGCGGCGGTCTGGGGGTCTGGGGTCCTGGACGGGCCGGCCTCACCTGGTCCAGCTGGTTCTTGAGCAGCTCCAGCTGCGGCAGCGACAGCTCCGTGATGTTCACCGACTGCGCCATGTTGGGAGGCTGGACAAGGGCGGGGTACGCCGGGCGTGGGAGGCGCTCTAGCCACCCGCCGAGGGCGTCTCTATGGCAAGCAGAGGCGCCCTCCACCGGCCCTCTCTATGATCTTCGCACGCCGGCTCCTAGTCCGTGCTTCCGCGGACCGGGCGCTCCTCTGCTGCTTCCGGTCCGGTCCCCCTGCGGGGAAAGATTAAGGACCGGGCCGGGGGCCTCGGAGGCAGCCCGGGCCGCAGGCTACAATGTATCCAGCATGTTGCTCTGCACTGTGCGGAATAGAAAGTGTCAGTGCTGGATCTAGATCGTGTTCTCTTCGACATCCGCAGGCATCTCCTTGGCTTCTCCAGGAAAAGTACCGGCTCACTTAGGGTTTTGTAGCAGGAAAAAGAGGTGAGGCAGGATGGATACAAGTGGCAGGCAGCCTGGAAGTCCTGGGTTCGAGTGCTGCCCTGACACATGCTGGCTGCGTAATAAAGGTCGAGTCATAGTTTCTTAGCCCTCTTGGCAATGCTCTAAGACTAAGAGGCAGATTTTCTTAGATAAAGGATTTCCTTCCCAGGGAGTTACCCTTGCTGGCGATAGCACAGAGCTAGTCTATTCCCTAGCACAGGGCTGTCCAAAATACATAGGCAACCGGCTGCATTTTGATTTTATGCGGCTTGTCTGTGGGTTTTAATTTTCACCAACGAAAAAATAATTTGCATGGAATGCGTATTAGATTTTTAAAATTCCATCACTAATAATCTTGTTTATGTTAATTTTGTTTTTAAGCAGTATTAAGCACGTATGCACCTACCTTTATACCGTTGTGTTGTCACTGTTTTGTGTTTGCTTTCTCACTTCGAGCCTTTGTCGTATTGATGATGCCCGGTCCCCCACTTTCTATTAGTGTACTGTATTTTTTATTCTGGGTACAACTGTCCAATAATTATTTTATTTTAATGCGGCCCTAAGATAACCTAAGGTTGCCCAGCCCTGGCCTAGCACACCAGGAGGCCCTTATTACTTGTTGACTGAATGCACTTTGTATCATGTAATTTAGCCTCGAGAATGTAAAGGTCACTATTCCCTCTTGCTGCAGCTTCCTGGGCCACCCACCTTGAAGGCAACCTTGTGGTATGAATATCTCAGAGGCTGAGAAAGCCTGAGCAGGGCAAAGCTCTTTGAAACACCACAGGACCCCCACTTTCCCCTTCCCACCAACCTTCTGCAGTTTTCCCTCCACTCCCCAAAAATATTTTCTGTTGGGAGAGCTAGACGTATTAGTCTCTAATGCCAACACCACTGCCCCACACTCAGTACTCCTCACTTTCTCTACCTTAAATGTTGGCCTTTAAGTGAAATAGAATAGGCACAAAGCAAGGCAACTCACAGGTGGTGGAAACTTGAGTATAAAGTGAATGTTTATCAAAACGTCAACAAAGAAAGTGAATAACAAAAAGCAGAGAAATGTTTTAAGCAATCCCTTCAAATTAACCAGACACAACAAAGTTTAAGTAATAACTTTATTACAATGAGTAAAAACACATATAAACACTGGAAAAATCATTTAAATATTCGGGGGGGGGGGGGTTGATTTCAGAAGTAGGAGGTTGGACAAAGAAACCAGAGGTAAAGACTTTTTCTAGGTATCACTGGAGGGAGACAGGTAAGCCATAGGCTACCGGGGCAGCACCAATGAGGTATTTGAGTCTGGGAGCCTGGCGAGCCTGGATGATATAGGAGAGGAGGGGAGCCCCTGAGCCAGCCTCCAGCCAACCCTGCAGCAGCGCTTCTGTGTAACGGTCTATTTCTCTGTCTGTCACATCCCACAGGTTCCCCAAGAACAGGGGGCTAGGAGAACAGAGAAAAAGAAGTTAAGAAAAGGCCTGGGATAGATCTATAGATAGAAGAGCTAAGAGGGAAAAAAAAACCCATTTACCAGTTCATTTTTGGACAGAGTTGGGGCAAAAAGGCAAAGGTGATCCATAAGAGAGCTCTGGGTATGAGAGTAATGAAGGAAAGTAAAGAATCGGCTGAGCGATGGCTCAGGATTCAAAGCTGAAGTGAGAGAGGGAAAGCTAGAGAAAGCCAGAAAGCACTACAGTGAGCCAGCTTGGGGGGGGGGGGGAAAGCAGGGGAGGGGTGAAGGGAGAGAGGGAAAGAGAGAGACAAGCGGGGTTGTGAGAGAGTTCTCTATTTCTCCAGAATTGATCCTCTGGGTCAATACTCACCAGCCCGCAATGATGTACTTGAGAACAATGCCAGCCCCTTCCAGGTTCCCGTGTACAGCCAGGGCAGCACTGCTACACCCAAACAGCAACGCCACTGCTCGGCAGTTGAGTCGCTGGATTGCCTGCCCATCCAGGAAGGAGGCACCAGCCCCGTGCCCTGCATAACTGATGGCAGAGGTGGAATGAGCTAAAACCTGTGACTCAGTTTCTCTTCCTTAAACTACCCTTTTCATTCTACTGCCCTCCATCACCGCCCACTCCTTTCTGTAGAACTTTTCTTAGTAAAGAGTTCTGCAGCCTCAACTTTCAAGAAATGCCCACAAGAAAGGGCACCAGGACCTAGATGACCCCAATTTTGTCCCTTCAGGCTGTATTCTCTTTCCACCTCAATACTCACATATACAGATCATGCTCTGTCAAGGCTGCCTGGACCTGTTCTTGGCTTGGGGCTTCGCCAACCAGCCCCTTCCAGCCAGCCTCACTGTGGAGAGGAACAAAATATAAAAAAATTACAATGGAAAAAAAAACAGGAATAAAAAAGCCCAAAGTAAAGGAAATACTAAAGAGGTAAGTGACATTGGAGGACTCATTTTCCTGTCCCCCTCTCCCCAGTTAGGTGTCTCAGTGTGGACCCTTGGACATTCCTCTCTCTGCCCATCCCACCTGCAGAAGCGAGCTCGGAATCGCTCCTCTGTGTTTCCCAGATTGTTCTGTGGGTTCAAGATGTAGAAGGTACTTTGTGGATTCACTCCCCGGTTCCACACTGATGAAGCCTGGGTCTGTGTCAATAAGATAAATGTTCATTATCCCCTAACAGAGTTCAGACCTTGATGTCCTAAGTCTTTATTCTATTGCCTTGCAACAGCCCTGTTAAATTAGATACTAGAGATACCACCACTTATTTTATATATGGGATCAATTCCTAATACGAAAATGAGCTTGAACTGGCATCCTTTAACAAGGTGCTATAGAGACAACAGAGGGCAGCAGAGGCCTTGACTGGGGCCAGCCAATGAAGAAAACACTCTTAGCTGATAAGAGGAACAGATGGAGTAGCCTGGGCAGAAGAAATTCAGAATGAGAGAGAATGGATTACCAAAATGATGAAGTCAACAAGGGCTGGGAAAAAAAATCAGGAATTAACAAAGGGGTCTAAAACTAGGGTAGGCAGGCGGTTGTGGCTGCCAGGGTTAGGAGAAGCAGAAAATTGGGAATATAGTTTCAAAGGCTTGGGAGTTAGAATCAAGGCAGGCAGATGGATGTACATCTGGTCAGAGGCAAATTCAGACCTGGCCGGGATTGCAGCCCTTTCACAACCTTTCGTGCACCTCATGACTCATGTCCTTGAATTCTTAAAAGGATGCTTCCTTGCTGGCCCATACCTGCCCCATCACAGGACTTTTAGCAATGGGACTTGTTTAAGTGATCACACCACAGTTAAACAGCTAGTAAACAGAGCTCGGAGCTAAGTCTCTGACCCACTCCACTTGGAGAAAGCCAGGGCAGCAAAGGGAGCCAGGCCCAGACCATAAAGTCTCTTTCCTTCTCAAAGAACATCTTTTTTTTTGGGGGGGGGGCAGGGGGGAAGTGAGAGGAGGACGAGAGAGGAAATGTTGAACAGACAGGGATGATAGAAAACAGGGTTAGATGTGAAACAAGGGAGGTAGTCATTGGATTGAAGATAATGATGTGGACTTTAGGAAAGGCTCCAATTTAGCTGTCTTCCAGTTTCTAGGAGTCCTGTCCCTGAATGGTGGTGGAACCTGTGACTCTCCACCTGAAGGAACTTCCTAGAACATTAATTGGTATGTTTATAAGTTAATCTTGGCTCAATGACACTTGATTTAAAGTTGGCCTAGGTTGCTTCTAACTCTCCTAAAGAATTAATGGTGATAAGGGTTGTATTTGGAGTAAGTAAGCATAACTAAATGTTACAGCAAACTAATTTAGTAAAGAAACAAAGGAACTCAAATGTCCTGGAGGCAAGATACCCAGTAGTGCAAATGTTATCCTAAAATCTGGTTGCTGCCTTTGTCCTGTCAGTCCGAGAGTGGGTAAACATCAGGTTTTGGAAGTAGGAGATGAGGTTTTGGGAAGACTGTAGCCTGCAAATATCACCAGCAGACATGACAGATGGACCAGAGGCCATGGGAGGAGGCAGAATTGAGGAAAGTGTGTGCCATTGTGATCTGCTAGGACAAGGACAGAGTCGCTCTGGGATGGACAAAGTCCACAACCCTAAGCACTGAAGGACATGCAAGACCTGTGGCTGTTAGGGCTTTCTAGCTTGAAGCATGGCAAAGGTACAAACCTAAAGTATGAGGCTGTAGTGACCTACCACAACAGCTAAAACCATGAACAATCCTGGAATACTTAGGAAAGCCTTGAAGTGGCCAGCTATAGCTGGTCGCTTGGGTTTAAGTCTCCCCAGCAAGAGTGCTGGAGGAGGAGTACACAAGAGCATCCATGAGATGAAGCTGTGCCCTAATCCTGACCCTAGATGGGGAGGGCCATAAGCTGAGCATAAAGACCTTGGGCCTACTGCTCATCTTCAGTGAAAGGGACAAATTCTAAATAAGGGCTGAGCGGCTACAAAGTTTTCAAGGCATTGATCCGTAGGTAGTTCTACAATTCTGGTTTGTGAGACACAATGCTGGCCATCTGATTCTGGCAACTGGAGATAGTGATTTTAAAGCATGGAAACCACCAAATAAATGCCTAATTTAATTTATGAACTACCTGCAGGTGTTCCAGACTTCAGTGATTGGTCTAAACTTTTTTGGAGCATGTTACTTGGCACCTTCTAAATAGGGCCACTATGATTATAGCCTTGAGGGTCAGACAAGCTATTCCACTCTCAATGTTGTATGATACTGTTTCACTGTGGTGTTTTTCAAAACATTCTGCAAATGCTCAACTGACAGGTGATCCAGATTGCTGCACTAAGAGACTGCTGTGATCTAGGTAGGTAAAGACAGGGCAGAAGTAAACTGACATTCAGATAAGTAAATTGTATCCTTGGATTCAGCCAGAAGAGATGGCTTCCTACACAGGCCCAAGGGAGACAAAGTCAGGGTTGAGAAAGGGAGGAATTAAGCCCTGCAAAGTGGTGTGAGCCAGGGCTAGAGGTCCCAGGGGCTGCCCAGGGCATTCATTCTTTTGGGAATTAAGGAGTCTGTTCAAATGTCACCTTGGGTACAGTGCTATACCCCAACTCCAATTTTTACTAGTGAACTTGAACTGTCCCAGCTAGTACTGATATTGCTTCTGACAAGGTAAGTATGCAAGTCTAGGTTCCAAGTTTAATGCTCCATCTGGGTGCAGCACAATCCCTTCTCATTTCATAGTTCATGAGCAGTCCATAACTGAACACAGTGGGGTCATTACAGAAGCCAAGTCCAGCACTCAACAGCATATTTCTATTAGCCAGACTTCATATGCAATGTGGTTTTCCATAAGGACCCCTTTCTTTATAGATACTAAGAGGTCCTAAGCAGATTTAGTCACTGCAAAATCAGAGCTTTCCAACCATACAGCATATAGACAGACAACTGAAACTTTGGCAAAAGCTGGCTGCCAAACAATTCCTGCTACATCCAATCTTCAGATTTTAATAGGATCTATTCCCATCATATTAATTTGAGTGATCGGCACCTCGGATTCAGGGTGAAGTTCTTTTCTATAGACTATTTTTTCTAGCCCTGCCCAGATGATGTGTTTTTCGGCCTGCATTGTACCAGAGGGAAGCCATAAGGTCCTCCATACCGCAAGGCTGGGTTGGCATTACATTGTCAAGCTCTTGAGAGAATCTGGGAATGACAGGAATCAATAAGTTGCTGTAAGAGGTATTAGAAGAGCTCGGGTTTTACTAATGACAGTCATTCAGGGAGTCTAATAAAAAGACCTTTTATAAGGGAATCTAAGTGAGAACACAGTGGAAAGGGGGCTAGGGGAGTGAGGATGAGCAGGTCAGACCCAGATGAGTGGGACAGAATGGTGTGCTAAGCAATGAAGCCCACAGAAGCTGACAGGAAAGAAAATAGAAGGCATAGGCAAGGGGGTTTGAAAACAGGACAGGCAGATGGAAGCCCTGAATCTTGGGCAAGGAAGTAGAACCAAGTCAGGCAGCAGATCAGAGAAAAAACTTAAGAGGTTGCTGCTGACCTTTGGATGGTCTTAGCTGTGTTTGGAAGCCGTGCTCCCTTAGGTTCTTAAAGGGATGGTTTTCTGCTAACCCTGACAGTTTAAGCCTCCTACTAGATCCCCAGCAGCTACAGTTCTATCCAGTAATGTTTAGAAACAATACAGAATCAAATGTCTGGGTAAGATAAACCTTCAGGAAAATACTTAAACTCCTCTCTACGTTTACCCTGGTTCTCCTCTCATCCTCAAGCTTCAAGTCCTTTCTCATTTTCTCCCAGCCACATGGCCCCTCCCTTTTTCAAGTCTTCACCCAAATCAGCTTCTGCTCCCACCTCTCTGATTAGTGAGTAGCTGAGCAGGAATCGGAGTGAGGGTAGCCGAGTGACAGGCTGTGCCTGAAGACTGGGAATGTTCTCCCAGGGCAGCTTCTGCAGGTCCTGAGGACAGAAAACAGAAGTTACCATTCTGATCTAGTCCTTGCTGGCAGGGAAGAACCCTTATATGAGAATACAGCCCCACAGATCAAAGCCAACAAGTCTATTAGTATCCTTAGCCCTCACCTTATCTAACACCAGAACCAGGTGCCCATTGCTCTGCCTGGTCTGGCCTTGCTGACGTTTAACAGCCTCCTGTAGTAGTTCGTGGGCTCTCTCTGGCTGGGCCTGGCAGAGACCATGGGCTAAAGCCTGAACATCCTGAGGGGAAAGGGTATGAGCAGCACCCAGAACCACCTGCAAGGAAAAGTCAGTTATTATAACTTCACTTAAGGAAACATTGGACTGATCTCTGGATAGATCAGATTCCTCTCCTCTACCTTTTACCCAACCCCTTTCTCCTTAACTGACCTGCAGCAAGGTCGAGTTAGGAGACTTCCAGCCACATTTCCCTAGTGAGTCTCTTAGGGAGGAAGCCTCCTGGGTCAGGCTTGGACTCCCAGTGGATGGTACCAGCATCACCTTCCAACAACCTAGTACATGTTTCTCCAGGGAAGTGATGAGGACCTAAATGAAGGTGGGGGTGGGGAGGAGAAATAATAAATTATACTGCAGAGATAGAACCTTAAGAACATTTTTGTGATACTTGACCCACATTTCTTCCCTACTAATTGCAGTAGATGAGAAAAAAGTATTTTTCTTTTTTTTTTTATTGCCAGGAGAAGATTAATAGAAGCTGAAGGAAAATAAAAAGAGTCATATGAATATTAAACACGAGGTTGCTTGGTAAATGCAAGCAGTCAGGTATTATTAACAATTCATTGATCTTGAAAGGAAGTCCTTGACAAACAAAAAAAAGACCTATATACCAAAATATTTATAGCAGCACTATTTAGGGAAGCAAAGAACAGAAAAAGTAGGTGCCCATTGATTGGGAAACGGATAAACAAATTGTGGCACATGAATGTAATGGGATATTACTGTGCTATAAAAAATGACAAATGTGAAAATCCAGAGAACCATGGGAAGATCAACATGAACTGATAAAGGTGAAATAAGCAGAGCTAGGAACACCAGCATAAACAGAGATTACAATAATGGAAACACCTATCACACAACAGAAAACAAGTGAAATTGTAAAGAATAAATTTGGCCCCAAAGAAGAGAAGTGGGAAGATACTTTTCTCTTTAGCATAAGTGGGGGGGGGGGCCCATAGGTATGCGACATTACACAGAACTTTATATTTTTTAAATATATTAATCCGTTTTGTCAGATGTTTTCCCCTTCTAAAAAAGTCTTTGTCCTAGGGGATGGCTCTCAGTGAAGGAGGAGGGGAATACCAAGGAAAAGCAATTAACAGAAAACAAGATATCAGTAGAAATCTGTTTCAAACAGTGTTATGGCACTACCCCATTAGAGAGACATTGTGAGTATTGTTAGCTCCATAAAGAAGCTGAGGCTGAGAGGTACATGCTGGAGCCGAAATTCAAGCCCGATGCTATTTCTCCTGTACTATGGCTGACTACTGCAACAAAAGGCTTAAGCTGGGGAACACACACTTTGGTTGTAAATGACACATAAAGAGAAGACTGAAATACTCGAGGCAGACCCTGCATCAGAGAGAAGGGTGATGGGGCCTTTCTCTTGCCCCAGCCCAGTACCTCCATCCTTTGGTCCAATTTCAGCCGAGTCGCCCACCACTTAGACTTCTCAGTACAGCTGCTATTCTCTTTCTGTTCCTTCTGGATCGCGTCAAACTCTCCCAAGGCGGAACTCAGAGGCAGCTTTTAAAGACAAAATAATAACATCTCCCACTGCCCCTCTCTCCACCTTCATCCCCCTCCTCTACCCTTAAATAAACAATGCCAAACACTCTCTAGCCATAAGCTCCAGTTGTCAGCCCTGGCCCCTACCTTAGTCTGGGCGGTGGGTATCTGGATAGTGACAGGGGTAGTATTCTTTTCCAAACGTGTCAACAGTAACGTATCTCTGATAGTTCCGGCCTGGAGGCTGACCAAGGCCAACACACACACTGTCACCCCTAGGACAGAAACATACATATGCATTATAAGTGACTAGAAGAGAATCCCCTTCGCGTTCTATTGATGACCCCAGCTTAAGTTTTGTCTTCTTCATAAAGGTTTGCCTAACTTTCCTAAATCACAGCAACTTTTCCCTCCTCTGAACTTCTACACAGCTTACAGTTAAATGGTACAGCAAGAGAAGGCAGCTAGGAAGTCATCTTTTACGTGACAAAGTATCATCTCCCCAATCTGATGATAAACTCCTTAATGATAAAAGCTATCTTCTATAGTTCACCCCTCACAGCATATGACAGATTCATATCTTTAATAGACATTCACACGTTGGGAGGAGGAGCAGGAGCAGGAGCAGTAGTACCTAGCAGGCTGGGCCAAACCCAGACCCAGGCATGGCTGACCTCTGCCAACCAGGGACACCACCTACCTAAAGAAGAGCAGTCCCAGTCCTAACCTAGCTCCCTCTGCAACCATGCCCTTCTAGACTTCTTATGGCTTCTCCCCCTATTCCTGTACTAATCAGTCACTCGAGAGAAAATGGTCTGCAGCCCTCTCCTATCACCATTCTCTTCATTCCTGTGACACCCAGGTCAAACTCCAACTCTGTTCACCCTTTCCACTGAACACTGGTCCCCAGTGGACAAACTCCTTCATCCTGGACCTTTTACTCTTACTCTTTCCATCTCTTTGGCTATAGGGAAACACCCAGCACTCCTTCCCTCCACTTCTCTTCCCTCTCTGGTCATTTCCCAAACCTTTCCTCCATTCCTGCAGCCTCTGACAAAGAAGTAGATCAATCCCTCTACAAGCCACTTCTAGTCTTCTCCAGTAACTTCCCTGCTCAATCATTCTCTCTCATTACGTACTGATTCTTTCCCTAATATATTCAAATACACACATGCCTCCCTTATCATTAAAAAAGTCCTTCCATAGCCCCTGCCATCCCCTCAAACTATCATGCTATACCTAGTCTCCCTTTCTTAGCCAAACTACTTGAAAAAGCTATGCTCTCTGCCTCCACTTCCCTCCCAACTCTTTCAAATCTGGCTTCTAAGCTCATCATCCCACTGAAATTGCTCTCTTTAAAGTTACCAGTGATCTCTTAGCTAACAAATCTTACAGTCTTTTCTCAGTCTTCCTCCTTCTCGACTTGTCTGCTGCATGTGACATGTGACCACTCTCTCCTGGATATTCTTTCTTTTCTGAGTTTTCAGCATACTCATATGTCCTGGTTTGCCTCTACCTATGTGACCATTCCCTTCTCAGTCTCCTTTGCTGCTTCATCATCCATATCATGGATCCTAACTGTGGGTGTTCCTGAAGGTTTTGTCCTAGTCTCTGTGATTTTATACTCTCCCTTGGTAACTTAATCAGCTTCCAGAGATTTAACCATCAACTTTATGCTGATGATGGCTGATAAAAGACTATCTGGTCCCAGTCTCTGCTCTGAGCTTCTGGCCTGCATCACTAATTACCTACTATACATTTCAAACAGGCTATCTCACAGACATCTTAAACTCAACATGTCTGACACTGAACCCATTATCCTGCTCCCCAAAGCCTTCCCTCATTCATACTTCCCAATTTCTTTTGGAGGGCCCTTATCCTTACAGTCTCCTTAGTTGGCTACCTCAGTGTTATCTTCAACAACCTCACTCCACATGGCCAATCAATCGCCAAGTCTTGCTGTTCTGCCTCCAAAGCATTTCTTCTACAGATCCGTTCTCTCTATTCACACAAGTACAACTTCAGTTCTGGCCTTCATCACTTCCCTCCTAGACTGCTCCAACAGTTTCCTATTTTCACTGTCACACCCCTAATCAATTAGCTCCAACAGCTTCCTGCCGCTCAACTTTGAAAGCCCTCGACACTCTGGCACCAGCCTGATGATTCCACCTCACTGGACATTCCTGTCAGTGACAGTCCAGCTGGCCTTCTCACTCTGTCTTCGTTCCACGCCTTTGCAACGGTTGTCTAAAATCCTAAAGGCACTCTCCTTTTCTCTGCCTCGTAGCTTCTCTCTTAAAATAATTTTTGGTAGTTTGATTGGTACAGCACTGAATAAGTAAATTAATTTGGGTAGAATTGTATTAAAATAGCACAGTCTACCTATGAGCAACTCATATTTTTCCAATTATTTAGATCAGGGCTGTCCAACCTTAGGTTTTTATTGAAACAATAAACAATATATTTTGATTCCATTTTAGTGAGAGCTCTGCACTAGCTTGGCTTTGTTTACTAAAGCATTTATGTAGATTTCTATGCTTGTAGGCGGGCTGCATTTTGGACAGCCCAAATTTAGATCTGAGTTTATTTGTGTGAAAAGTGTTTTGTAATTTTGTTCATATAGTTCCTGGATTTGTCTTGGCAGGTAGACTCCCAAATACTTTATATTGTCTACAGTTATTTTAAATGGATTTCTCTTTCTATCTCTTGCTACTGGGCTTTGTTAGTAATATATGGAAATGCCAATGATTTATGTAGGTTTATTTTGTATCCTGCAACTTTGTTAAAGTTATTATTTCAAGTAGCTTTTTAGTTGATTCTGTAAGCATCCCATCCCATCATCTGCAAACAGTGATAGCTGTGTTTCCTCACTGCCTATTCTAATTCCTTCAATTCTCTTTTCTTTTTATTGCTAAAGCTAACATTTCTTTTACAATATTGAATAATAGTGGTGATAATGGACATCTTTGTTTCACCCCTGATCTTATTGAGAAAGCTTCTAACTCATTCCCCATTACATATAGTGCTTGCTAATGGTTTTAGATAGATGCTACTTATCATTTTAAGGAAGACTCCATTGATTCTTATGCTCTCTAGTGTTTTTTAATAGGAATAGGTGCTATATTTTGTCAAAAGTTTTTTCTGCATCTGTTGAGACCATATGATTTGTTAATTTTGTTATTGATATAGTCTGATTGACTAAACTTCACAGTATAGGATACAGAACATTCAAGTCAGCTAGATTAACTACCTCAAGTTTCTAGTATGGCTAAAAAATTTAAGAAAGGGTTTCCTAATGATAAGTTGTGTATATTTGGTAGAGGATGTAGAATAGCAAACCAAGTGAAATAATCACGCACCATTCGTTAGTCTTTACAATCTCTTTCCCTGGGAAACTTAAAATCAAGACACGTACATAAGATTAGGTAACATCCTTCCTAAGGAGAGGGGAATGGAGAAAATGCTTTCTATTTTCTCAGTGGCCCTGAAAGATGAATCCTTATTCCTGACCCCATCTGGTTGCCATGGTCACCAACTTCCACCTCTCACAAAAAAAAAAAAAAGAGTCCCTGGTAGCAGCCAATGCCTCAAACTCTAGCTTCTCAGTAACACAGTAAGGGACAGAAGACAAGAGTTCCATTCCAACTATACTACTACTCCCAGGCATACCACTAGGCATCTGAGCCAGAAGTTCCTGGAAACTCTCCTTCTCAGACTGAGGGAAGCAGCCAGGCCTTGGAGTCCTGAATGAAAAGAGGTGCTGCAGGCGGGTGAAGGGGATGCCTTTGGGCTCCTCCTGGAGATTCAGCCCCTGCAGCTGCTCAGTCACATCTAGCGCTTGCTGCTTCTGTGCTTTGCTGTGACAGACCAGGAGGAAAGGTGGAAGTAAAGGAGGTTAACCTCAAAGAGAGTGGCCAATGTCAGACCCAGACTTCCCAAATCCAAAAGGCCTAGTCTCAGGGGAAGCAAAATGGGATCAGCAAGAACCGGTCTCAGAAAGAGCCCAGAAAGAGAGAAGAGAGTGTTACTTACTGGAGCTGCCGGTGAAGGGCGGTGAGCAACTGGTGTCGAGCGGTGATGGAGACTGACTCGGTGACAAAAAAGGCAGTGGCATGGGGATCACGGTGACCCAGGCACAAAGCCAGGAGGCGGCACACTTGAGCGTAGAGCCCACTCGGGGGGCAGTGGCTGACACAGCGGAAGGCAATGCTTAGGGAGTCATAGACGGAGTCAAGGGTAGAGAGGCCTAGGACGGGTGCAAATCACTTTCTATTGGTGAATTCCCCACTTTTGACTGATCTAAACACCTTTTCTTCTGCATTCAAGCCCCCATCCTGAGTCTGGTAAGGGAATGTGAAGATACAAACTATCCATCTTGCCCACTTTCATGGGTTCTTATTCTCCATGAGGCTTTTAAACTTATCTGGAAACTTCAATGAGAGAAGTGCCACGAGGGGGTGCAAGACATGCATATCCAGACCCTTCCACCCCCAGGGCTCTTTCACTCACCAAAGTCTGCAGGGGCAGAGGCAAGCCTGGAACGCATGCCATGGTATTTACTGCTTTCCCTCTTCTCTGGAGCCAGGAAAGGTGAAACATCCTTGTCAGCATCTCGTCTTACTACTTCACATTCTCCCTCACTCGTATCATGCCATGCTGGCACCAACTTTTGCCCGCCTAGTTGGAGATAGAGTTCTGTAATATCTCACCTTGGTCTCTACCCCTCCTCCTGCTTTGGCATAGTAACCTCATTTTTCTCCCCTACTGCCCCAAACTACCACTCTTTCAGCCATCTTATGGAACCTTATGATCTGGAGTTCCCCTTTACAGAAAAATCTCAAGTTCTGACTATTTCGAGGCCCTCAGTAGTGTAGGGCTCCCTCCCTCACACCTGAGGCCATACCTTCCTCATCAGAATCCTGGAGAATCTCAAAGCTCACATCTGGCTTATCAGTCATTTGTTTTTCAGGAATGGTCCTCATGAGCTCCAAGTCCAACTCTGTCTGACGTTGAAGGGCTCTCTGAGGGATGTGTTTCTCTACCGCTTCCTTCCTGCTACGGAAGGTTCGGCTTCGAGAGGTAAACTGATCCTTGGAGCTACCTGGAACATCTTCACTATCAGTCCTTAGTCTTGAGGCCCTGCCACCCCGGCCCCGGCCCCTGCCTCGAGAGGCAGCTCCTTGTCTCTTGGGCTTTTCAGCCAGTCCTTCAGGAGGGATGTAGTCTTCATCATCACTAAAGTTAACCTACAGGTGGGGAAAATAGGAAAAACAGAAAAATATCAAGAAGCCTGAGCAACATGTCACAGAGTTATGGAGTAACAAGGGCTGTAATGGAGATTTGTAAAACTTAAGAATTCCATGATTGCTTTCCACACACACTGCTGCCACCTGATCTGTGTTCAGCGGTTCCAAGCCTTCCAGGGACATTGACTTTTGGTAGGGAAAGGAAGGGCAGCTAGGTGGCACCACAGTGCATAGAGTGCTGGGCCTGGAGTCGGGAAGATTCATCTTCTTGAGTTCAAGTCTGGCCTTAGACACTAGCTGTGTGACCCTGTGCAAGTCACTTCACCCTGTTTGCCTCAGTTTCCCCATCTGTAAAATGAGCTGGAGAAGGAACCTCTCCAGTATCTTTGCCAGAAAAACCAAATGGAGTCATGAAAAGTTGGACACAACTGAAAACAGCTGAACAATAACGACAAAAATGGAACAAGAAGCCCAAAGGGAGTGACATGGCTAATGCCAAAATTTCCTATCTGGAGCACTCATGGCAAAGCCTAAGTTCCGTCAGGTTAGTGACTGTTTTATGATGTATCCTGCACACAATAAGCACTGGACTAATAATTAGCATCCCAAACCCTCAGTTTAGTCCCTCTGCTTTACCTTGAGTCGAGTCTGGGCCCTGCACTTCACCTTAGGTGCTTTGGCTAAATCAGACTTGCTTTTTGTAGAAAGTTCCTCATCAAACACAGTGAAGGGGGCACGTGATCCAGCTTGCCCCGGCTGCTTTGGGGTACAAAGCCTCCCCATCGGCCGCAGTGCAGTGGAAGGCCTCTCATCCAGATCCTCTAGGGAAGTATTATGGAGGGACAGGTCACGAGAGGCTATCTGCTTGCCTTTTTCTCCTGTAAGCTTTTGGCTCTGACTTTTAAAAGACTTTGAAGTCTGGGATAACTTCACCACTGGAGGCTGCTGGGTCCAAATGTTCCCAAAGAGCTGAGTGGTACAACAGCTGAGATTGTATATTGATGCCAGGGCCTTTGCCACAAGTAGGCTGGCATGCCAGGGGTTCAGGTGGGGAGTCCTAGAAGCAACAAAACTCAGCCCATTCTCTAAGATCTCCCATAGGCTCTTGTCTGGTGGATGGTTTATGCCTTCCAGAGCCAACTGAGTGTAAGCTTGAGCAACGAGGTCCTCTAGGAATCTCGGGGCAGGTGAGGGTGAGGCTTCTTGGTTCAGAGTAGCCTGCAAAACCCGTGCCAGATGGTCTGTGGCCACCGGGCATCTCCTAAGCACAGACTGTAACAAGTCCAGGCTCTTCGCCTGATGACCTGAGGAGAGTTCTACCCCAGCAAAGGCTAGCACCCACCGGAGGCAGACAGCTAAAAGAGCAGGATCAGTACAGAGTGTACACTTGCAGGTGGGCAAGTGGGAGAGGAAGGCAGGGCAAGGCAAGGGTTTGGTTTTCAGAATAGGGGAGGACACCAAAGGGCCAGGATCCTTCTCCACAGTGGCCACCAGCTGCAGAGCAGGGCCTTTCAGGAAGGGTTCTTCTTCGGGGAGCTCAGAACAGGGTGGTACTCGAGTCTGTTGTTGTCCTTTCTGGGGATGGATCTTTTTCACATTATCTGGCAGCTGGGCTAATCCTTCAAACTCTGGAGAGATCAAGAAGCTAAGTCAGGTACAAGCTGGCCTAGATAATTTCTAAAATCCCATCAAACATAAAATCGCTGAATCACAGGGCAGGAGGATTTTCTTGAAAGCTCATCTTTCTATCCCAAAATAAAGTTGTTCCTTACTTCTAATGTCAGTTCTTTCTGTGTTTAAAGAAGGTTGTCACTTGAAAATTTGCTTTGAAGCCAGGGATAAATATTCTGCTCGGAAGGCTTAGTTTGTGCTATTCCACCCATTTTAATCCTTCTCATTACTCTCTGCAACTTAAGGTCGCCAGTCACTCACCTGTCCCAGACTGAAGCAGGAATAGCACCTGCTCAAGGTCTGAACGGCAGAG
The DNA here is from genome assembly GCA_028646595.1 of Phalanger gymnotis. NCBI lineage: Eukaryota > Metazoa > Chordata > Mammalia > Diprotodontia > Phalangeridae > Phalanger > Phalanger gymnotis. Next base: position 217,751,877 of record CM053623.1, read on the forward strand.
GTCAAGATCATTTCGGGCTAGTTCTAGTTCTCCCTTCAGCACCAGGAACAGGGCACACCTTTTTTTTTTGGTGGGGGGGAGAAGAAAGGGAGGGGCAGAAGGAAAAAAAGGCTATCAGAAGGCTTTCCCTTTTTCTTTCTTCCCTTGGATTCCCACTGGCCCTCTCCTGTGGCATCCACAGCCTCTTGCCACTTTTAACAAGAGTTCCCAAGCGCCGAGTAGGACAATTAACATCCTCTGAGGAATTTCCCTTCTTCCCCATTCCTCCCCAGCAACGCCTCAGAGCAAATGTAGCTCAGAAGGAAGAAACTGAAACCTACATTGTTGTCACCAGGTAGTACACAAGATTGGACATTTAGAACCTAGCTTTGGAAAAATTCCCAAGTGCCAACATATCCACTTCTAAGGAATACTTAGGAATGCCTTCCTTCCCTCCCTGCCCTCTCCCTACCACCTGGCTCCCCCATACTCACTGGCGTAGACACTGCAACTTCATCGTGAGCCTCAAAGCCTCCAGGCAGAAGGCCTTGGCTTCACTTACAGTGCCCAAGCGTCCCAACAAGGTTACTAGCTTCTCCGAGCAGCCCAGAACCTCTGCAAGAACTTGCCACTTCTGTATTAGGTTCTCACCTATACCAAAGGTAGGAAGACACTGCCATATCCCAATTCTAGGTTAGACACCCCCAAGACAAAAATAGCTGTGTCCTTTATCTTGTCCCTGTATTCTGAACTTTAGAGGGACATCCTCCCCTTAGAATCTACTGGACAAGTCTGAGAAAGAAGGACCTACCATAGTCAAGAAAGACAGTTTCCACTGCAGCCCGCTGAACAGAGAGCAGGTCTCTTCCCATCAGAAGGATGATAATGCTTCGGAGGAGCTTGTGAGATTCAAGGAGAGCTATCTCAGAGGTCTGCCAGCCTGTATTTAGAAAGGCAGGAGGGAGAAAAAGAAAAAGGTTATGGACAGGACTTCCCCAAGTTCAGAGTAAGTAAAAAATCTCCCTAGCATTTCTAGGGAGTGCAAGAAGAGTGGCTGCTTTTAGCTACAGAGAGCATAAATCCTAGGTAGTTCCAGACTCACAGATCTAAATCAGAAAAGAGAACTAAGATGAGCCAGAGATAGGCTTGGTGGTTTGGGAACTGGCCACTTGGAAAACAGGTTTCCTTGAACTATACATGGAAAGAGTCTCCCCAAAGTGCCTCTGGTACATGGGAGTGCCCTTGCTCTCTCTCTCACACACATATGTACCTTGAGTATAAAGTTGCTCCCATTGCTGCTCAGAAAAACTGCTTGAGGGGAGACTAAGGTAGACAGCCACCAACTGCAAGGCCTGGACCCGAAGCAAGTACCAGGCCTTAGAAGGTTTCTGAAGGGCTGAATCTCGCAACACAGACAGCAGCAAAGAGAGGCCTTCAGCTACCTGGGTAAGGGTAGTACAGAAAAAACACATACACAAACACTAGGAAGAGTTGCCACCAAGAAACAGCCAATATCATTTCCACTTCCGTCCTCTCAGAGAGGATATGGCCTTCTAAGAAATGGAGGCTGAGAGATAAGTAACTGGGTCATATGGCTGGTAAAACCAGTACTTGGAGCCATGTCTTCTTACAGCTAAGTCCAAGTGCTCTTTGGTTGCCTAACCTCTTCAAGGAGAAAAGGCTAGAACACCCCTTCCAAGTTAGTTATCTCTCTCTCCCCATGCAGGAAGACCTTCCCATCCAGACAACTCTAAAGACCACTTTACCAAAAAGAGAAGCGATGAGGTACCTTCTTAAGGATGCAGTAAAGCTGACTTCGAAGTAAGGCACAGGTTTGGGTGAGGAGCAGGTATCCCTCACTGTTGTGATCGCTGAGCTGCAAACTGGACTCTGCCTCCTCCAAATATAGCTAGAGGCACAATATGGGAAGTAGTTGGTAGTACAAAGAAAAGCAACAAATGGGTAAGCTAAAATATTATTTATTAAGTCAAATGTCACTCATTAGAGCATCTATAAAAGCAAGGTATAGACATAATCCAGTTAAAAGGTTCTAGGTCACAAGTTTTTAAAAAGTAGTTTTAAAAGACTTCTCTTCCCACTGCTTCTACCCATTCTGCAAACTCCTTATAGCCTATCTCTACTGAGTATCATGAGGGGTAAGAAGGAGATCTATGGGGAGGTAGATGACCCCTGTTCTGTTTTCTCTCTGCAAAGAGATATAAAGCATTAAGAGTTATTCTCTCCCATAGGCACCGGGCAAGGCTGGCCCATTACTCACCTGGGCATAGCTGGGACAGTCTAGTGTCAGAAGGATCCGGGTGATATGGCAGGAGGCACTGGCTGCTCTAGTGTAGTCCTTAACATTTTCTGAGAGTGTACGTAGTAACAAGTGGGTCTCTAGAGCCTGTATGGGCTAAGAACCCAGAAATGGTTCAACCAAGAATACCAGAGGTACCAAACCTCTTCCCTAACTTTCACCAATCTATTCTCCAAAGCCCATTATGGTCTTATTCCATCATCTGGGCCCAGGCCCAAACTGAGATCCTGTTCCATAAAAGGCAGTTCTCTGACCCCTAACCCAACAACAAAGAAGTACTAAGAAATATAACACCAAACATCGTAGTTCTCAGGATTTCCAATAGAGGTCTCAGATCAGAAATAATATGGAATGGGAGAGAATCAGAGACCATAAGTCTCTCTGACCTTCTATGCTGGATCCTGGGTTGCCTGGGAAGCTATATTCAGAAGAGCCACACAACTTCCTTATCATGCCAGAGGGATTCATTCAAAATAGTTCTTTATCGACGCCTGTTGCCCATTGCGTGCCAGGCCCATTGTGGGAGGTGTTGTAAACAATGCTCTGCAAAGATTACAAAGTATCACAAAACCCTCCACTTCATTACCTTGGCCAGCAGCTGACAGAGAGCAGCCAGGATCTGGAGAGAGGCAGTGGTCTGTTGTAGACATCTCACAGTGGGCACCTGTCCTTTTGTTAGTATCTCCTTCCAAAGTGCCAGTGCCTGATCTAAGCACTTAAAATGAGCTGAAATCAGAGGAAACGACATTAAGGCCTGCCTCAAAACATGATCAATGTGGACTCTAAGGAGAGAAAACCTATAAAGAATAACCACCTTTCCCCATGCATACCAACCCTACTCCCACCTCAGCTGTGTCTACTCTTAAGATGTAATTAAGTGATCCCATCTCACCCTGAACTTTAGCCAGCAAGACCTTGGGTCCCTAGAAAAGCACCGCGTTCTCCCCCATCTTCCCACGCTCCTAATGCCCTCACCAGTATCCACAGCAAGATTGAAGGCAATGCTACTGTAAAGAAAACGGTCATCCTGTATTTTGTCATCATAGTTCAGGTCATTGGCTTCTAGTTCTATTAAGCTGGGCTGCAACTTCGTCCTCAAGTCCTGCTCGATGCCCTAAGGGACAGAAAAACAGGGTCTGATCTGGGCCTGGTCTAAGGAGTGTGGGAGGCAATCCAACTCTACTGGACCCAGTACCAGACCTACTCACTTTCTGCATTTTGGCCTCCAGGGTACAGATGTAAAGCCACAGCAAAGCCTGGGCTTTATCATCCAAAAATTGGTCTGTGGCCTGGCACTCAGGTTGTACAGATTCCAGCAGCTTCAGGGCCTCCTGCACAGCATCCAAAGCTGAGCTGTTTGAAAAGACAGGGAATTGAGACATGTTATTCGGACCATGGCACCACTCAGGAGGAGCCTGTAGTGAACAGTCCTGAGAAGCTATCCACTGAGGAACCTTCCACAGGTTAAATATGAAGCTTAAATATGCCCAATGCTCAGATTGAATAAGGCCCAGGCCCTGATTATCTGGGGACAGAGAAAAGTCAAAAGGCCAGTGCTTCCCCCAAGAACCGCCATCCTGATCCTTTAACCTCACCAGTCGGCATGTTGGGCAAAGTCATAGTAGCACAGCACTTGGGCAAGCTCTACCAAGTAGGTAGCCCGTGCCCAGGCCCCGGCTGGCGTGTCTTCTGTGCTCAGCTCCAGCAAGTCACAAATAACATTGAAGCGCTCTTGTCCGGTGTCAGCCCGAATGGCCTTATATCCTCGAAGTTCTTCTACCAGCAAGGGCGTCAGGATCTCTGGGCTCCAGCCATTGAGACTGTCCCGGAGGGTCCTATGGGAGAAGTGCTTAGCATCAGCCTCCCCCTCACTGGGAGAGGCCCTTACTTCCCTCGCTGGAGGAAACTGGCATCCTTTTTCATTTTGCATTGGGCATAAGTTAATCTTTCACAGGCATAGTGATCACAAAAACACCCCAGAGATGGTTTCTCCTTATCCTAATCTCTACTCACTTCAGCTGCAGTTCCTTTTCACCAGCTTTGGCAGCGTCCATCTTGACACGGACCCAGAAGCTGATGGGCTCTGCCATTTGCTCCAAGGTGCAGGGCTGCAGGGCAGTGAGCCACAAAGCCACCATCTTGCAACCCTGGGCTGGCTGGCCTAGCTTCTTCAGGCTCTCTACGTGTAACCGGAAGCACTTGTGTAGCTGTCACGAGTTAAAGAGTAAGGAAGATAGAAAAGACACTGTTAAGGAGGCATGCACGTCCCCAACTCACTTCAAATGGACCCAATGGTTCAAACCATTAACAAAAACCTTTGGAAAAATTGTTCCAAATCACTAATCATAAGAGAAATGCAAATCAAAACAAGTCTGAGGTTTCTCTTCCCACCTAGAATTTTAACAAAGATGACAAAAGAAGGGACTCATTGATGTTGAAGAAAAACATCATTCTGGAAAACAATTCAGAATTAGGCTTTTTTACCTGATATATCCATACCCTTTGACCTAAAGATTCCACCATTAGGCTTATGCCCCAACAAGTCAAAAAGAGAAGATATATTATAGGTATGTTTAGTCAAAAAGAAAAGTACTCTCTCTTTCCATACATACACACACACACACGTATAGATAGATAGATAGATAAATAGACAGACACTTCAGCCCTTTTGTCGTGGCAAAGAATGGGGATAAAATGCCCAAAGATTGAGAAATGGATAAACTAAGGTACATTAACATATTAGAGTACTAAGAATATCACACAACAAAAAGCATGGGAAGACTTATCTGAACTGATGTGGTAAAGTAAATAGAACCAGGAGAACAATAGGCACAAAGACAGTGTAAACAAAAGGAACAAGAAAAAAACTGAACACCATAAATGACCGAACTGGGACCCAGAAGAGCTAAAGAAACACCTCCTCTTCTTCTCAGAAGTTGGGGGTGGATGGCAGGGGACTGGGAGAAGGGGACATGGATGTTAGTTTGCTAAAAACTGCCTCTCCTGGCCCCACTGCTGTTCTTGTAAAAATCTTTAAGGGATGATTTGCAGAAAGGGACTTGTAGGGAAAGTGGGTAGATACGGATTTCATAAATAATCACAATGTAACAAGAAAAAGTATCAGTGATTTTTCTTGTTTAAACCAACTATTCTCAAAAGTACAGGCCTTGTCCCTTACCATCCCGTAGAAGACTCACTCTAGTCCAGCATCTCTGCACATCACTCTCTTTGCTTCAGGGCTGATTTACAAGCCTTCTGTTGCCAACACCAGGATTGCCCCTCTCACTGTCAATGCCTTCAAGAAAGAGCTCAAAACCACACCCCAAAGCAGTCATCCCAGACTACTTCTTTACTGTGGACCATCAGATTTTTTTGACATTAGTTTCAATGAACCTTCTCTTTTCTTCTTTATTACAAAAGATGTCCATGCCAGCTATCTGGAAGGGACAGGTGTAGGTAATAGTGGTAAACATAGGTGATATAAAAGCAAAAGGTAAATAAGTTTGGTTTTCTTTTAAGATGTCATCACCTCAGACCACTGCCTCCTCAGAAATAAAGAAGGCACTTCATCTATTTCCTTTGAATCTCAACTCTTCACCCTGAGTAGAGCCTAAGTAGAAGACGATGTACAACAAATGCAACAGAATGCCCTCCACCATCCTTTGCTGCTGAGTCTCACCACCAAATCATGCCACAAACACTAGTGAAAGAGAAAAGGTAAAAAAGGGTGCAGCTTCAGTTAGAGAACACAAAGGGGCATGGCTCAAATCTATGGGCAGGGGAGAATTCTTAAGCAAGGGATAGAGGTTTCCATAAGAAATAAAAGACACATTCAATCACCAAAAAAAAAAAAAACCCAAAGCAAGTAGTTTAAGAAGGAATCTGTCAACTGAGGAAAAATTTTCTCTATCAAATACCTCTGATAAGACTCTGCTATCCAAGATAGGTAGGACATTAAGAGATATCTGAGTCAAGTGTCATTCATTCCTCAACGGATGTATGGTCAAAGGATATAAACAAACAGTTCTCAAAAGAAATGCAAATTATCAACATCAGTGTTATTTTAAAGTGCTCTAAATCTCTAATAAGAAAGATTTTTAAAACTAACTCTGGGTGTCAACTCCCATTCAGCAAAACTAGCAAAGACAACAATATATGAAAATAGTCCTCATTGGAGGAGTTGCAGAAAGAGGCATAGTGAGGAAGGAATTTGTTTTGCTTGACTATGTATGTTTGTTACAGGGATTTTCTTTTTTTTTTTGAGGGAAGAAGGCAGGGCAATTGGGGTTAAATGACTTGCCCAAGGTCATACAACTAGTAAGTGTGTCAAATGTCTGAGGCTGGATTTGAACCCAGGTCCTCCTAACTCCAGGGCCTAACTCACTGTACAACCCAGCTGCCCCCAGGGGTTTTCTTTTTTCTTTTTCAATGGAGGTGGGAGGTCAGGGAGAGAAGGGAGATTTTTGTTCATGAAAAAAAACTTAATTTAAAAAATTCCTGAATTTCCCTTCCATAGTACTTTTAAAAAGATGTAATAAATCCTTTTTCTTCAAAAAAAAAAAAAGACCAGCTTATTCACCACATAGAAAAGAGGTGAGGGACTAAAGGTACCAAATTTCATTTAGGCACAGCTAATATTTTTAGCTATTTTGCTTTACTTTATATGTTATGAAGGAGGGCTTCTATTCAGTTGAGAAGCAGTGGAAAAAGGGTGAGTGGGGTAGTGCTAGATTAAAAATAAAAGGAAAAGACATCAATTAAACATTTAAAAAATACACAAGAAAATGTTCTTAACAGGGCACATACAAATGGGACAATTTTGTAACTCCCTTGTTAAATTTAATATGCACTTAAAAAAATATGTAATAAAAGCTCAAACTTTTATAAACAATCATTTTCATCCCACTTTGTATGCTGATATATTTGTTTGTTGATCACCATTAAGTTTATAAATAAAAAAACTAAAACAAAAAACCCCCAACTGATAATGGTCTCAGGTAACAGACACTGAAACACAACTCCTTTCTCAGCAGACAGGCAGAGGACTCCTAGGACAGAATGTTACCTACAATCTTGATGACTACATTAGTTATCTTTGCTTAACAGTATTTTTTTAAATGAGGGAAGACTTTATGTAGAAATGATGGCAATGGTATCAATAAAACTCAGTTTTAAAAAGATCATTAAATCATTTAAAACAGAGGCACGCCAACATACTGTTGGTAGAACTATGAATTGGTCCAAATATTCTGGAAAGCAATATGGTATTATGCTAGAAAAGTGACTGAAATGCCCATTCCCTTTGACACAGAGATTCCACTGCTAGGCATATACTACAAGGATGTCAAAGATTGAAAGAGATTCTACATCATCAATTGGGAGAATGGTTAAGCCAATTTTGGTGCATGAATGTAATGGATTATGACTGTGCCATAAGAAACATTACCTAGGAGGAAAACAAAGCACAGACAAAACAAGCTGAACTGATAAAGAGAGAAAGAAGCAGAACCAGGAAAACAATATACATAATAACAACTGTATAAATGGAAAGAAAAAAATAAAAATGAACATTGTTAATTGTAATGACCAATTTTGTCATCTAAGAGAAATGTGAAACTAATTCCTCCCTTACTTGTAGAAGGGGAAGGTTATAGTTGTGGAACAACTGTATATACGATGAGATTCAGGTGAGGTGCTGAATATCTGGAAATGAAAGTGATTAAACACAAAAGGTATTAATAAAATTAAAAAACCAGGGTGTGGAGGCAGAGCCAAGGTGGTAGAGAAAAGGCAGGAAATTTTCTGAGCTCTCCCAAATTCCCCCCAAACTTTGAGTCATGCTTTAAAACAAATTCTAGAGTGGCAGAACATCCAAAAAGACAGGGTGAAACAATTTTCCAGCCCAAGATAACTTAAAAGAACTGCAGGAAAGGTTTGTCTCACTCAGGTAAAAGGGTAGCAGAGCCCTAGCTCAGGTGGTGTCGAGACAAGACAGCAGGAGGCCTCTAGCCCCAACACAGCTCAGCAACCAAGGCCCGACAGTCCAGCTATAAGGCCTCCAGCCTTGGGAGCAGCAAGCCAGTCACAGGGCCTGGAGGCCCAAATGCAGCAGGCAATTGCTATACTGTGGCCCCAGGGCAGCAGGTGAGCCACCAGGTCCAAAGACCCCCAGAGACACTGGTACAGCAGGCCCCGCCCCAGCCCAAGAAGCTTGGAACAGTGGCCCCCGTATCCTTAAGAGCAGAGCTCAACTTTGAAAGTCACAATATAGTCTGGAAAATGAGAAAAAAAAAAATCCTGACCATAGAAAACTATTATAGTGACAGGGAAGATCAAAACACAAAATCAGAAGAGGACAACAGTGTCAAAACACCCACATATGAAGTCTCAAAGAGAGTTATGAATTGGCCTCAGACCAAAAAAAAAGTCTGGAAGAGCTCAAAAAGAATTTCAAAAATAAGTAAGAGAACTATAAGAAAAATTGGGAAAAGAAATGAGAATTATGCAAGAGAATCATGAAAAAAACAAGATCCAACAGCTTGCTGAAGGAAGCACAAAAATTGGAAAAAGGTATACAAAAATCCACAGAAGAAAACAATTCCTTAAAAAGCAGAAGTGACCAAATGGAAAAGAAGGTAGAAAAATCCACTGAAGAAAACAACTCCTTGAAAAATAGAATTGACCAAATGGAAAAGGAGGCACAAAAGCTAACTGATGAAAATAATTCCATAAAAATTAGAATTGGGGAAGTGGAATCTAATGACTCCATTAGATATCAATAATCAATCAAACAAAATCAAAACAATAAAAAAATAGAAGAAAATGTGAAAAATCTCATTGGATAAAGTAGTGACTCAGAAAATAGATCCAAGAATGATAATTAACGAATTATTGAACTACCTGAAAGCCATGATAAAAAAAAAAAGAGCCTGGATAGTATCTTTCAAGAAATTATCCAGGAAAACTGCCCTGATATCCTAGAACTAGAGGGTAAAATAATAACTGAAGGAATCCACTGATCGTCTCCTAAAAAAGATCCCAAAATACAAACTTCCAGGAATGTTATAGCCAAATTCTAGAACTCTCAGGTCAAGGAGAAAATACTGCAAGCAGACAGAAAAAAAAAAATTCAAATAATTCAAATCCGCAGTCAAGATTACACAGGACCTAGCAGCTTCTACATTAAAGGATTGAAGGGCTTGAAACATGATATTCTGGAAGGCAAAGAGACTTTTACTTGGAAACTAATCTAATCCTAAAGAATGAGTGTGTCAAAGAACAAATCATAGAAATAATCAATAATTCCATTAAAGAGAATGACAACACTGAGACAACATACCAAAATTTATGGAATGCAATGAAAGCCATACTTAAGGCAAAATTTATATATCTAAATGCTTACATCAATAAAATAGAGAAATAGCAGATCGATGAATTAGGCATAAAAACTAGAAAAAAAACAAATTTAAAATGCCCAATTAAATACCAAATTGGAAATACTGAAAATCAAAGGAGAGATTAATAAAACTGAGAGTAAGAAAACCATTTAACTAAATAAATAAAAGTAGGAACTGGTTTTATGAAAAAAAAAAAACAACCCAATAATATAGATAAACCATAGGTTAATTTTGATTTTTTTTAAAAAGAAAACCAAATTACCAGTATCAAAAATGAAAAGGGTATATTTACCACTAATGAAGAAGAAATTAAAGCAATGATTAGGAGCTATTTGGCCCAATTGTATGCCAACAGATCTGCCAATCTAAATGAAATAGATGCATATTTAGAAAAATATAAATTGCCTAGATTAACAGAAGAAAAATAACTCTATCTTAGAAAAAGAAATTGAACAAGCCATCAATGAACTCCCTAAGAAAAAAATCCCCAGGGCCAGATGAATTCACAAGCAATATTTTACCAAACATTTAAAGAACAACCAATTCCAATACCATATAAACTATTTGAGAAAAAGGCAAAGGAATCCTACCAACCTCTTTTTATGACACAAATATGGTACTGAGACCTAAACTAGGAAGAGCCAAAACAGAGAAAGAAAATTATAGACCAATTTCCCTAATGAATATTGATGCAAAAATTTTAAATATTAGCAAGATTACAGCAATATATCACAAAGATAGTACTCTATGACCAGGAGGGATTTCTACCAGAATATTTCAAAAAGCAAGAGATAAAAGCTTAAAATCAAGTATAACCTACGCAGCAAAGCTAAGTATAATATACAGGCGGAAAAAGATCTTTAACAGACTAGAAATATTGCAAGTATTCCTGATGAAAAAAGGTCAGAGCTGAGCAGACATTTGAAAATGGAAATGTAGAGTCCAGAGGAAATAATGAAAAGGCATACATATTCATATAAGTGAAAGGAAATGTGTGAGGATGAACTGTTTATGTGTTAATAGAGGGATCTGGCTTCTCAGAATCCTAATGTCTTTGAGGGTCAGAGATAAAAGTTAAAACAATTGTCGGCCTGTCAGTGGTTTTGTCGTATTTTAATGGTCTTAGGTGAAAAATAAAAATAGAAGATAAAAATTAATTCCTCTCCAAGTTGTATTCTTGACCCATTTCAACAAGACTTTCTCTACCAGATGATCAGCTACTACCTTCTCTCCCCATTTTTCAATTCCCTTATGTGTTATCCTCCCCTATTAGAATGTAAGCTCCTTGAGCAGAGTGACTATCTTTCTTTCTACTTGTTTTTATTCCCATACAGTGCCTGTCATATAATAATCAATTAATAAATACTTGTTGACTGGGGGTGGGGAGGGGCAGGGAAATATGCTGAGAAGCAAAAGAGAAAGTAGGGGAGGGAAATAATTACGATACAATAGAAGTATATAAGATTAAAAGTACAGAGTCATGGAGAAAAGGGTTAAGGGAGTGAGCATCCAATGATCCTTACTCTCATATGAATGGTATAAAGAAGGATTGAACACATTCATATCCTCTTTCATACACAGAGATCTCAGAATAGAAATATATTCAACTTAAAAGGGAAATTGCATGGAAAGAGACAAAAGAGGAATGGAGAGGGTTCTAGGAGAGAAGGATAGATAAGGGAATAAGTCATAAGCCAAACAATCTTGAATACAGAAGGGAGGAAGATTGAGGATTTAAAAGTAAAAGAAAGAGTAAAAAGAGGGAAATAGGCTGCTCACTTAGAGATTACAAGTGTCAGGAAAATTTTCTCCTTTACAAAGAAGGCGGCAGAAGTGAAGAGAGGGAAAAAGTATAAGAGGACAGGACAAAGGGAAATTCACAATTAAGAATTAAAATATGAATGTAAATGGAATTAATTCACTCATAAAACAGATTACACAAAATGGATTAAAAAGCAGAATTCGACAATATGTTATTTATAAGATACACACTTGAAAAGCAAAGATTCACAGAGTTAAAATGAGGGGCTGGAGCTAAATTTATTATGTTTCAGCTGAACTCAAAAAAACGGGGATAGCAATCATGATTTCAGGTAAGGCTACAATAAATACAAAGAAGGGAAATTATATTATTAAGCACCATAGATAATGAATCAATCTCAGTAGTTAATATAGATGTCCCTACTAACGTCTAAATATTTAAAGAGAAAGTTAATTGAATTGAAAGGAAAAGTATGTAGTAAAACTGTTAATAGTGAAGGACTTTAAAATACCCCTTTAATAAACCAAAACTAAATAAGAAAGAAGGACCTAAGTAAAATTTTAGAAAAGTTAGGTATGACAAACCTCTGGCATTTACGTAATGAGAATAAAAGGAATTTACATTAACTCTTAGCTGTAAATGACACCTTTACAAAAACTGGTCATGTACAGGACATAAAGACCTTACCAAATGATACAGAAAGCAGAAATAATAAACACACATTATTTATTTATCATAATGTAATAAAATTATATTTAATAAAAGACCTTTAAAGAAAGTATTTAAAAGTAATTAGAAACTAACATTTTTCTAAAGAAAGGGTGGGTCAAAAAACAAATTATAAAAACAATTGCTGACAATAATCATACATAACTAAAGCACTTCTGAAGGGAAAGTTTATATCTCTGAATGCCATCATAAACAAAAGGAAAACCTAATTGTTCATATCAATTATCAATGTTCAAATTAAAAAAGAGAACTCAGGGACAGCTAGGTGGCACAGTGAGTAGAGCACTGGGCCTGGAGTCAGGAGGACCTGAGTTCAAATCCTCAGACACACAACACAATTAACTAGCTGTGTGACTTTGAGCCAAATCACTTAACCCCAATTGCCCTGCCTTTCCCCCTGCAAATAAAAAAAAAAAAAAGAGCACTCACAATGGGTGAAGAGAAAATAGAGGAAATTATTAAGATGTATTTTGCTCAAATAAAAAGAGAACTCACAATGAGTGAAGAGAAAATAGAGGAAATTATTAAGATGCATTTTGCTCAATTAAATACTAAACTCACTTAGAGGAATTAAATGAATACTTCCTAAAGTATAAAATAATCAAATTAATAAAAGAAATAGCCAATTATCAGAAAAAGAAATTAAACATATTATAAATTAATTCCCAAAGGAAAAAAATGCAAGATTAGATGGATTGCTTAACAAGTTAATACTATCAAATATTCAAAAAAATTAATTCCAATACTATATAAATGGTTTCAATAGTAAGAAAAGAATATACTCTTCTAATCTCTTTCTGTAATACAAATATGGTCTTGATACCTAAATCAGATAGACAAAGCAAAGAAAAAAGAAAACTATACAGACCAATATCCCTAAAGAACATTTATGCAAATAATTTAGATAAAATATTGGTAAGTAGGTTACAACAATAGAGAAAAAAGAAAAATTATACAGTACGACCAGGTTTGGTTTACACCAAGAATGCAAGGTTGCTTCAACACAAGGAAGAATATAAATAGAATAGACCATGTTAAAAAAGAATAAAATATAAATGAAAACTATAAAATCACATCAATAGATATTGAAAAGGCTTTTGACAAAGTTGAACTCTATTAAAAATTGTACAAAGCAGAGGAATAAATGGCCCTTTCCTCAACAGAGCAACCAGTAATAGCAACATCAATAACAAACATATGTAATGGAGAAAAGTTAGAAGCCTTTTCAATAAGATCAGGAGTAAAGCAAGGGTGCCCATTATCAGCAGTACTATTTACAATGCAGAAAATGCTAGCTATATTAATAAGACAAGAAAAAGAAATTGAAGGAACAAGCACAAAGAGAAAACAAAATTATAGTTTTTTGTAAATAATATGATGGTATACTTAGAGAATCTTAGAGTCAACTAAAATTAACTGACATCATTAATAACAAATAAACTTACAGGATATGAGATAAGTTCACATAAATAATCAGTGTTCCTTTACGTAACCAACAAAACCCAACAAGAAGAGATAGAAAAAGAAATTCCATTCAAAATAACTACAGAAGCTATAAATAACTTAAGAATGTATCTTCCAAGATTCACCAAAGAACTACATAAATAAAAGTATAAAATATTCTTCATAAAAATACAGACCTAAATAACTGGAGAAACATTAATTGTTGAAGCCAATATAATAAAATGACAATACCAACTAAATTAATTTACTTATTTAGTGCTGTAACAATTAAACACCCAAAAGAATTTTAAAGAGCTAGAAAAAAAATAAAATGTATAGGGAGGAACAAAAGGTCAAGACTCTCAAGGATAATAATGTAAAAAAGGTAGGAAGAAAGGTACTATCAGTACTAGATCTCAAATTCTACTACAAAGCAGTAACCATTAAAATAATTTAGTTAAATAATAACAATTTAGTTTAGTTAAAAAAATTATGTAAAAATTAATTTAAAAAAAAGTTAGTCAGTGGAACAGATTAGGCACACACAGAAGCAAACACAATAGGATATTACTTAATAAACCCAAAAGTTCTAGTTAGTGGGAGAATGACTCACTATTTAACAAAAACTTCTGGGAAAACTGGACAGCAGTCTGGAAGAAATTAGGTTTAGTCCAACACGTCATACCATATGCCAAAATAAACCTTAAATGGATATGTGACCTCGATATAAAAGATCCCATCATAGACTAGAGGAGCAAAGAAGATATTATCTTTTCCATCTATGTATAGGGAATAATTCATGACCAAACAAAGGATAGAGAGGATCACAGAAGGTAAAAAGGACAATTTTGATTATATCGAATTTTTAAAATTTTGTAGAAATAAATCTAATGTAGCAAAAATTAGAAGGGAAAGGGGTAGCTGGGAAACAATCTTTACAAAAAGTTTCTCTGTTAGTTCCAAGACATGTAAGGGGGGGGGGCAGCTACATGGCACAATGGATAGAGTACAGGCCCTAGAGTCAGAAGGACCTGAGTTCAAATCCAGCCTCAGACACTTACTAGCTGTGTGAACCTGGGCAAGTCACTTAACCCCATTTACCTCCAAAAACAAAAAGAAAAGCCCAAAGTATATAAAGAACTGATTCAAATTTATAAGACTAAGAGCCACTCCTTAATAAATGATCAAAGGATAGAAGCACTTAAGTTTTCAAAGGAAGAAATCCAAGCTATCAACAATCATATGAAAAATGCTCTAAATCACTAATTAAAGAAACTCTGAGGTTCTACCTCATAACTATCAGACAATTTGTAACTGCATCAGAAAGTTACTCAATCGTGTATAGTCTTTGACTCAGCACCCTAAAGAAATCCAAGAAAGATGAAAAGGATCTATATGTACAAAAATATTTATATAACATTTCCTTTTGTGGTAGCCAAAAACTGGAAAATAAAGGGGTTTCCTCCTGTTGGGAATGGCTAACCACGTTATGGTACATTAATGTAACAGAATATAATTATGCCACAAGAAATAATGAAATGGGACAATTTCAGAGAAAACTGGGAAGATTTTTATGAACTGACACAAAATGAACTAGAACAATATATACTACAATAACACCATTATGGCAAAAAAAATTTTTGAAAGACTTTAGAACTCTGATCAATGCAATGATAAATCATGGGTCCAGAAGAAGGAAGGTGAAACAGTCGATTCTCCTCCTGAAAGAGGAGATGAACTTAAAATGCAGAAAGAGACACATACCTCTGGACATGGCTCATGTGGGAATTCGTTTTGCTGGAACACACAGATATGTATTTAGCGATGTTTTTCATTTTGTTCTTAATTTGTTCAATGGGAGAGAGGAACAGTGGGAGGGCCAGATTAATTTTTTAAAAACTTATTTCTTGAAAAATAGAAACAATAAATTAAAAAAAAAGGGAGAAAACAAAATATGGGAAGGATCGAATGAAGTAATATGTAGTGATGCTTTCCTAGAGCCAAGAAAATAAAACGTACAACTTCAATAGTGTATGTTTAACCAGCAAAGAACCCTTTTTGATCGCGTCCATTTTCTCAGAGTGGGGGGAAGAATAGGTCAAAAACATTGCTTGCTCTGTCTGAACTGATGGCTAATAGGTCAAGTTTGTGTAGCTTCCTCTTTATAGGAAAGGGCTTCAGGTGATATATGTGAGGAAATGACATGTTGAGAAAAATCATGGATTTAAAAAAGGGGGAAGAAGAGAGTGTACTCCCTACTCTCATGTAAGTTTACATCTCACCAAGAAAATATTACTAGGTAAACACAGACTAAGAAAAGGAAAGAGAAACCTTAAAGCTGGTGTGATTAACTTACTCAAGAGCCCAGGTCCATAATTATATAAAGTTCTTGAGCTAAGAAAAGAAAGCTTCCATTCTCCTAAGCTCTGAAGTCAGCAGGCACAGCCCAGGCATATCTATGATACAGCCTTACATAACAGACTGCTCATGTGCTGTGCAAATCCCAACTACTCACTAAGTCCTCCCCTCCGTCTGCCTCCTCACCTTCTCTGGAGGCAATCCAGGGTATGTTCCGGGCTTTGCCAATCCTATATTCTGACAGAAAGGCTCAGTGACAGAGCTGGCCTCAGCATAGAGCTTCTGGCTGTAGAATCTATAGGCCAAGTGACTGGTGCAGCAGGCTGCCAGGTAAGAGAAAGGAATGTCAGAAGAGGTCCAATTCCTATTTCCCACTGTCTCAATGGCTAAATGAGGTGGAGGGAACATTTGGGCCTGGGCAGACCATTCCAATTAGGCTAATTTACTTCTCCCTAAGTAAAATAAGTGGTATGGCACGTGGTGAGAAAAACTGACCTCTAAGTCGGCAAGTTCTGGGGTCAAGTCCTCCCTACATATGCTGGCTGTGACCCTGTGCAATTGACTCAACCTCTCCACATACTGGAAACCCTAAAAGATTAAATTGCAGGTACCTAAACTGCACTGATGAAGGGTACTCCTCCCAGGGAGTTATATGACCCAGTAAAACCACAGGGCTCATCAAAAAGCAAACAACTTCTTTCCAGGCCATTGCAGTTTGTTAGCATCAATTTTATTTTCATGTGCCAACAACTCTTTCCTTCATCTCCCTTTAAAAGATTTGGCTTCCTTCATAAAGTTTTCCCAGATCAGTACTCTATTTAGCCTGTTCTTTATTCCCTACATCTGTAGCATTTTCAAATATGTGAACTCTCAATTATGTGTAACATATTTCATTGAACACTCTACTGTTCTATTCCCACTACCAAGGATAACTGAAAGGATGGCCATACACAACCATTTGCACTCTACTCTTTTAGCCTGTAAGGTTCAGGAATGAGAACAGTCACTTCTACAGTCTTCTATAACTTCCACAGTGACAAAGACAGTGGCCCACAGCAAGTGGCAATTGCTCGGCCAGCCTTCTAGGAAAGGTTCTATGTGGACATACCCATCACAGTAGGCAATAAGCAGAAAGATACCTTCCATGAGTACCCTAACATGGAACACCTAGGCACTGACCAGCAATTCCAAGGTACTCTGCCTGCTCTTGGTCCTTCAGGCCCTCTAAAGCTTCCAGCATCCAAACAACAGCACAGTGACAACTCTCTACTAGCTGGGTCAGGTCGGCCAAATCAGTTACCTGAAGAAACACAGGTGTGAGATTAGGGAATGCAAGATTACCTCAAGGAAACCCAGGCCATCACTTAGAAGAAATGACAGCAGCAACAGCAATACTCAGCCTGTCCATTTGGGTCCTTTAAGCAAGGCCAAAGCAATAATTTTAGGAAAAGATCTATCACCCAGCTGCATCAACTCAAGAGTACCTTAGAACCACTGAAGAAATCACGAACCATCCTGGTATAGAGTTGGAGTCCGTGAAAATGCGTCTGAGCCAAGGCTTGCTGTTGCTTGGGGCAATCCACAGGAGTCTACAGGGGTAAGAAGGAGCAGAAAAGTAGTTAACAGGGAAGCAAGTATGATGTGAGAGCCTGAGGGCGAGAGAAAGACCAAGAGAGAGGCAGCAAGTGGTTAAGAATTTCTATTGCCAACTCTGAATATCTTGGGCTATCAGCTGGCTGCATGTGGCCCAATGACAAGCCTGTCAAAGTGAGAGTAAAAGTTCCCAGATTTGACCAGGGACCCTCTGCTGAACGGGAGTTTGAGATCGGTCCTTCCCCACCCACTCCCCCTTCATACATCACTTACACTGTCCCGAAGCTGGCGAAGAAGATGACAGTATCTGCCTAAGAAGGCAGAAAAGCCCAGGATAGTGTCCGTGTCATATTTTTTCAGGGTATCACTCTCTAGGACAGAGATGATGAACTGGCAAGCCTCAACAAGGGCTCTAAGTGAGGATGATGGGCCCTTGACACCAAAGCCCAGGGTAACTGCAACCTTGCGGAATAGCTCACCCACTGCCCCAAGGGCTCCTGCCAGCAACCTCTGCAGTTCTAGCCCAAACAGGCATAGCTGGAGGCTAGGGGCCAAGTCTGTGTTTCCTAGGTAACCCTGGACTTCCTGCACGGCCCTGGTGGCCTCATCGTAGCAGCTACTCAGGCATAGCCGCTGGCACCGTTCTAAGGTAAGCTCTAGGAGGCAGAGGGCCCTGCAGGGAGAGAGAGGACGTGAGGGGCAGGCTTCCTCACCAACCAGCACTTTGATCACACAGGTAGATAGCTGTTCACTGAGGAAGCAGGCATCTGCCTCACTCAAAGGATGCCCACTAGCTCCAAAGAGCCTGCAGGCAGCTTCAGCTTGACAAGCCGTTGGGGAAGCAAAAAGGGGAAATTTACAAGGGGTACTTTCATCTTCCAGGAGTACCAGGAAGCTCAGGGCCCACAGGCGAACAGAGAAGGCTGACTGTCGTTCTCCGATTGCTTCTGCTCCCTTCCAAAGCAAAGAGAAGGCGCCTCGGGCAATAGCCTCATAGTCCTGGGATGTACCCACAGGCACATGCTGCACTAGGCAGGCGTGCAATGATTGGGTCAGGCGACGAACGGCTTTTGGGGCCACATGGGCAGTAATATTCCGCAAGAGGACAAAGAGGATCCGTTCCAAGTAGAGGGGTGAGCGATGGGGGGTTGCTGTCAAGTAGCCATCACAGGCCAACTCTGCCAGCTCTAAGAGTATGCCCAGGTGCTCAGGGCAAGCCAGCCCAGCCACCACTTGCTGGTTACAGGCCCTGAGAATGCCATCACATGCCAGTCGTTGTTCTGTTGCAAGTGAGCGGCCCGTGGAGCTATCCAGAGGTCTGGACAGGAACTCCTGAAAGGAAAGGAGTTTGTAAATCAGATTACCAAGAGAAGGAAGGAGGTAGAGAAAGGTGGCTGGATATCATGATCATTCAGTAATAATGTTTCCCTTTCATCTTATTATCTTAACACAAAGGAAGGGAAAGTTTTTACCTCCAAGACACTCCAGCTTGGCATCTCATTTGCTACTTAGGTCCTCTCTCACTGATAACACTACTCAATGTTGGTTGGTAAAAAACTCAGCAAGTCATTCCAATCTCTAAGAGGCAAAAAGTACCCTGCCCCACCAACCACCCTAACCTTCAGTTCAACCAGCAAAGCCTTGGCCTCCTCTTGGCTGCTCGTCCATTTTCCAAAGTCTGCTCCTTTAAAGTTCCTCATGGCCCATATGAGCTGCCAAAACAGACAAAGAATTGAGAGGTAGTTAGCTAGGTCCAGCTAGATGGAAAGGTAAAGTCAATATTAAGTAAGTGTGCAAAAGCCCATGTCACCCCATTTATCAATCTCTCATTGATAAGGAATGACCTTTCCCCACTTAGACTACACATCAAATTGTCTTACACCACCTAGGATTCCTCTCTCTATTAGATACAACCCTCATTCACCTTGAAGGTTATAAAAATGAGACACTGGCTCTAGCAGATATTGTCCTGATGGCAAGTCTTTCAGAGACTAGCCTAAATAAATTCAAAAAAAGTTAATCACAAGATAGTTTGCCACTAGGTGATAAATTCATTTGGACTCAGCTACACAAGAATTCAGTTACTTATTTAGGCAAGGGCTATGGACGAAGTCCTAGTGGGGATCACAGACCCATCTTTGAAGCAATACAATGTTTATTTGTGTATCGTGTGCTGTATCCTTCTTCCAAACTAGAAGCTGACTGAGGGGGCCATGTGACCCTGGACAAGTCATTTAATGCTTCAGAATCTGTTTCCTCACATGGCCACATGGTGCTTGGAAATTTTATCTTACAGAGGTATAACGACAACAACAATGGCAGCTAGCATTTACACAGTGCGATAAAGTTTACAAAGTACAAACGTTGCCTCATTCTATCCTCACAACCTTGTGAGGTAGGTGGTAATATCTCCATTTTACAGATGAGGAATGTAGAGGTCAAGTGACTTGTCCAAGATCACACAGCTACTAAGTATCTGAGGCAGAATTTTTATCTCCAGGTCCTATACTCCATCTACTGTGCTACCTTGCTGCCACCCATGAAAAAAGCTCTTTCTTAAAGTTTTACTTATACTTTACTAATAGGCACAGTTCTCAGCTGAGAAGGTAATAGGAATGGGAGATCTGAGGGCAGATGAAAAGATTTGGAAGAACTGATGTGAAGAGTGGGATAATGAGTCAATTAGGGACATTTAAAAGGATTGACTTGCTGTAGTAAGAGCCCAATTGAGTTTGTGTAACATAAATCTGTAGTCCATCCAGTCAGCGTGGTTTTACTTATTTTATCCTGCTTTATTTGGGAGCACTTGAGTAGGGATGAAGGCAGAGGCAGGGGACAGTGAGAGCAATCCAGGGCTGAGACTTAGGAGGGCAAGACTGGTGACTGGATAAGAGAGAGAAGAGGAAACAGTAGACTTGAAGTGGTTCACTAAGCAGGATATAGTCAGTACAGGGATGATGGCCTGGTAAAGAACTAAAGAGTCAAGGGATTGGAGATCCTGGTGAGGAAGAACAGGCTCTAGGGTCATGAAGCCAAAGGACAGAGGTAGAATGACAACATAATCAGATAAGAGAATTTCAGGATTTATAGACACAGAAGTGGAGCATTTATGAGTGATGTTAAGATCCAGAATATGATCATCCCTATAGCTCAGTCCCTTTAACTCTCTACAGTCCAGCTTCCAGTTTCATCATTCAACCAAAACTGCTCTCTGCTATTCTAATGGCTTCTTCTCAATCTTCATCCTTCTTGACCCTTCTGTAGCTTCGGCACGTCAATCACCATCTTTGATACTCTTCTTTCTCGGTTTTCATGACATTACTCTCTCTTGGGTCTCCTCCAACCTATGTGACTGATCACTCAGTCTCATTTTCTGGATCTTCATCTAAGTCACACCCAGGAACCATGGATGTGCCATAGGACTCTGCCCTGGGTCCTCTTCTCTCTTTTCAACCAGAGGTTAGCAGCCTGCTTTTGTAAGTCTGTGAGCTAAGTATGTTTAGTTTTTGGTTTTTTTTTTTAACATTTAAAGTGGTTTAAAAAAATCAAAAGAATACTATTTCCTGCCATAATAATAGTTACAACTCAACAGCGTTTGTCAAAAAAAGTCGACTTCAAATGTTGCTCTTTTAAGGATCAGTGGGGAGTGGTTTATTTTGATATTGAGTTAGAAGACAAGGCCTTATGTAGTAACACTATTGTTGTTGATCAGTCATGTATGACTTTTTGTGACCCCGAGGACACCGTCCATGAGGTTTGCTTGGCAAAGACGAGTGGTTTGTCATTTCCTTCTCTGGTAGATTAAGGCAAACCGAGATTAAGTGACTTGCCTGGGTCACACACCTACTAAATGTCTGAGGCGGGATTTGGAATCAGAAATCAGATGTTCCTGACTCCAGGTCCAGCATTCTATCCACCAAGCCATCTAGCTGCTAATAACACAAAGCTGTGCTAAAAGAATATATCAACATGTACCAGACTAAGCACTTGTCACACAACATTCCCAATTCACACAAAAGCAATGGTCAGAAAAATGAGAAAACTTTAACTGAAAGCAGAATTTCTCGACAAAAATTAAAAATGAAAAATTTCCAAGTGGCTCATTTGTTAGCCAAGCAAGTTCATTAAATTTTAAATGCATTTACAGCAGCCAAAGAAATGCATCCAGAGAAAACAAACTAGTTTAAAAAATTTCAGCCTTTTGGCTCAATTAAAATCATATGCTTGTGGATTGATATCAGTATTTGGCATACCTATGTGAAAAGACATTTTCAAAGATGAAATACATAAAACTCTCATTACAGATCAGCATTAACTGATGACCACTTGTAATCAATTTTAATGAGAGGGAACACTTTGGACCCCAATTAAGCCAAATATCCCCAGAAAAAGAATTCTATTTTACTCATTAATAGACCTGTATTTAAAAAAAAAAAACCTGCACCCAACTATTATTAGATTTTTAATCTCATCAATAAAAATCATAAAAGTTTGTTTTCTCTTGTTACATAAGCACCTACAAAATATCCTCAATTTTGCCTCTTGGATCATAAAGCCTAAAATATCTACCATCTAGTCCTTTTACCAAAAAAGTATTCCCTATTCCATAACGCCATCCTATTTCCCTTGGTGGTCTCATCACTTCCCATGATTTCAATTCTCATCTCTACTTATCCAGCTCCAATCTCTCTCATCTCCACTGCCTAGTAGACATTTCCAAACGGAGGTCTCCTGGATAGCTGAAACTCAATATGTCCAAACTGAACTCAGTATCTTTTCCTCAAAACTCTTTCTTCTTCCTAATTTCCCTATTCGTGGGGAGGGTCGGTACCCCCATCCTCCCAATCACTCCAGCTCGGACCCTGGGTGTCATCCGTGACTCCTCACTGTTCCCCTCCTCCTCCATATCCAATCTGCCTGCTGCCAAGGCCTGTAGATTTTACCTTGCTTCCATCTATCAGGGCCTGGCACACAGTAGGGGCTTAATATCGGTGTTTTATTCACTTAACTATTCATTAGAACAAGATGTCATCATAGAGAGATCTTTCCCTTAACAACTTGGCTGAATTGAAGATGACTCTTGGGGACCCGCCTCGTCCACACAAGTGGATTCCACTCTGGCTCATCCCTTCTTTGCGCAGGTGACGCTCACAAGGTCCCCTCCCCGCCCCCGCCTCACGGCTCCCATGACCGCCCCTCCCCCATCCAGCAAACACTCCCGCCCGGGGTCCGTAGGCCAGGCCGAGCGAGAGTCACTCCGGCCTCGGTCTTTTTCACTTTAGACCAAAAGTTCGGCCTGCCGCTTCACCCCGACTCCACCGCCTCATGCAAAACAAGCGAGGCCGCTTCCAGAGAACCACGCCCTCCCCGCTGCCCCTTCTACCTTCCCCAATCGTAAGACGAAGATCCGGGATGGGGAAAGGCGCCCCACACTTACCTTCGGTCGGTGTCGGGGAGCCACGAGTAAACAAGACCTCAGAGAGACTAGCAGACCGTACCACACTCTTCGCGCGCCGGCCCTTCATTCAAATATCAGAGTCCGGCCAATCAGCGGGCGTATAGTCATTTATGCGCGACCCGCATGGGATGCCGGGACTCGTAGTTCGTCATCCCTAGCCCTGTCCCGAACAGATAATCACCATCCTTGCCCTCCTCGCCCCATGCGGGTTGGTGGTGGAGCTTCAGGGTGGGGCTTACTTTTGGCAGTTTGGGGCGCAGAGCCCTAAAACAGAATTCTATCTCTCGCTTTGCTTTTCGTCTTCGAGGAAGATTGGCCCTCCCCCTGCTGCAGATCCGGTGCCTTCTTGGAGAAGGAAAAGTGGCAACAGAGGGGAGGAAAAGTTTGATTTTTAAAAATAACTTTTTCATTGGAGTTAGTGCTGCTTGTGAGTCCAGGGCCTGTTATTTCCTGGACTTTGTACAATCGTTTCCTTTTTTCTTCACTCTATCTTTCTCTGCCTTTTGAGCCTCGGTGACCCAAGGATTACAACAGATTTTTTTTTTCTTTTAATGATTTTGAGTTTGGGGCTGAATGTTATTTCAGAGTGGTTTGGGGTTTGGTTTTTATTTTTTTTTTGGCCGGTTTTCCTTTTTTTTTTTTCATTTTCCGATACTCATTTCGCAATGTTTATATTTTGTTTTCTTACAGAAATTCTTGCTAACCAGTCCAACTTTTTAGCATTTTCTAAAAACTTTTTTGTTATTTTGTGCTGCTACGCATATGCCCCAAAGAGGCCAAACATCCAAATAAAAGCCCCAGAATATTTAAATATTTATAGCTGCAAAGGTCGGGAAAGAAAGAGGACACCATTCAATCGAGAGATGGCTAAGCATGCTGTGATACACGAATGTAATGGAGTATCACTTGTGACTTAATAAATGATGAATATGACAAATGGCGTGCAAACTCGTGCAAAGTAAAACGAGCAGAATAAGATAAACTGTATACACAGATTACAACAATAGAAAATGGAATAAGAGCAGCAAAAACAAAAGCCTGAATGAAAGTGGACCTTGTGATCAAGTTTCACCCTAAAACAAAAAAGAGAGAGAGAGAAAATGCACTACTCTCCCTTTGAAGAAGGAGAAAATTATGGATGTGGAATATTACATGTAATGTATTGATTAGTTTTGATGAACTGGGTTTTTTTCCTCTTTTAAGTTCTTTGTTACTAGGGATTACTTTAGGTAGGGGAAGGGCAAGGATATATTTGGAAATAAAGGTGATATAAAAACAAAAGACATCAATAAAAGTAAAAAATAAATTTTTGCCAGTGACAATTCTCTCAGGACGAATTCATTGTATTTCGTAGAATACAAAGACTGTACTTGTGACAGTTGATGATGTCTAAAGGAGTAAACAAAAAATTGTTTCTGCTCATGTACATGTGGTACTGACTTACTGAATGTGGACAACCTATTCATATGCTAATTGTTGGTTCAGATTATCTGTGGTTAGGTAATTCTAGTATTTTGCTTTGTAGTAGCATTACCCAATAATTGTACTGACTTATAATTTTTTATTTACTCAGTCAGGCATGAGCACTTATTAAATATCTACTATGTGCCAAGCACTGTGCTAAATGCTGGGGATACAGAGAAAGTTAAAAGACAATTTGAGCTCCAAGGAGCTCTCAGTCAGATGGGGAAACATGCAAACAACTATGTACAAACAAGATAGAGACAGGATAAGTAGGAGACAATTAATAGACAGAAGGCACTAGCATTCTTATAGAAGGTTGGGATTTTAGCTGAGACTAGGCTAGAAGGCAGAGAAGAGAAAAGAGTTTCCAGGGTGGAAGTGGGAGTGGGGAAGGAAAGTGGAAAGGCAAGTGGAAAAGCCTAGAGTGCAGAGTCTAACGAACAGCAACGAAGACAGTATCTGTTAGTGGATCATAGATTATGTGATGGGCTTTAATAACTAAGAAGCCTGCAAAGGCAGGAAGGGGCAAGGTTATGGAAGGCATTAAAAATCAAACAGGATTTTATCATGGAGGTAATAAGGAGCGGATAGACTGCTAGATGATTCAGTGGATAGAGCACTGGCCTGAAGTCAGGAAAACCTGAATTCAGAATCTCAAATACTTAACTAGCTGTGTGACCCTGGGCATGTCACTTAACCTATGCTTGCTTCAGTTCTTCAAATGTTTGTTCAGTTATGTCTTACTCTTTGTGGGCCTGTTTGGGATTTTCTTGGCAGAGATACAGGAGTGGTTTGCCATTTCCTTCTCCAGCTCATTTTACAGATGAGGAAACTGAGGCAAACAGGGTTAAGTGACTTGCCCAGGGTCACACAGTTAGTGTCTAAGGCCAGATTTGAACTGAGGAAGATGTCTTCTCAACTTCAGACCTAGTGCTCTCTCCACTTTACCACCAACCCACCCGTAGAGAGTATAAATACCAACAAATCTTTGGAGCTTCACTGTCTTTGTAAGAAGATAACAAAACCATTAACACAGACATAGCCAACTGGGAGTAAGAATGCTATGACAGTTGCTGAAGTGTTATGAGAGAATTATTTCTCAAGGTATGGCTTACCTGCTAGAATCTACTCTAAGGCAGAGACTTTGGAAGCAAACAGCTTCTTACTGCCATAAGGGTCTGCCCCGAGCCTTCATATGCCTCAGACTCTTCCTAAGCTGGGGTCTCAGTCTACCTTCTGAGTTGGAAAAAGAACTGAGCTCAGTGTCAGGTAGAAGTGCCACTTTAGGAAGCAGGGAGTTGTCTATTTCTTGAATAATAATAGCTTACATTTATGTAGTGCTATAAGATTTGCAAAAGGATTTATGTTGTCTCATTTAATCCTCACTTAATCCAGTTTATTGGAACTTCTGGCCAGATGGACAGCCGAACTGGAAGCAAAGTGCCTAGGTCCTGCATATTTACTTCAGCAGAACCCTGAAATTCACACCAGACTGAATAATGATTGAGAAATCCAATGAGAAACTATAAGTGACATCATCTATCATACCAAAACTGCACAAAAAGTAAGTCAGCAGCCTATAGACAACAGGAAAAGGACTTGCCCAACCATCTATACTAGCAAAACCAACAATAGCCCTGCCCAGGAAAATCTGAGAAGGAAATGTATAGCCTGCAAGGGGTGGGGCAGCATCCTGGGAGGGTTCTCCTGAGAAAGCGCCCACCCCATTAGTTGGAAAGCCCCGATGAGGGGAATTTGGAAGCCCCAGTGAGTAGCAACTGGCAGGCCATAGAGATGCCAATTATCCTGGTGCTATAGTGCTCAGACTAGGACATCCCAAGTCTAGGAACTCTGAGGTCTCTAATACTCCATCCTGAGATGCCAGAAAGGGCTCTAAACATGTAGATCTCAAAGAATCAGGGGGACCATACCCTAGGAAGTGGAGATTCACAGAACAACTCAAGGGAGCCACAATGTGACCAAGCATGGCCAACCTTCACACTCAAATTTGCCTCTTTATAGGAAAGAAGTGCCATACCAGTGAAACTACCAAAAGATTACTTTATTGTGCTGGAAAAAAAATAACAAAATTTATATAGAGGAACTCACTATTTGCCAAAAACTGCTGGGGAAAATTGGAAAGCAGATTGGCTAAGAATGAAGGAACATCTCACACTGATGTGTGATAAGTTTTAAATGGGTACATGACTGTCTTTGGAAGGATGACATTGTAAACAAATTAGAAGCACAGGAAAGCATATAATCAGATCTATGGAGAAGGGAAAGAGATCATGACCAGATAAGGGACAGAGAAGGTCACAGAAAATAAAATGGACAATTTGGATTACATAAAATTAAAAAGGTTTTTGCATAAGCAAAACCAGTGAAGTTAAACATAGAAGAAAAGCAAGTAAATGGGGGGAAAAAATCTTTGCAGCAAGTTTTTCTGATAATGATCTCAGTTCTAAGATATATATGGAACTGATTCAAATTTGCAAGACTAACAGAGCCATTCCCCAATTGATAAAATGGTTTAAGGGTATGAACAGCAAGTTAGTTATCAGCTATCAATAGCCAAATGAAAAAATGCTCCAAAGCACAAATAATCAGAGAAACGAAGATTAAAACAATTCTGAGATTCCACCTCATACCCATCAGCTTGGAAAGCTGACAAAAAAGGAAAATGCAAATATTAGAGGGACTGTGGAAAAAGAGATACTGTAGTAGTGAACTGTGAACTGGTCTAGCCATTCATACACACACACACAATACATATGTAAATATATGTAGGTGTGTGTGTATTCATGTGTGATATATGTGTATGTATGTGTGTCTATATTTATAACTATATATATGTATATATATATATACACATATATAAATTTTGGGAATGGGGACCATGGCCAACCTGGGAATTTGTTTTGCTTTACTATGCATATTGTTACAAGAGGTTTTGTTTGCTTTTTCAATGGGAAGGGGGAGGTAGGAAAGAAAAATACGGCTTTTTGTTCATTAAAAAAATAAAATTTGATTTAAAAAAAAAGGCCAGAGCAATGATCAAGGCACTGCGAACACAATACATCAAAACCACAGACTACCATTGGGGGAATGGGTCAGATTTCTGAAAAAGTCAGTGGAATATAATGATAGACCTTCAGTTAAATAGACCTTGAGAAGAACAGCCTGCTTTTCTGTTATAGAGTCATTGTGAGAGCTGGATAAAAGTTCAGGATATGATGTTTCTGTTGTAACAAAAGAGTTACAGAATTCAAGAAAGTGCCTCCAGGAACCTTGGTACAGACAATAGGGAAGGGCTGATGGGGGAGGCAGCTCCTGTCTATCCTCCAGTTGGAGAGGCTCCTTGTTGTTTGTCCTGCATTCTCGAAGAGGACCATGATATCATGGAGGTGATACCATGACATGCAAGTGAATTAGATTTCAATGAGGGAGGGCTGTGCAAAGTCACCAGCCTCATTTCTTCTCTGGAGCCATCTGGGTCCAGTGGCCACATACGCATCAGGAGGACTGGGGATGGCCCCAGATGTAACAGAAGACTGGCCTTTTAAAGCTAGGGTCTTAAGGTCTGTGATGACTAACTTTTAGACTTGGCTCTCCTCAGCAATACAAGGTTCAAAGCCAGCTCCAAAAGACTCAAGATGGAAAAAGCTTTCCACATCCAGAGAAAGAAATATGGAGTCTGAGTGCAGATTGAGGCAAACTATTTGCTCTGTCTTTTTCTTACCTTCTTTTTTGGTTTTGTTTCTTCTTTCTCATGATTCATTCCATTGGTTATAATTCTTCTTTGCAACTTGACTACTGTGTAAATAAGCTTAATGCAAGGGTATATGCAGAACCTATATCAGATTACATGCTGTCTTGCTGGGTGGAGAGGGAGGAGAGGGAGGGAGAAAAATGTGGAACTCAAAAACTTGTGGAACTAAGTGTTGTAAACTAAAAATAAAAAATAAATTAAAAAAAAAAAGCTAAGGTCTTTAGCAGGTCTCAGTTTGACCGAGGCAATGCCCATTCAGTGACTAGGGCTAGATCAGAGAGTCTGCTAAGGAACAGAGGGTACTCATAGGAGACTGTCAAAGCCAGCCTGAACCATATACAAGTTCAGAATTGGGACTGCAGATCAGCAGGTCTCTGAATGTTGAAAGCCATTCAAATACTCGGGAATGGTAGAAGTGCCAGGACTATATAGCAAGTAAAATTGATGAAATAAGCAGAGACAAAGAGGAAACAAATAATCACTTTTTTTTCAAATAATGTGATGGTTTAGAGTACCCTAAAGATTTAACTAAAATTAATCAAAACAATTAACAACTTCAGCAAAGCATCAAGTTATAAAATAAACCTACGTAAAGTATCAGCTTCTCTGTATATCACCAGCAAAACCCATTGTGAAAGGAGGATTGACTGAAATGACTGAGGAATCAAGGGTTTGAGCTTCTAAGCATATCAATTTATTAAGCAATGCATACTAATTGCCTAACAAACCAGGACCAGGCCCTCAGCTTTGGCACTGGACTCTGAATTCAGATTTTTATGCATTAAAAACACATAAGATCAATTAATTAAAAGAAAACAATTAACCAGGATATAAAATTAGGTAATCTGATTTCTAATGGAGGAAAGATTAGGGACTTTCCAAGTTGGGAGGGGAAGAGTAAACAGACACAATTCCCTGAAATCAGAAAAAGGGATGTCTCACTCCCCCACGAGTGTCTGTATTCAATCAAAGGAACACGGAAACAATAACTGAATGACCAGCATGGGGCCAGTTTTCAGATAAGACATATGTACTGTTTGAAATGCTTAATTATGAGAAAACTCCTTGCATGTATCTTCAGATTTGACTGGATTTCTGGTCAGCATAACCTAGGTCCTTAGTTAAGGGTCTTTAAAGCAGTAGGTAGAGGTGGTCCAGTTTCCCAGTCACTCAGGGCTAGGTTCAAACAATGCAATAAGGTTTTTTCACAATTCCCACAGAAATTGGACTAGACCCATAATTGAATAGGAAGGGAACTGAATTAGCTCCAGAATTGAGTGACAAGATATAGTCAGTGTGGTTCACTCAATTCCCATTACCACTTGCTACTTTAATTTTTTCACTATCAAGCAGAGAAAGAAAAAAAAATATTTTAAAAATAACCATAGAACATATAAAAATCTGGAAAACTGATTACTTTTTGTGGGGGACAATCAGGGTTAAGTGACTTACCCAGAGTCACACAGCTAGTGAGTATCTGAGGCTGAATTTAAACTCAGGTCCTCCTAACTCCAGGACTAGTACTTTATCCACTGTGCCACCCTGATGCCCCTGGAAGACTACCTACCAAGACACACATAGGAATTACGTAAATAAAACTACAAAATACTCAACACAAGTAAAGATAGACAAATAATTGGAGAGTTATTGTTTGTGAGTAGATCGTCCATATGATAAAAAAAAATTACCTAAATTAATTTCTGAATCCAACAGGATGTCAATCAAATTAGAAAAATGTTACTTTAATGAACTAGGAAAATTATAATATCATTTATCTGGATGAACAAAAGGTCAAGAATCTCATGGGATATAATGGGGGCGGGGGGGGGGGGAGTATGAATGAAAGAGACCTAGCAAGTACCAGATCTTAAATTATATTACAAAGTAGTTATCATCAAAATTATCTGCTACTAGCTAAAAAATAGAAAAGTTGATCATTTGAATAGATTAGTTACCCAACATGCAAAAGCAAACAAACACTGCGGCATAGAGTTTGCCTCAAAGATTTCAGTTTATGTAATAGGGACTCACTATTTGACGACTGGTGGAACAACTAGAAAGCAATCTGGCATAAATTAGGTTTAGCCCAACATTTCATACCATATACCACAGTAAGCTGCAAATGAATTACATGGCCTAGGTGTAAAACATAACATAAACAAATTAGAAAAGGAGAAAAGGAGAGAAGGAAATACCATTTACAGTTATGAAGAGGAGGAAGAGGCCTTGACCAAAAACAGTATAGAAAAGATTATAGGAGATGAATTGGATAGTTTGATTATATAAGATTGAAAAGGTTTTGTGCAAACAAAATCAATGCAGTTGGTATTAGAAGGGATACGGTTGAGTAGGGGGCAGTCACCAGGTCGGCTAGAGTGTCCATAGAGTCGGGAGGGACCTTCTACCCTTCTTCACACGTGGCCGCTGGAAGACCAGGAAGTAGAGGCTACATATCCCAGAGTTCAACACTCTCTCCTTCCTTCTGCTGTGGCTGCCGTTGGGTGTACGTAGCGCCGCAGCCGTGGCCATACGATACCCCATGGCCGTGGGCCTCAACAAGGGCCACAAAGTTACCAAAAACGTTTCGAAGCCGCGACGCTATCGCCGCCGTGGGGGCTTGACCAAACACACCAAGTTTGTGAGAGATATGATCCGGGAAGTGTGTGGATTTGCCCCTTATGAGAGGCGCGCCAAGGAATTGTTAAAGGTCTCTAAGGATAAGAGAGCACTTAAGTTCATCAAAAAAAAGGGTGGGAACTCACATCCGGGCTCAGCAACGGCCTAGTTCCCATGAGGAAGGCTGCTGCCAAGAAGGACTAGAAGGACTAAACTGGACCCTGCGCCAATCTTTCCCACTTACCCAATAAAGATTTTACAAATAGAAAAAAAAAAAGAAGGGATACGGTTAATTGGAAAAAATCTTTACAACAAATTTCTCTGATGAAAAATATGCTAAGCTATAAGGAATTGATTCAAATATATATAAAACAAGAGCTATTCCCTCTATACTATATATATGTGTTCTAATGATTGAATAGGTAGTTATTAAAAGAAGAAATATAAGTGAACAACTATTGTACTTTAAATGTCATAAATTATTAATAATAATAGAATTACCAACTGAAACATCTCTGAGGTTCTACTTCATACATATCAGGTTATCAAAGATAAAAGGGAAGGAAAGGAAGAAAAAAATAAAAATGACAATGGGCAGAGAGGTAACCTGTGGGAGCAGGTTCTTCTAATGCTTTTCTAGCGTATCTTTGAAATTCTGGAAAGCAATTTGGAATAATACCCCAAAAGTTACTAAACTGCATACTCTTTGATCCAATGTTACCACTACTAGGCAATCAAAAGAAAGAAGGAAAGGACACATTTGCACAAAAATATTTAAAGAAGTACTTTTTATTATAGCAAAAAACTGGAAACAAAGTCTTCCAGAAATTGAGGGATGACTAAACAAATTATGGTATAGGAATATAATTGAACATCAAATATCCCCCCAACAGAAGAATTATTTGCCACATGTAGAGAAATTACAGCTGAATTCACAGAACAAAAAAAACCCAAATGGTAGCAAACACCTCTATGAATTACATTGGAAAACATTAATCTAAGGGAGGCGAACCTGCGGCCTTGAGGCCACATGTGGCCCTCTAGGTCCTCAAGTGAGGCCCTTTGACTGAATCCAAACTTCATAGAACAAATCCCCTTAATGAAAGGATTTGTTCTGTAAAACTTGGACTCAGTCAAAAGGCTGAACTCGAGGACCTAGAAGGCCACATGTGACCTTGAGGCCTCAGGTTCCCCACTCCTGCTTTAGTTCCTTACATACTCCTCCTCTTACCAGCCTCCATACACACTACAGAGAAGCATAATCCAACACAAGCCAACCCTTGACCCCCTAGGCTTAATCCTGGATTCACATTGGTATCTATTCCTACTGCAAAGATTTTTCTGGCACACGTTACCTGTCTTCCTTTCCCTTCCACCACAAGTGACAGATATACTGTCTGTCCAGCCACATAGAGAAGAGGGAAGTGTGTTGCCTTATGCATCTGGTAGTAACTAGGTTAGGGATTCCAGAGGCTATAGAGACTCTGTAACACAATGCTGCCAAAGTAATTTTCTTTAAATGCAGATCTGACCACATCACTCCTCTGCTCAATCAACTCTAACGACTTTCTGTTGCTTCTAGGTTAAAGTCTTACACAAGTACCAAACTTTTCAGGAAATATAGCTGGAGTGGGGGGTTCAGGGCGGGGGATGCAGCTAGCTGGAACAGTGAGTAGAGTACCAGCCCTGGAGTCAGGAGGACCCGAGTTCAAATGTGACTTCAGACACGACACATGTACTAGCTGTATGACCTTGGGCAAGTCAACCCCAATTTCCCTGCCAAAAACAACAACAAACAAACAAACAAAAAGAAATATAGCCGGAACGCCCAAACCAGGGAAAGAGAAAGGAAATAAAGAGAATTGTAGAAGAATATGATTAATTAATATCAACTCAAAAAATTTAAATAAAATCCTAACAAGAGGATTTTTCAAAAAGCATCACTCACTATGAGTAAGTTGGATTTATACTAGGGACTCAGGGATAGCTCAACATTATTAAAACAACATAATTAATCATAATAAAACAAAAAATATTGAATACCACACGAATATATCAATAGATGTGGAAAAAAGCCTTTGACAAAATACATTATCAATTTATGCTCCTGCAAACCCAAAAAATACAAATACAGAGCAGGAGTTATTAACCTTTTTTGTGTCATGAACTTCTTTTAACAGTATGGTAACACTTATGAACTCTTTAGAGTAATGTTCTTAAATGCATAAAATATATAGGATTACAAAGGAAACCAATTTTACTGAAATAGTTACCAAGATATTTTTTTTATTTCATAGACCCCAGGTTAAGAACCCCTTGTCATAGAAGGATCTTTTAAAAAAAAATTTTATTTAGTATTTTATTTTCCCTAGTTACATGTAAAAATGATTTTTAACATTCACTTTTAAAACTTTGAGTTCCAAATTCCCTCTCTTCTTCCCTCCCTACCCTCTGTCATTGGGGAAGGCGAACACTTTGATATAGTTATATGTGTGTAGTCATGCAAAACATTTCCATAATAATCATGTTGTGAAAGAAAACACAAATAAAGTCAATAAAAATAAAGTAAAAAAATATGTTTCAATCTATATTCAGGCACCATCTGTTCTTTCTCTGGGAATGGATAGCATTCTTCATCATAAATCCTTCAGCGTTGTCTTGGATCATTGTATTACTGAGAATAGCTAAGTCATTCACAGCAGATCACTGCATAATATTGCTGTTACTTTGTACACAGTACATTTCACTTTGCATCAGCCAACGTAAATCTTTCTAGGTTTTTCTGAGAGCATCCTGCTGATCATTTCTTATAGCACAACAGTATTCCATTATAATCACATACCACAATTAGTTTAGCCATTTCCCAACTGATGGACATCCCCTTAATTTCCAATTCTTTGCCACCAGAAAAGAGCTGCTATAAATATTTTTGTACATGAAGGTCCTTTTCCTTTTTGGTTTTTATCTCTCTGGGGATACAGACCTAGTAGTGGTATTGCTAGGTCAAAGAGAATGTATGGTTCTATAGCCCTTTGGGCATAGTTCCAAATTGCTCTACAGAATGATTGAATCAGCTCACAATTCCACTAACAATGCACCAATGTCTCTTTTTTCCCACATCCCCTCCAACGTTGGTCATCTCATAGAAAGATCTTTTAAAAATATAAGAAGTATTTATCTAAACCCAAAAGTTAAAATTATATGTAAGAGGGAAGACTAGAAGCTTTCCTAGTAAATACAGGAGTAAAGCAAAGATGCCTCCTTTCTCCACTATTATTACACCCAATTCTAGAAATGCTAGCAGTTGCAATAAGATGAGAAAGAAATTTAGACACGAAGCAAAAAGGAAACAAACCTATTCTTATTTGCTGGTGACATTCTGATTTTCTTAGAAAATCTTAAAGGCAGCTAGAGTCAGGAAGATTTGTGTTCAAATCCTGCTTCAGACACTTACTAGCTGTGTGACCCTGGGCAACCTCTAACTGCCTCAGTTTCCTCAACTGTAAAATGGGGATCCTAGAACCTGCCTCAGAGAGTTGTTGTGAGGCTCAAATGAGATAAGAGCTTATTCCCTTTCCCCTCCTTCCTAAGGAATCAGCAAGAAAACTAACTGAGAAGATTAATAGCTTCAGTAAAGTTGTAGCCTAAAAAAGAAATCCACAAAATTCAATTGTATTTTTAAATAATACTAACAAAATCCAAGAAGCAATAAGATAAGTGGAAGTCCCATTCAAAATAACTACTAGATGTGTAAAATATTTGTGTGAAATACCTAAGCACACTGAATACCTATATAGATAAATTTACAAAAGATTTCTTAAATAGAGCATAACTCAAATAATTGAAGGAATATTCAGTGCTCATGCATAGACCATGCTAATATAAGAAAAATGACAATACTACCAAACTTATAGATTTAATGTTATATAACACAAACTACCAAAGGGATATTTTCTGGGCTAGACCAAATAATAACAAAATTCATTTTTAGGAATAAGAGACCTAGAATATCAAGGATAATGATGAAAACAGACTAAGAATGAAAGAGATAAAATACTTCCAGATCTCAAGATATATTATAAAGTAGCTATCATCAAAATTATTGCATACTGGTTATAAAATAGAAAAGTAGATCAATGGAGCAAATTAAAAAAGGAAAAATCAGAAATATTTTAACTAAATAACTCAATGTTTGATAAACCTCCCCAAAATTACTCTCATATATAATTCCCTATTTCACAAAAAATTAAGAGAAAGCATTCCACAGGAAATTGAGGTTAGAACAATATCATATACTGTGTCTCATAATGAATTCTACTTAACATTAATATCATATAACAAAATTACAAGAGAACCAGTTATCTTTCACACAAATGGACAAACAAGAATTAGGCAATTATGGAGTACTATTGTGCTATAAGAAATGGTGAGCAGGCAGACTTCAGAAAAACCTGGAAAGACTCTGACGCTGAGTGAAATGAGCAGAACCAGGAGAACACTGTACACAGTAACACCAACACTGTGCGATGACTGACTTTGATAGACTTAGCTCTTCTCAGCTATGCAAGGATCTAAGACAACTCCAAAAGACTGATGATGGAAAATGCTATCCACATGCAGAAAAAGAACTATGAAGTCTGAATGCGGGTCAAAGCATACTATTTGCTCTCTTTGTTTTGTTTCTTCTTTCTTGTGGTTCCTCCCATTGGTTCTAATTCTTCTTTACAATACGACCAATGTGAAAATATGTATAATATGAATGTGTATGTAGAGCCTATATCAGACTGCATGTGGCCATCTTGGGAATGGGTAGGGAGGGGGAAGAAAATTTAGAACTCAAAATCTTATAGTAAATGTTGAAAATGTAAATAAATTTTAAAAATAAAATCTTTCTGAAAAAGAATTAGAGGCGATTACAAAAAATAAAAAAGATTACATGAAATTGAAAACTTTTTAGCAATATAAGTAGAACAAGAGGGGAAGCAAGTGAAAAAACCACGAATCAAATAGTGTGTGTGTGTGTGTGTGTGTGTGTGTGTGTATGTGTGTGTGTGTATGTGTGTATGAGGTAGGTAAAGTGGTTCAGGATGGTATATGGAAGAGGAATTAGGACCATAGATTTACATCTGGAAAGGATGTTAGAGGTCATCAAATCTAACCTCCTCATTTTACAGATCAGGCCTTGAGAGGTTAACTAACTTTGCCTAATGTCACACTATTACTAAGTATCTAAGGAAGGATTCAATTAGACTCATTCTGCTTAGTCTCACAAAAGATCTAACAAGACATAACAAGGTGGAAGTTACAGAGGGGCGTATTTAGGCTTAATTTAAAGAAAAACTTTCTCACAATTAAAGCTATCTGCTAGGGGTAGTGGGAGAATTCTTAACAAAACAAAAGATAGAGATGATCATAAAGATAAAACAGATAAATTTTCAATATCTAAGATTTTAAAGCTGGTGAAGAAACAAATCAATGCAAATAGGAAGAGAAAGGAAGCTGTGGATTAGGGGGCAGGGGGGAATCTTTGCATCAGATATCTTGGAGAAAAGTCTAATATCTAAGATCTATAGAGAAATAACTCAAATATGTAAGATTGAGTCATCCTTCAATGTATAAGTGGAATGTAAAAGACAGGAACAGGTCTCATAGGATCATAGATTTAGAGCTGGAAGGGACCATAGAGGCCAGCAAGTTCAACCTCCTCATTTTACCGCTGAAGAAACCACTTAGAGCTTAAGTGAATCGTCCAGAGTCCCACAAGCAGTCAGCATGTGAGGCAAGATTTGAGCCCCAGTCTTCCTACCTTCAAATCTAACATATCCATCCTACTGAGCCACGAGCATTGCGAAGTGTTAACAACCACATGGAAGTCTGTTCTAAATCACTAATAATAAGAGAAGTACAAATGAAAACTATTCTGAGGTTTCACTTCAGCTATTTGGCAAAGACAATGAAAGTTGGAAATAGTAAACATTGGAGGCTCATTGGAAAGATGGGTACATAATACAGTACAATCTTGTGAAGCTATGAATTGGTCCAACCATTCTGGAGAGCAATTTAAAATCATGATAAAAAAAATCCTCCTAAAATGTTCATATTCTTTGACCTAAAAACAACAATAATAAAAGCTGTCGAAAAGTAGAATGAACTTTCTCTAGAGTTTTTTTCTATCTTCAGTGAAATTTTCAAACAGAAGCTGGATAACCATTTGTTGGAGATACAGATTCTGATTCAGGTATGGATCTAGGTTAAATGGCTGCTAAGATTCATTCCAATTATGAAAGTATGTAATCTCAACTTGAAGAGCACAAAGTATGCAATTATCATGATCATTATAGAAGTTTATAAGGAAGCTATATACTAAGACACTATATAGTGTCTTAGAGTCTACCTATACTGTACTTCACCTTAGACTCTGTGTCTGTTTCCCAAGCTTTCAAATGAGAAAAATAACCCTAGGTCTTTTAATCTTCCACAGTGTCTATGAGGACCAAGGGAAATCATAAAATTTAGTGCTGGAAGGGGGCTTAAATATCATCTACCCAATCCCCATCATTTGACAGGTAAGGTAAAATGAGGGCCAGAAAGCTTAGGTGATTTCCCTGAGAGTTGCAAAGATAAAAAAAAAATGGAATTCGATAGCAAGTCTTCTGCCTTAAAATCTGATGTTTTGGAAGTACTGAAAAGTTCATAATTATTTGAAGTACTCATAACATAAAAATGACACAGGTCTGATCTCAAGTGTAACAAATCTGGATATACTTACAGTTCTCTGGATCTCGTATGCCAATATTAGCATGCATGTGAGGAAAGACTAACAGGTGAAGAGAAAAATCAGGTAGTAAGGAAAAAGGACCAGCAGCTGAAAAGACTCAGCAAGAGAGATGTATCTATTGGCCTACGATCAATCCTCTAACCTCCCTGAGCTGGGTTGGAAGTAAGAAAACCTGAAAAGGGCTTGAAAATGTCCGTATAGATAAGTAGTAAAGAGTATGAACTTTTTTTTTTTTGAAGAGGAGGTCCAAATAATCAACATTGGAATGGAAAAATACTCTAAATCACTAATAATAAAACAAATGCAAATTAAAATAACTTTCCATCTTGCACCAAGCAAATTGGCAAACATGATTCTTAAAAATTGAGTCAATTTAAAGGGTAAGATAACTATCCATATACTACCGGCACAGCTGTGAATTGTTTCAGTTTTTCTAGAAAACAATTTTTGAGAAAAGTTACCAAACTGTTCATACTCAACAACACAGAAATCCATCTACTGGGCATATACCCCAAGGAGATCTAATTACACCAACCAAAAAAATATGTAATATAATATTAATTATTCTTTGAGGTAGCAAAAACTGGAAATAAAATGGGAATCCGTCAATTGGGTCATAGATGATCAAACTGTGGTATATGTATTGAATGGAATATTATTGTATCATATAAGGAATGAGGAACGTGAAAAATTTAGAGAATGAATGAATGAAAAACCACTTAGTAAGCATTTACTATATGCCATGTATTGTACTAAATGCTAGTGCAGGGGTGGGGAGCCTTTGACAACCTGGAGGCCACATATGGCTTTCTAGGTCCTTGGGTGTGGTCTTTTTACTGAATCCAAGTTTTACAGAACAAATCTTTTTATTAAGAAGGGGATTGTCCTGTAAAGTTCGGATTCAGTCAAAGGGCCCCACTTGAGGACCTAGAAGACAGCATGTAGCCTCGAGGCTGACTGGTTACCCACCCCTGTGCTAGGGATACAAATACAAAAATCAATACAATCCTTGCCTTCAAAGAATCTACATTCTAAAAGGGGAAGACAATACATGTAAGGGAGTATTGGTCAAGAATGGGTGCTTTGGTGAGGAAAACCAGGAAAACCACAAGGATAGGGATTAGAATCATAGGGCAACTGATTGACAGATCCTTTCTAAGAACTGTATTGTTAATTTAGGGGCAGCTAGGTAGCACAGTGGATAGAGTGCCACTCTTACTGAGTTCAAATCTGGCCTCAGACATTTACTAGCATTGTGACCCTGGGCAAGTCACTTAACCCAGTTTTCTTCAGTTCCTCATTTGAAAAATGATCTGGAGAAGGACATGACAAGCCACTTCAGTATCTTTGCCAAGAAAATCCCAAATGGAGTCACCAAGAGTCTGAAACAACTGAATAAAATTGTTGATTTGACTACTGTTCTTAGAGACAAAGGTATAGAGTTGGAGGTGGCAGGAGCATATGGTAGAAAGATGTCTTAGAAGAAGGAAGATTTTCCTGGGTTGGGACAAGATGTGTTGAATGATCACCAATCAGGTCAGAAGCCTAGAGTCCCAGGTACAGGATGTGGACTGGAGATTAAACAAGGCCCCATTAAGATAGGTGGGTAACAGACTTCTGTGAAATGATACAGAGTAAAGAAATTAAAACAAAGAGAATAATACACATGGTGAAAAATAATATAATGCAAACAACACTAGAAGGCAAATTAATTAATTAACTGCAATAAAGAATTTGGTTTTAGGGAAGAAAGGATAGAGTGGGGGGAACATTTCCTTATGGTAGAGAAGTGGAGGGCTACAGGTGCAGAGTTACCCATACTGTCGGCTGAAATTTGTTGCTTGACTTCACTTGACTGTTTTAATTTACTCGTAATAGTAAGTTCAATGTGAGGGAGGAGGGAATGAAGGGCCCCCAAATTACCAAAGCAAGTGAGATTATGAAATGACAAATTTTGTAAAGAAACATCCATTTTAAAATTGGAGAGAAGGAAGTGGGGAAAAAACTAGGAAATTGGTCAAATCATATAGACTGGAGAGTGAATAGGAAGCCCAGGTTCCCTGAGGTCTCAGTCCATCTTCTCTTACGGTCATCTTTCTAGGACAGATTTTCTACCAGGATGGCTGGAAGTTCCAAGTCAGATGGTTTTCTGTCCATCTGGAAAGCCTGAAAACAAAGAGACTCAAAGTTGGGCATATTAGTATATGGGCATATTGGTTTATCTCCAAGCTGTATTCTCTAGAGGGATGTAAGCAATTCCAGCCAATATGTTGATTCGTTTTGTCTGATCATACTTATTATAAGGGAGGGTTTTATTGGGTAGAAGGAGATAGTCTTTGGGAAGTGACAGAAATGAAGAAAGAAAGAAAGAGATAAAGAGCAAAAGAGAGAAAGAAAGAGAGAAAAGAAAGAAAGGAGAAAGAGAGAGAGAAAGAAAGAAGGCAGGAAGAAAGGAAGAAAGGAAGGAAGAAAGAAAAAGAGCACCAATAAAACCAATAGAAAGATGAGAACACGAATAAAAGAAGATAGAGGAATGTAAACATTCCAGTAGAATATGATTTCCTTAAAGGCATGAACTGTTTTGTTTTTAATCACCAAATGCCTATTGAATGTTTTCAACTAGATGTCCTGATGGCATCTCAAACTCAATGCACCAACTCCCTATGTTCTGAACATCACCACTATCTTGTAGTCATTCATCAGCTCTTCACTTTCCTTCAATCCACATATATGACTAGTTGCCAGATCTTGTCATTTCTATCTTTACATCTATTGTGTACCTGTCTCTTTTCCACTCATGTGGCCACAACCCTGGTCTAGGTCTTCATTGAAATACATCCCTAAATGGTCTCTCTGCCCATACAAGAAAGATAGAAGAACTTTGGGGGAAGGCTAGGGAAGGAGTATATTCTAGGCAAAGGATACAGACAGATGTATTTTGTCTATGTCTACATATGTATATATTGTGTGCCCTGCCCCCTTTAGAATGTAAATTCATTAAGGGCAGGAATTTTTTCACCTCTGTCTTTGTGCCATTATCACCTAGCACAGTGACTTACACAGAGCAGGATGAGAAAATTGTAGATCTGGTCCTGGAAGGAAATGGAGGGGCCATCCAGTCCACTTTACAGATCTGGCTGCAAGTCAGAGGGAGAGGTCCAAGAGTCATTAGGGTAAAGCAGGGAAGCAGGTGGCAATGCATCTTTTTTGCTGTCGTTTTCATAAATAAAACGTCAGTTTCTGATGCTGAAGCATTTGATGATACCAAGGACTTCGGACATGGAAAGCTTTCTTTTTTTCTGATTCTTCGGTAGTTATAGATGCTTATTAGTGGTATCGATGAAGATATCAGGGCCCCTTCTCCACCCTAGGGGTCTGGCTGGCAATTCTGCTTCTAGGACTTTGGGGAGCTCAGAACCCATGAAGGACCTGGTAATTTGGGGGCCTTTCATGTACTCAGAAACGAATTAGAATATCAACTCCAGTGATGTCATTAATTAAATTGAATGTAGGGCCCAGTCTCAATTCGATTAGGATAATCCTCTTAAATCATTAAACTGGATTTGAAGAAGTCAGGTGCCTTCTAGCCCATCTCTTAACCCAGGCCTGTCTCATAGGAAAGAACAAGGAAAAGGTACCCAATCTGTCATGGTACACTCTGACTTAGCCTCAGAGAGAATCATATTACTTGCTCTCTCCTGAGCTAGTGGGGTTGGGGGGGGGGCAAGTGTTCCCTTCTGCTCTAAAGGAAAGGGACCATTACCCCCCAGCCCCATCCTCTGGAAGTTCTACATTCCTTTGGCATCAGATGATGCTATCTCTACTCACAAGCCAAGACTTGCAGGACTGGAAGCCTGGAATGCCTTGGATCTTCCTATCTAGGCAGTAGCCTGGTACCTAGGGAGGCCCTAGTCTCCCTTTCTGAAGAATATCTAGCTGTCTTCTCCACCCTTTACAATCCCCCAAAGCACAAGGCCAGGAGACTCTCCAGCTTCCTTCCCCTCTCCCCCACCCTGACAGGAGGCTGGTGCTAAGCCCCACCCTAGGCTTTGGTGGGAGAGTGGCTGTGAGCAGATAAGATCGCAGGTGGGGCAGGGAGTGGCTCTAAGGGGACTCGAAGAGCTGGCATTCCCACCTCGGCTTTCCTGGTGGCTCACTCAGCATGGGTGGGGAAGAGTCAGGTACAGACAAGAGGACACCAGAATCCTCAGCCTCCGAGCCTCCATTCAGAGTCCTATCATTCTGATCTCAAGTCCTGGGATGAACTTGGTAAATGGAGCAACTCCTTAAATGGGGCAACCAATCAACATTTATTAAGCCCCTATAAGTGTGACAGGCACTGTGAATACTGAAAAAGGCAAAGGACAGTCCCTAGCCACAAGGAGCTTACAATCTAAGAAGGGAGACATATAAACAAATGTAAACAAAGCAAGTTATATACAGGATAAATAGAAAAGAAGCCTTAAGAATTAAGGAATCAAGGATTAAGAATGAAGGAATTAAGAGGAGTTAGGAAAGGCTTCCTATAGAAGGGGGGACTTAAAGGTCAGAGGTCAGAGTGGAAGAGGGGTGGCCTCCTAGATGTGGGAGGAGAAAGTGACTCAGAGGACAGTTAGCCACAGTGGCCTATTGGTAAAATTGTTTCCCCTACTTCCATTCTATCTCTTCTAAATTCTTTGCAATCTGGCTTCATTCATCTGAAAGTCCTCCCTTCAAAGTTACCAAAGCTCTCTTAATTGCCAGATCTAATGGCTTCTTCTCAAATCTAAACCTTCTTGACTTCTGTATAGCCTTTGACACCTGTGACTGCCCTCTTCTCCTGTCTATTCCCTGTGCTCTAGAAAGGTCGGACAAACTGATAGCTCCCATAACATTCACTGTCCATTTTGATCACTTTTGCTAATTTATTCAGTAAGATCAAATTTCAGTTATCTTAATTAGCATTTATTTTATCACTTTTCACCCAGACTATTGTATCAGTCTGCCTACCTCAAGTCTCCCCACTCCAATCCATTCTCCAAACAATTGTAAAAGTGATTTTCCTAAACTGAACATCTGACCATGTCATTCCCCTACCCAACAAACTGCAATGGATGAGATAGAAAACGCTCTGACTTGGAAAGCACTTCCCCACTTCCTACCTTTCCAGTCTTCCTACATGATTGTTCCCCTCCACGAGGTCTGCCATATTTGCCTACTTGGGACTCTTCACACAAGACACTCCCTCTCATCTCTGTGCCCACCCTGGAAAGCTCCCCCTCCTCCTGTCCCTTGAAATCTCTCATCTCCTTCAAGTCAGTGAATTCTACAGGCAGACATTCCTGATCCCCCCAGTCACTAGTACTCTCTCTTCCAAAACCCCCTTATTTTCATTCTGGATGGGCTTTATAAACATACATAAGAACCTAGGCCCTTTGTTTCACTTTTGTCTTTGCATCTCTCATACACCACACAAGTCCAAGCTGCTAGGCCCTAGCACATAGTAGGTGTTTAACCAATGCTTACTGATTGAATTGCCAGATAACACAATACAAGTCTCGGTTTCTGAGAAGCATTGCCTAGCTAGTGGCCTGGCATCCTGGGAATGTATCTAGCCTGCCTTGATCTTCTAACCTGAGCAACAGGGCATGGGCTTGACTTGACATCTAGGGAGGAGATTAACTTCAAGCAGATGGAGAGGAGAAGGTCCCAAGGGGATTCTTGACCTAACTTTCAGATCATTAAGCAGTGTTTCTCCCCTTCAGGACCTCAGGAGATCCTACCTTCCCCATCTCTGCATTATTTGTTATAGTCATGCCTCCTCCAAGAAAATCTGTACTTACCAAACACTATTAAGGTTGGATCAACTAGAGGGGAGGGGAAGAAAAGTCAAATCAACATTCATCTCAAAGAGTTTATTTTAAAACTGGTTCTTTTGTCTTGATGAAAACACAGGGGCCCTTTTCAGCGCTTTGATTTTCAAGTCTATTTCACCCCTCCACTCCTCCCTGCCCAGAGCATTTGGCAGGGGAAGTAGTCCCAATACAACCCATGTGGCCAAAGAGATGACAATTCAGGGGCAAAAGGGAGATATATACA
The DNA here is from genome assembly GCA_028646595.1 of Phalanger gymnotis. NCBI lineage: Eukaryota > Metazoa > Chordata > Mammalia > Diprotodontia > Phalangeridae > Phalanger > Phalanger gymnotis. The sequence continues at coordinate 217,795,621 of CM053623.1, forward strand.
CCCCCTAGGGGTGGGATTCAAGAGTTCAGGCTGTCCCCAGGTCTGGGTCAGAGCTCAGGGGCACAGGGCTCCCCAGCAGGTGGTGGCACTCTCAACTCAGCATCATGCCTCACAACAGTGAAGAGTCCTACCACAGCAAGTAGGGCCATGACCATGACAGCTGAGCAGATGCTAAACATGTTCCGAGTACCTGTTTTCCGATCACTGTCATGGAGGACAAGGAGCCCTAAGCACGCCAGCAGGTGCAAGGGGACCCGGAACCAGTTAAGCACTCCGGCCTGTTCCATCTCAGGGATTACTTTTCTTCGTAGGAAGCTCATACTGGGAAAGTACAAACCACAGGCCAGCTCTATGAGCAGAAAGGCAACAAATGACTCCACTGGGCTCTCTTGGCCTGGACTAGTGGAGAAAGTCAACATGAAGAGGGAGAAGACGACGATGAGGACAGCAAGCGATAGCAAGTGCATGGGCTGGAGGTGGTACCTCTTGGAGGTCGCTATTCGATATAAGGAAGAGCCTAGCAGGCTGGCTGACATAAAACTGGAGAAGACGATGCCTAGTGGTGCTCCATGGGGATCTAGGACAGGTGTCCAGAGGAAGATAAAGATGAACACGACACTTTCAAACAGGGCTTGAATGGTACCTAGCAGCAGAACCCGTCGGTCTGATAGGAGGCAGCGAAGGCCCCCACCGCAGGTCCTCAAGAATGCTCGTTGCCGGTCATAGTTCTCACCCCAGTTACACAGGGCCAAGGTGCCAGCCAGAGCTAGGAGGGGGATGGCAGCCACAAAAGGAGCCACAGGTCCAAGGCCTAGCCAGCTGGCCACAACCTCAGCTGCCACACCAGCTGCCACAGCCAGCGCATGGTTCCAAAAAGCAGCCCGGGCAAAGGTGGCAGGGATCCACTCAGGTGGGAAATCGTGGCGTGCAACATGTTCATGGATGTACCATGACTCAAAAGCTGAAAAGAGCAGGGCTGTGGACAGCCCACCTAAAGCCCGGCCCACAAGCAGTATGAAGTAGTCCTGGGAGAGCTTGGTCATGCAGCAAAGGGAATAGGTGAGGGAGAAGAGGACGCAAGACTTCTTTCTGCCCAGCCAGTCCACAAGGGAGGAGGCCACCAGGCCAAAGAGGACGGTGGAGGCCAAGCCACAGACATAAAGGATTGCGATCTGGCCCTCCAAGAAGTGGTAATGTTGGTAAAGCTTATAGAGGTAAGGAGCCTGGAGCCAGTCTGCTGCCAGGGCCAGGAAATAGACCTGGTAGAAGTCTAGCTGGAATCGTAGGAAGGAGGGGTTGCAGCAGGCCCTGCTCAGAGGTCTGGCCCTGCATCCTGACAGCTCCAGCCCCAGGCAGGCAGCCAGCAGAAGGGCTAAGGCGAGGTAGGCCGTCACCAGCATGGCCGGGCCCAGGCTGACCTGGTGAGGAAGGAGAGAGGTAAGGGGGAGGGGGCCAGGGTCACACCCACTGCCCAGGTGGCACTGCCCAGGGCCTGGGTGGGTAGGCAGTTGGCAGCTCCACACCCTTGCCAGACAATGCTTCCCGGGGTCCCCCAGAGCCCGGACCGGAGGGACCAGTCAGATCGGTGTCTAGTGTCTGGAGACACTTCGAGGCTGGGGAGGGGGCTGAGCATCTCCAGTCCCCTCCCCCGAGGCTTTGGAGACCCGAGGGATCCCTCCTCCGGGGCGCCCCGGCTGCGGCCCCTCTCCAGAAGCCGCCCCAGGGCAGCCAGGTCTCCATCGTTCCCCATGCTCTCCTCCCGGGATCCCCATTTGCACCCCCCCGCCCTTCCCCCAGGAGCCCCCCACGCACGCGGGGCTCCCCAGGCTGGGCTCGCTCTTCCCGGCGCTCCTCCGGCCCTCTCCTGCTCCCTTCTCCATTCTCACCTGCTGCCCCGGTTTGCGGGGACGCTCCGGTCGCGTCCGGCTCCCGCCCGCCCCACTCCTGCTCCAGCTGAAGCCCCCGCCCCTCGCTCCGCTTCCGGGAGCCCGGCTGGCCTGAAGCTGCCTTGGGCCCCGCCATGACAGCCTTGTCTCGTGACGAGGCCCCATCTCCCTGGCGGGGGCGGGAGGGGGGGGGAACGAGGGAGGAGAGAGGGGCGGGGCCTCTTCTCCTCTCCTCCCCTCCCTTCCCCGCCCCCCTCCTTCTTCCCTCCTCCCTCCTCCTTCCTTCCTGCCTTCTGCATTTCTGGTCCCCACCCCTGGCACGCACCCGGGCGCCTGGACTGAGAAGGTGAGGAGTGGCCCAGGCTCACCTCCGCTGGGCCGGGCAGCTCCCTCTGCTCCCTGCGGGCCCCGAGGTGGAGTGGCCGGGACGCTGCATCCTCGAGTCCGGAGACCTGGATCGGAGAAAGCCCGGGCTTTGCCTCTTCTCCCCGCTCCTCTTCTTCCCCTCCGCCTCCTTCCTCCCTTCCTTCTCCCCCCTCCCTTCCCTTTCCTCTCCACCTCTTCTTTCCACCCTCCTCTTTCTCCCCTTTCCCCCTCACTCCACCCCCTCCCTTTCCCCTTCCCCTCCCTTTCCCCCTTCTTTGCCCTCCTTCCCCTTCTTCTACTTCCTCCTCCTTCCCTTCCCTCTTCCTCTTGTTCCTTCCCCTCCCTCTCTTCCTCCCTTTCCCCCTTTCCTCCCCCTCACCTTCCCTCTCTCCTTCCTACTCCTTTTCCTCCTCCTCCTTCTCTTCCTCCTCCTCCTTACACTTGCCCCTCCTTCCTCCTCTCTTTCCCCTACCCTCTCTCCCTCCTCCTCCTCTTCGCAGTAAACAACATGCCGATAACCGTTTAAAGTTCACAAAGCGCTTTACCTCTGCGCCAAGAGACGGTGCTGGTGCTGGGCTTGAAGGCAGAAATTTACCCCTGTGATCCTGAGCAAGTCCTAACTGCTCTCAGCCTCTGTCCTCCTCTGTAAAATGGAAATGATAATAGCAAACTGCCTCATAGGACTGTTTTGAGGATCAGGCGCAATAGTAACAGTTGCTGTCTCTCGTGTATGGCCGGCTTGCAAAGGCACTTCACAAACTGTTATGTCATTTCATCCTTACCACAATTCTGAGGGCAGGGGTAGATTCAGCTGACACCCAAGCAACAGTATCCCGCCCTGACTTCTCCCCAGGTCCACATAATAATAATAGCTAGCGTTTATATTGTGCCTTAAGGTTTGCAAAACATTTTGCAAATTTCATCTTTACCAGGAGGCTGGGAGGTTCATTACTGTCTGAAGCTGGATTTGAACAGGGGTCTTCCTTAGTCCAGCCATTGTCCATCCACTCCAACACCTTGCTTTTCCTAGCATGGCCTTAGGGTGAATGAAGACACTTCGGCTATCTGGGCCTTGGTTTCCTAGTGCCTAAAATGAGGGCTTTAGCTTAGAGCTCTGAAATCGTGATACTGAACAGTAAGAAGACCAGGCTGGGCCTGCCTTCAGTTCTCTGAGTTTCAGGAGTGGGGTTTGTATAAGTCTTGGTTCTTCACGGAGTTGGAAGGGACATTGGAGATCAACTAATGCAACCTTTCCTTAATTTTGCACATGAAGAAATTCAAGTTCAGTTGAAAGAACATTGACTCTGGAGTCTGAGGACTTGGGTTCGAATCTCATTTCACCCTATCTGTGTGACCTTAGGCAAGTCACTTAAATTCCCTAGGCTTCAATTTCTTCTCCTCTACAAGGAAGGAATTGGACTGGATTGCCTCTAAGGCTATAACCTTCTGATTCTAAGTGAGTTACCCAAGATTACCCTGAAATTTGAATTGAGAGAAGCCTAAATTTTCAGTGCCTGCCCCCCTACTCCTCACACACATACTACAACATTCTACCACAGCTGGAAAATGCAAGAATGGTCCAGGTAGTTGAGATGTTTGTCAAAGGGGGCTCATCTAACATACCACCATAATCTAGTCATGTGCACCATGATTCCTTTTGAACAGACCTTCATTTAGGGCTGAGGCTGCAGGTGGAGAGGCTGGGGTGGGGTAGAAGGCAAGTGTGGAAAGAACACTAGATCTGGAGTCAGGAGAGAATTTGGTTCAAGACATTTCCTTACTTAGCATGACCATGGGTAAGTCACATAATCCATTTGAGCCTTAGTTTTTTCATCTGTAAAATACGAATAACATACCTTGTATACCAACTGAAATAGTGCCTTAAAACTTTGCAAACCTTAACATGTCATCTTAAATGTCTGTTATAGGATGTCCCTACTATAACAGTAAAAACTAGAATTTCTATCCAAGCTTCACCTCTTGCATCTTGCTGGTCCTTTCATCATCTGGAAAATAGGCAATGATAATTCTTTTCATTTTTCAGCTGGAAAGACGAGGCCAGAGGAGTGCAGCGATGTCCCCAAGGTCACCCTATCTGGATGTTCTGCCTCCTAGCTTTGTATGACTTGGCTCAATGAGATTTTTCTTTCTTTTGAGCTTTTTTTCTTCTACATAATAGGATTGTACTGCATAGAAATAGAAGGAGAGGTACAACATGATCTATGACTCTTCCTTCCCCCAAAGAAGGAGAGGGTTTTATTCTTTATTTCCGATAGTGTAATAGTCAAACCACCTGTTATATGGGGGAAAATACAAAAGCAAAATTACCTCTGTAATAATTATCTAGACCTCTTGGTGGCGCAATGGGTAGAGCACCGGGCCTGGAGTCAGGAAGACCTGAATTCAAATTTAACCTCAGACTAGCTGCGTGACCTTAGGCAAGTCATTTAACCCTATTTGCCTCAGTTTACTCATCTATAAAATGAGCTGGAGAAGGAAATGGCAAACCACTCCCGTATCTTTGCGAAGAAAACCCTAAATGGGGTCACAAAGAGTCAGACATGACTTAACGACAACAAATTATTATCTGTATTATTTTTGTTTATTATTGGCCCATTCAGAACAAAACCATTCCTTGATATTTTTCTGGCTCCTAAGAGCTATGACTGAACCATAGTTAGAAAGAAACCCCAGGGTTTTACAAATTAGTCTAACCAAAAGGATTTGGAGGGGATAAAGGCTGAGAGCCCCATACCTCCAAATTCCCCTCACCACGACCACCAGTTCATCTCTTTGTTATGTATCTGAGGTAGGGTGTCCTGGCTCCTCAGCTTACGGAGGAATTCTGGGAACTGTTTTGACCATTCCTCTTCCCTCCCTTCAATGGAAGATTTCAGGAATAAGCATGGCACAGATAGATGAGACGTTAGGGTCCTGGAAGAACAGGAGACGCTTTTGGTATCCAAGTGAGATGCAGGACCCAAGGAGAAAGAAAAAAGGATAAAGACAGCCAGAAGACAGAGATAAGGGAGAAAAAGATGGAGGGGATGATAGAAAAAAAAACCAAAGGTGGAGGGGCAAATAAAAAGAGTAATGGAAATAAACCAAAACTGACCCAAAAAATGATTCATGGGTGGGAGGGGGAAGAAGAAACACAGAAAATAATGCACAGTACAAAGGTAAAATCCGGAAGAAAGCAAAAATGGAGCTGAAGATAGGAACAGTGAGATAAAGAGGGGAAAGACAGGGGAGAGGGGTGATTGAGATGGTGAAAGGGGGAAAACCAAAATATAGAAACAAAAGGAGAGGAAATAGAGACAGAAGCAGAATAGAGTTAGCCTAGCAGAGGGAGAGAGATACAGAGATGGAAAAGGATACAATGTCATGTAGATAGTGGGAGAGGCAGAAAGACAGAGGGAAAATATACCAAGGGAAAGATTGTGAGATTGAGATGAAGAGTCACAGTGCCAGGGAGAGATGGAGAGACAAATACACAGTGGCTCAGAGACAGTTTGGGAAAGAAACATGGAGTAAAGACAGAGGACTCTTGTCTACTGCCCCTCCAGAAGTATTAGACCATTATATCTGAGCTCTAACTTCTTTATGGGATAGTGTTTGCCTTCCCCTAGGGCTAAGGGTAGGGCTAGAGAAAGGGTGACTGGAAGCAAGTGGATTGGGGAAAAGGTGGAAAGGAGCCATGTGGTGTTCCGCTCTCCTGGATTTCTATTCCCTGCTTAGGCCACCTAGGCAAGAACATCACTTATGAGATTACCCCTAGTGGGAGGGAGGGGAGAAAGGGATTGAGGTCATGGGACTTGGGAGATCCCCAGAGATACCTAAACACAGAAATATCTATACAGAGAGACAGTCAGAAAGACAGAAAGAGTGTTAGATGGAGATAGAACATCACACACAAGTGAACTTTAGGAAGGGAGAGAGATCTGAGGGATCTTTTTAAGCCTCTTCTTCCAGTCCTAGAAGATGGACTAGTCTGGATATTAGAGGACCAGAGTTCTAGTCTCTTCTTGAGGGCTCTCAGGGATTTGGGTGGGAGTAAGTAGGGTGAAGTATAAACAAAACATCCTCCAACTCTCTCAAATGAAGAAGTTTCTCTTACCTGTATTAACTGAAGAGAAGGCTCTTATTTCAATGAAAGATACAAAGAAGATTCTCACCCCAAGACTAGTACAGTTGAAAAAGCTCATTAACCTAGGGGAAGTAATATTTTTGTCCCCTAGAAGTTGCAGATGATGAAGTTCTCTTGCTGATGAGAATAGGAATGGAGACCACTCTTCCACTGGGACTAACTTCAGAAGGGATAAATCTCATTCCCGGGAAACCATAGTTCTTGGGCTACCAGGTAGTTCCCAGTTGGCCCAATGGAGGAGCCAAGCCTCTCTCGCTCTGTTCCTCCAGGTGGGAGCTGCTGCCTAGACCACCCCAGGTTGAAGGGATTCCAGGAAGGGAGCCTTAGAGAGGGAGCGGCAGCAGTAGCAGTGGGTAGAATTTTGAGAGGATGCTAAACTCCACAAGGGAACAAAAGCCAACCTAGGCCATTGAACAACGACCCCCAGAGGGCTGGAGACCCTTGCAACAACAGCTGCAGCAGCTGGCAGGGGGGCTGGGACCCTGAGCATAACAGCTGCAGCTGTTGCCATAGCAACAACGGGAACAAGGACGGGTTCCCTGGCCCCTGGAGGAGGGACAGGTGGGGCCAGGGGTGGGATGGGAACAGGTAGAGGGGTGGCTTGAGCAGGGAGGATGGGGACAGGCAGGGCAAAGACTGCAGAAGTCCGGGCAAGTGGAGGGTGAGCAAGCAGGGCAGGGGGTGTGAGAGCAGGCTAAGGGTGGGTAGGCACAGGATGGGCAAAGAAGATGTGGGCAGGCAGGACAGAGACAGGCAGGAGGGCAAGAAGGGCAGGGACAGACAAAGAGAGGGTAAGGAGAACAAGGGCAGGGAGGAGGTGGACAGAAGGGACAGGGACCGGAAGAAGGGAGACAGTGAGCAGAAGTGGGGGACTGTCTCGGGAGAGCCTTCTTGCCCTGAGGCCCCAAGCGCAGGCCCAGAGAGAAGTCCATCCAGCAGCAGAAGCAGCAGAATGGGGGTGCTGCATGGGGGGAGGGGAATGATAGAGCTGGAGAGGAGGGTGAGACAGGATTAGTCCTGAGCCACGATGATCTGAGCTGATCCTGAGTGGAACAGCTCCGCCCATCTCTTCACCCCCATGCAGTCCTTCCCCCTGACCCCTAACCTGTCTCTGGGTTAATCTTGCCTCTCTCTTCCATTTCATCCCTGATTCTAGACAGATGAAAGGGATCCAGAGGGAAACTAAGCAGCTGCTTCCCCCAAAACCCTCAGATACCTGGGGCTCTTGGAAGAACACACCATCTAGGTTCCCTCCCTCCCTACTACAAAGACTGGGACAGGAAAGAGTATGGACATGGTACTCCCTTTGGTGGCTCTGTGAAGGAGAAAGCCAACAATTGGAAAGTGGATACTGGTAGATCTTGTCCCTGTTGGAGACTGAGGAAGACCTCACTGAAGCCAAAAAAAAAAAAAAGTTCAGAGAGTTGGGGGAAGGGGAAAGGGGAGCAAGATGCCCAAGTTCTGGGAGTTTCCAGAGTGGGGAAGTCCCAGGGTGTGGGAATGAAGGTGCTACAATAGCCTCACCCAGCACTCTGGCCTTGGGGGATGTAGGGTATAGGGAAGAAAATGGGTCAAAGCAGCGTTAGGAGTTAACCCTCTTCTTCTCATGGCATTTTCAAGTTCTACAGCCGTGGAGGCAGCAGAAAGCCTACCTTAGGAGGAAGTATGTTATAATGGGAAAATCACTGGGTCAGGAATTAGAAGAAATGAGTTCAAATCTTGCCAGTTAAATGTTGTCACCTTGGACAATGCTTTGTTGTGTGACCTTGGGCAAGCTATTGCTTTGGCCCACGAACAAAGTGTGGCCTAGATAATCTCTAGGGTCTCTTTCAGTTCTAATATTTTGGAATATTTAGTGCTTCCCCCTGAAAAACCCTTCAACTAAGCCCCCTCTACTCTCTCTAGAGATCCTAGTCTTGGAACTGAAGCAACTGCTCCCTGGTGGACAGAGGAAGGATAGCTTGACATCTACCCCTCCCGGGGGGGGGGGGCACGGGGCGGGGGGGAGTGGGGCAGGGGACCGGAAGACTGCTTCTCTGACTTCCAAGCTTCCTACCCTCCTTAGTTGTGGAGGAGAGGGAAGGGAATAAGCATTCATTTAGTGTCTGCTATGTGCCAGGCACTTTGCTGAGTGCTTTTTACAAGTATTATCTCATTTGATCTTACAACAACCCTTCCAGGTAGGTGCTAGGGCAGAGTAATAGATATCTCTGTAATCCATGGTAAGGACTGAAGTGTTTGAGCAGGCTATGGGGGACTTAAACCCTTCCCCCTACTGAAAGGGGCCTAAATGTGATAAAAAGAACACACACACACACACCCATACACACACACACTCACAGGAGCATACCTAGAACACAAACTTTCAAAGAGCCACAAACAGTTAAAGGCATGGCTGTACACTCTCACTGAAGGTGCAGCGAGTGAAAGACAGGCTGGGACTCGTCTAACTTTGGGTGAGGCAGGCTATGAGAGAAGAAAAGACTTTTCTGCTTGACAGGGGCTCCAGCTGGACAAAGGGAGATGATCTGACCCAGAGGGGACTTACAGGCTGGGAGTTAGTAATCCTGTTGTTTAGTTCCATGCCAGGAGACTCCACTATTCTTCCCTCTGGATCCCTGTTTTCCTTTCCTGTCTCTTGGGAAGTGTCTCTGGAAGGAGTATGAGGAAGAGAAGATTCATATCAGGACAGGGTCAAGGACAGGACCCAGGCATCCGAGTCTCCTAACCTCTTGCTCTGGCCACCAGAGGGTGCTCACTACCCCCTTTGGAGCTGAAAACTGAACTCAGACAAGGGGAACAGGGAGGTAGACACCCCTCTCCACCAGATATGAAGGATCCCTCCTGAGCTCAAAGCCAGCTGACTCTATAGTAACCCGATGGAGAAATATGCTCTAAGGGTAGTATAGGATAGGACCTGGGATGTAAGAACTAGGCCAACAAATAAACATTTATTAAGCACCTACTATGTGCTAGGCACCACCAGACTAAGTGCTAAGGATACAAAGAAAGCCATAGGACAGCTCCTGCTTTCAAGGAGCTCATAGTCTAGTGAACTGTGAAGGGAGGAAGGGTGAGTAAGAGATATTATCACAAGACATCCCCAAGGGTTTGTGACTTTTCCCCTATCACACACATAGATATACCTGCTGGTTGCGGGGGGAGCTGGCAGGAGGAAGATCAACAAGTTGGCAAAGAGTGAATGAGGAGAGGGGTAAGACTGGCACAAACCTTGGTTCTGAGAGCAGACCAGGGAGTCGGGGCTATGTTGTACAAAACATGTTTTCCTCTAACGCTTCCCTGGTGTTCTTTCCCCTATGGGCACTTCTGTGCCCTAATGATTCCCTCAGAGGCCCTGGCACAGCTCCAGCCTTGTGTGCATCTCCCCACTCCCCCAAGCTGTCAACTGCCTTCACCTCTACCAAGGGAACACTGAGAAGGTCCTTAATGGAGGGTGCTTCAGTAATGCCAGTCAAAAGGCACAGGCTGAGGTGCTAAGGTGTTCTTGGTGGAGTGGGGGTGCTGTTCTAAGGGGCTTTGTATCTCAAACATATTGCTTCCCTGGTGGTCATTTATTTTTTCCACCTTTGTCTTCTAGCCTAAGCTTGCTAGCCCTACCCCTTCTTCCTTCTATTCACTGTCTGAGGTCTGGGGTTCCCTTCTTTGCCCTTGAGATAGGAGGCAAAGTTTTGCTTATATGGTAAAGAAAGACTAGATGAGTTGAACACCTAGACTTTGCCCTTTTCTCTGTACCTCAGAATGGGAGTAGGTTAATTCTGGGGAGCAGGAACAGGACTACACTGAGGCAGCCAGAAGGGTCCTTCGTGATGTCATTTTATATCAGATTGCATTATTGGCCAATGAGTTTATCATGACCTCAAGTAGAGAGGCTAGCCTGAAAGGAGTGTTGGAAGGAGAGAAAGGGGAAAGAGAGGCAAAGAATTGTATCATTCAGGGTCTCTCATTAACTCTCAGCGGTGAATAACAGAGCCGGTGAACCAGGAATTTTGGCTTCCAGTCTCCCGGGACCAATAGGGTGAAAGGCAGCTCTAAGTTTCGTACTTCATTCCCCTCTTCCCCCACCCCTTCTCTTCCAGCCCCCAACAGACTCTATTTGTTTTGACTTCAGGCCAGCGCTACACAGATCCCCGTTGTTGGGCATTCCCAAAGAGGGTGGGAGTGGTGGGTGTGTATGTATCCCTACAGAAGGAGCCTAGATAGAGCAGGGTTGTCAAAGCCACGGGCCGCTAAGACTGACTAGGGATGGAGGGGACCCTTAGGAAGTAATTAAATCTAGAGAGTCCGAACACTGACACGCACACTCTGTAGCTGCTTCCCCCTCTCTTTTAGCTTCCTCCCCTCCCCGCCCCCACTTCGGTCGTTTGTCCCTGTCCCTTTCTCCCCCATTGTGGTCTTCCCATCCCTGCTCCCATCGTCTCGGAACAAGGCTTGTTCTGCCCTAAGTCTCCTCCTCGTAAAGAGAAGGGAGGGCTTGTGGCTCTCCGGTGGTGAGCTGGCCTGAAGGTGATGCCTAGGGAGGGGATCCTGGGATGTGGTGCCTGGGTTTCTGTGGGGATGCCCGGGAAAAGGAGGGGTCCCCGTCCGGCTCAGAACAGGAGACTCATTCACTGTAAACCAAGCACAGATGTGCCAGAGAAGCGGATCTAGACCGCTTTTCCAAACCGCAGCTGGGTCCCGCCCTTCTGTTCTCCTCCCCCCTCCCCAAACTATACTGGGCAGAAAGAGTTAATTGTGTGGAGAAGCCTCCTCCCCCTAGGTCATACACAGGGGCTCCACCATCTCCCTAGCCAGGACGCCTGGGTCCAACTCCTAGTCAGGATGCCTAGGTCCAACTTTTCTGACAGCCCCTCCCCGCTCCAGCGTGGCTCCCAGGGTAACCGAGTAATGTCAACAGCAGCCGTGACCGCTCCGGGGACTGGGCCCCAGGAGTACTGATTCGTAGCTCCTCCCCGCCCCATGGACCGAGAGAAGACCTAGTTATCCTAGCCTCCAGCGTCTCGTTCTCCCGGGACAGAGAAAGAGCCCCTTTCCTTCACAATCACCAGCAGCCCAAGGACCAAGAACCAAGGAGTGAATCCGAAATGGAAAATGTGATGGTACCCAGGAGTCCCGGTCCCCGGCTCTCCAAAGTCTCCTAACCGAGTACATATAGGACCCTAAAGAATAATTAGTGGAAGAGGGAACAAATTCCTTTGGGCAGCTTCCCCCAGACCAGTTTCCAAAGCCTCCAGTGAAGCCTCCCCTTTTCCATCCCGCCTCCTCTCCCCCTTCAAGAGGTAGATGATTGGAGAGTGGGGACTCAAGGCGGGGCCTAAACTCCCAGAATCCCACCCCTTCTTTAGGCTCCTCCCCCAAAGTTTTCCCCTCGCTTTCCCCTTCCCCCAAATCCAACAACTGGGTCTGAAATGGGGCAAACCTCCTTTGTCACATTCTGGAAATTTTGTATGTGGTTGCGATGGACTTAGACACAGACACACTCACAAATGCCATCAGACAGTGACAGACACACCCACTCACAGTCAATAACATTTATGGAACACACATTGTGCGCTGAGCACATACACACAGAGATACACTCAATACTCAGGCTCTGGCCAGTCTTTCTCACGCCCAACACTCCTCCCACATCCCACCCACTAGCCCAGTGCCCTGGTGCCTCCTTCGCCCTCCGCCCCCCCCCACCCCCCCTTCTTTCTTTCTTTTCAGATCCAACGCTGGAGGAGAGGAGAACGCACAAGCAAACAAGGGACCCAGCAGCCCGGCCTCCGAGATGTCATTCTTACGAGGGGAAGGGGAAAGGGGTCTTCATGCCAAGGCTCCAACGTTCCCTTACCCATCCCCACCAGTCAAACCAGTTTGCCCTTTAAGTCAAAAAAGGTCTGACTGTGATATTTGTTTGCATGTTGTCTCCCCCTATTAGATTATAAGCTCTTTGAGGGCAGAGACTGTCTTTTGTGTCTTTTTGTATCCCTAGCTCTTACCACACAGCCTGGCACATAGGTGCTTGAGAATGTTTATTGAATTGAATCGAATTGAAGAAGGGAAGGGTGGGGAAGGAATCTCTGATCTAAACGGGAAAAGAAAGGTAGAAATGTGTGTGTGTACTTATGTAATTGAAGACGCTGGCATGACCCTGTCGTTGCCACTCCCCCAATGTTTGGGGGTGAGTAGTAGCCACCACCCAGACACACACTAGTGATACACAGTGAGCAAAAGAGGTTGCTATGATGGATAACCGGACAGTACCCAGCCAAGCTAAACTATCATCGCCCTCCCCTCCCCCCGACCCCAACAACAGAGAAGTAAGATAAAGAAAAACTCGGAAAGGGGGCTGGCATCCTGGCACCCCAGACACTGACCTTCTCTGCCCCTAAGCCATGCCTATTCTCCCCTGGGACCGAGCAACAAAGGCCAAGAGAAAGGGAGGGGCAGAGACACAGGCGTCCCCGGCTGCCCCGCCCCCCTTCTCCCCAGCCCCCCCCCCCTTCTCCCCAGCCCCAGGGCACCAGGGAGGGAGCCGGGCCCGGGCAGCAGTCCGGGGAGGGAGGAGCAAGAGCAGGAGGGGGAGAGGGGGGCAGGGCAAGGAAGGGAGGGAGGGGTGGGGGGAAGGAGGGAGGGAGAAAAAGAAAGAAAATATTTTCCGTGTCCCCGCCTGCGGAGTCAGTGTGCGGTTTGGGAGAAAATGTGTCGGATATTTTGGGGCGGTCACGTGGGCGGGCAGGCTCCAAGAGGCCCCAGGACAGTCCTAGCCTAGAGCCCGTGGGCCCCCCCAGTATACCCCCCGTGATCGCGAACCCCTATTCTAGCGCCTGCCCATCGCCAAGACTGTACAATTCTGGGACCTCCGGGCTTCGAGGATTCCCCTTCTCCCTCCCCCTCCAGGTGAGTCAGAAGGAAAAGGGGGCTGGGATGCCTGGGTCCTACAGTGGGGAGAGGGGGGCACCCGGGGGAGCAGTGGTCAGGGAAGGCTACCGCTTGGGTGCTTGAGGGTGAAAATCCTCCCTGCCTTTTGGGGACTCAAGTCGACACAAGGAGGGTGTATCGGTGCTCTGAGAGGATGAACTCTGGGATGGAAGGAGAATCTGTGGGGTTGGGGTATCTTCTTGGTGGGGAAGTTTTATCTTATCCTTTCCCAGAGCTTGGAGTGGAAGGGGTGAGTTGAAGAGCTTGGGGCAGATTCTGACCTTCCCCCCTTTCCCATTGGGGGTACTGGAAGGAGGGAATAATTTAGAAGAGGGATTGTATGGAGAATGATGTGGGCTTTGTTCTCTCCCCCTAAAAACCAGGGAGGGGGTGCTGAGCGCCAGCCCTGGAGCAGCCAGGGAAATGGTCATTTTGGTCAGAGGGGTTCTCCTCCCCTTTGACACTAGAAGGAGGGATATGCAGAGATTTAAAGGACTGTGGCAAGAGCAGAGCAAAGTAGGGTGGGAGTTGGAGAGGAGTGAGGAGCCTGGGTGTTGGGGGACCGGGACCCCTGGGTCTAGGGATTCCATTTTCCCCCCACTTTCATAAGAGGTTCTAAGTCTGTACTCTGCCTCACCCCCCCCCCACTGGCTAGGCTGAAAGAGTTTCTTCTGGATCCCTCTGGCTGAAAGCCCAGTTGGATCAGAGAAAGGCTGGGAGACTTAGGTAAAGAACCCCAGAGTCCTATTCCCAGCCCTACTTACTGACTTCTGCTTCTTTTTTCCTAGTAGTCACAGCCTAGTCCCCCCAGCCTTGCCCAGTATGTAGGAGGGAGTGTTTCAGGCAGCCAAAGGGTAAGTGTGTGCTGTCTGTTTGAATGGGGAGGAAGATCAGGGCATAAGAATGGGGGAAAGAGGAGTAGGTCAGAAAGTTGGGATAACTGCATCCAGTACCTAGGTCTGAGATCCAGGGTAGCTGGAATCTCACTCCCCAAGTTCAAGAAGGATTGCTCCTCTCCAGCCATAGATTAACCCCTGGGGAGTGACATGGGACCTTTGGAGGTGAGGAAACCTCACCCGTGCCCACACTTTAGAGGGGTGTGAAGAGAGGGAAGTGTTAGGGAAATGTAACTTGTGCCCCCCTCCTTGTTAGGAGAAGGGAGTGGGGATTACCTCCCAAACAACACCCCTTCCCCCTTTCCTATACCATAGCTCAGGGCTCTGGTAGAGAGCGGTGGGCACGCCCCCTTCTACCCCCACCCTGGCACATTCCCCCCCTGGCTCAGAAAGCCACCTAACTGGCACCTCCAGTTTCCCCCCTGCCCCACCCTGCCCGTGCCCTCCGATGCCCACACACATTCCACTGGCATTGCCTGCCTTCTCTCCTGGGCACTGCCCTTTCCTGGGGCCAGTTTAGTGTAGGGAAGACACCTGGGGATGGGAGTGGGTGGGGACCCTGGGGTCTGAGCTCCTCCGAGGTTGGCACAGGGCCAAAAGAAACACCCTCCATACCCTCTGCAGCAGCCAGGGGGCCTAGGCAGGAGGCCTAAGGACGCCTGAATCCTTCCACTAGGACTGTGGATAGGGTCATGGAAAAAGGTGGTCGTGTTTATTCAGGGGGGGTGAAGAAGGGGCGGGGGGAGAGCAGCCACAAGAGCCTCTTTGTTCCACAAGCTTAGCTGGACTGGGCAGAGAGACATGCCCCCCTTCCCATCCGCCCTCCATCCCTGCCCACGCCCACCCCCCTCAGTTACAAGAGAAGCTGCTTTGTAAAGCAGCCCACCCCTCAACTGGGCCCATACTCTGGGGTGGGATATTGGTAGGGTAGAGGGGTGAAAAACCTTTCTTTCCAGACAGCTCCCCAGGGAAACCCAGGTGTCTCATATCCAACTCAATGCTTCTCTTTACTCCCCCTGTACCACCCCTTTCCTCCAATCCCAACATCCCCCCCACCCCACCCTGGGCCTGAGCTTCCCATCTACAATGGATGAAAGAGAAACTAAGCTTTCCTAGCCCTGTCCCCCATCGCCATTTCAGTCTCTAGGGAGATGAGAGGTAGGCAGCTCCTGTTCCTTCATCTACAAACCCCATTCTCTAGGGAGACCCAAGTACTTGAGCATCCAGTTCTGGTTTCCTACCTTCCTGTCTCCCATTCTAGGGTCCCTTCTCTTTAGAGTCTAGAATCTCAATATGTGAGGGGGAAAAAGTGAAACCAGAATAGGAGACAATGGGCATCCTGGCTTCGTCTAAACTAGGGCCAGGGAGGGGTAAGGCGGGGGGAGCCTTTTGCTTCTCACCCTTGGCATCAAAGGGGTTAATACATTTGGAATGTGGCCCAGCCTGTTGGGCTGTGGCCCAGAGGCCTCTGGGAACCAGGACTCCTGGCTCCACCTGGGATAAGGACTGCAAGGAGAAGGGAAAAGGAAGAAAGATGGGGCCCCTGAGGTTGGAAGGTCAGATTTGTGGGGATATGGGTGTGGTGCAAGGTGAATGTGGTAGGGGGTGTCTCATGACCAGGTCTGAGGACCAGAATGGAAAGATATGTCACTGGGGGCCAGAGTCCCTGACACATGGGAGAGATGTACACACACACACACACACACACACACACACACACACACACACACACACACACACACACACAGAAATGGAAGCAGAGGTAGAAGACAGATGAACTAAGGATTGTAAAAAATACAGGACAAATAGATGCCCAGAGATAAGATGAGAGAAACAAACAGAAAATGATAAGTATGAAAGTATGAAAACAGGTCATTGTGGTCCCACGAATAGATGCTGAAATGAAAAGAGAGAGATGTGGGAACGCTTCCCACCTCTTTCTCCCCCTTTTGTGTCTGCCTCTGTCCATCCCTTCCCATTTCACAGCCCTAGGAGGGGATGCCTGGGCTCCACGCATAGGCTTCCCACTCCTGAGCCCAGACACCATACACAAGCTGGAATCAGAGTGAGCAGGGGGTGCAGGAAAAGAGGGAGAGCCTAAGAAAGAGTTAGAGATGGAAGCAAAGGCAGAAGGAAGGAAGGAAGTGGAAAGAGGCATTTAGGGGAAAAGGGAAAGAGATTTGGGGAAAAGATGAAGAGTTGGGGAGGAAGTTGAGGGCATTTGGAAAGGGAAGAGAGAAGAGATAGGGAAAGAGAGAGGAGAGAGTTAATAGAAGGGGGAAGGAAAATTGAGAGAAAAGGTCACAAGAATTTCAGAAAAGGGGAATTGGATAAGTGTGCCAGAAGGGTAGCTGAGGATTTGAGTGTGAAATGTACACAGATTAATAAAGAGACAAGGAAACACAAAGGGGCCTGAGAAATAGAGACAGGCCTGGGCTGTGGAATGGAGATAGAGACTTCTCCTCCTCCTTTGTTATCCCCAACTGGTGTGTCCTGAAGCCTGACCTCTCACCTCCCTCCACCCCCTGCCTCACCTCTTTCACCTACTTAGGACAGATGATAGCCCCAGGCCCCAAGACTGTTTTCCCCTGGAGTGGATCTAGAGGGTGTCTCTAAACCCCAGCACAAGGCCCCTTCTGTGTTTCCCCTAAATTTCCAAGGGCCCTTTACTAGTAGCTGCAGATTGGGAAGGTGGCTGCCCAGTGAGTGAGGTACAAGAAGGGTATTTACAATCAAAAAGCGATGCCCCCTCACCCTTTTCATCTGACCTTTTTTCTTCTTTCCCATTCCAGGACCCTTGGAGCCCTGGTGGTTGGGCTGGACAGGGTGGGCACGGAGCCTCCCGGGCCCAGGCGTCGGGCATGGGCGGGGGTTGTGGCTGAGGGTCCCCCCCGCCCATTGCAGACCCTAGAGGGCTCAGCCACCCATGCCACCGCCATGACTGCCAATAAGGATCGTCTGTTTGTCCCTGGTGCCCTGGGACCCGGGGCTGGTTTCCCTGGGACAACAAGCTTCCCTTTTGCCTTCTCTGGGGGACTTCGGGGATCTCCACCCTTTGAGATGCTGAGTCCTGGCTTCCGGGGCCTGGGCCAGCCTGACCTCCCCAAGGAGATGGCCTCTCTGTGTGAGTCTCAGGGGCTGTGAGAGGGAAAGGGAGGGGAAGGGGAGACAATCAGATACAGGGTATCCAATTGAGGCTGATTGTTATATAGAGTGGGGAGATGGTTACCAAGGGTCTTGGGCCCCCAGGTGGGAAAGTTAGGTCTGAGAGCTTGGGGTACTAGAAAAGCTGTTCTGATGCAGTGTTTGTTGGGGAGGGGTGGGGGTGATGGGGATCTGGGCCATGTGGAAGTAGTTATAATGAAGAGGGCTTTTGCATGCAAATGGCTTGGGGAAAGCAGAAGAGGAAGAACTTGGGGTTTGGGAGAATTCTAGTCATGGGCAGTTATTTGTTGCTGAATAATAATGCTTGACACGTTTATATGGCAAGTGAAGGTTTGCAAAGCATTATATAAGCATTATCCCATTTGCTCCTCCCAATGGACTCGGGGCCATAGATGCTATTACTAAGCCCATTTTACAGGTGAGGAAATTGAGGCTTATAGACTTGACCCAGAGTCACGCCACTACTAAGTGTCTGAGTAGAGATTGGAACCCACGTCTTCCAGACTCTAGGCCTAGCATCCTATCGCCAGGGAGGCCGAGGAGGCTAGGGAGCCAGTCTGGGGAGCGGTAATTGTTTTCTGGGTTAGTGGGTTCAGTCTGTGCTTCAGAAGAGCAACTTCTTGAACAGCTCCAAAGCCAAAATGGGAAAAATGAGACCCAGGGTTGAGGCTCTGAAGGTGGATGAGTTGAATTCATCCTCCCAGACTCTGGAAGGGGTGGAGGCTGTCCTATAGGAGGAGAAGAACTTTATATTTAAACAGGGGAGGTGGGGCCCCAGATAGGGGGTGGTGTCCTCAGATTATCCTCCCTCCCTTCTTTGTGGGACTTGTGCCCCTCCCCTCCTCTGGGGCCTGGCACAATGCCTGTGTGCAGTGCAGATCCCAACATGCCCCCCTACCCTACCCACTTTGAATTAAATCCTTGGGTGCTGACAGTCACCTGGTCCTCCCCTGTTCCCCGCACTGACCCCAAGCACACACACATACACACACACACACACACACACACACACTCTCCTCCTGTAGGGCATCCAGCCCCTTCTACCTATGACCTCTTCCCCTCACCCTCTCCC
Source organism: Phalanger gymnotis (assembly GCA_028646595.1). Lineage (NCBI taxonomy): Eukaryota > Metazoa > Chordata > Mammalia > Diprotodontia > Phalangeridae > Phalanger > Phalanger gymnotis. The sequence goes on from CM053623.1 coordinate 217,814,077, forward strand.
AGGGCAGGTGTGCCCAGGGTCCTAGGAACTGGGGTCAGGGTGGGATGAGAGAGAGATAGACTGGGCAGGTGAGGCAGAGAGGGAGGCCCCAGACCAAGCTAGAAAGGAGAAAGACAGTAAAAGGAGAGAAAAGCAGAAAAAGAGAGGGACAGAGACAGATGGAGTCAGAGAATCCCGGATAGAGAAATGAAGACATAGTGGGAGAGGGTGGGGAGAGAGGGGAGCCCTGTATTTGAGGAGGGGCCACTGAGAGTGGTATGTGTGTGTGTGTGTGGTGGGGGGAAGGAGGGAAAGGGGTGACTAGGCTGGACTGGCAACTGTACTGGAAAGAGTGAGCTCATCTGGAGAGAGGAGACATAGTGTGTGTGTGTGTGAGTGTGCATGTGTGTGTGTGTATGCGTGCGTGCGTGTGTATGAGTGTGTGCCCCTGTGTAGTTACAGGCATACATGTACATTCATATGTATTATTCACACACGAAAGGACAAGCAGGGCTGGGAACCTAGGAGGTATGTGACGAGCCAGTTGGCTATGGGTCTGATGGATTTGCTGTGGCCGGACTTTGTTAGGTGTGCCTAAAAAATGGTGAAATTATGCGGATGACATTCAGGTGCATGGGAAGAAACAATGTATCCTCTTTGTCTAAGGCGGGGTAGAACTCTCTGGATCCCCTTTCTATGTCTAATGAGGTTTAGGGCTCTGGATTGTGAAGGCCAAGACCCCTGCCCTGTCACCATACATAGTTGTTGCAAAATCATGAGGACTTTGGACCCCATTCTTCCTAGGAATAAGGTGTCTGTATCTTAGGAGAAGCAAATGTGGGACTTGAGGGCTGGAAAATAAACCCTCTGGTAGAGAGTGGGCTGGGCAAGGGAGACAGTAGTTATGGGACTGGCAGATTCTAAGCTGGGATTCTTGTCATGGATCCTTTTGGCAGTCTGGTAAAACCTATGGACTTATCAAAATAAGGTTTTTAAATGTAAAAAATAAAATAAATGGTATTATAAAAGAAAACCATAGCTATTGAAATCGTTATCCAAATACCTACTTTTTAAAAGTCAGGTTCACACCAGGTTAAGAACCCTTATTCTAGGGAGACAGTCCAGAGACCTGGGAGCCAGGAATCCTGCATTACAACCCAAGCTCCCATTCTGCGATCCTGCGACCCACTCTCTGGTCAGGGTTTAGGGTTCAAGGTGGGGTTAAGGTTAGAGAAGAGGTCAGGACCAGCATGGGCCCCCTTTCCAAAGGATGCCCTGAAGCTAGGGGCAGGGAAGTAGGCTCTGGAGGAGGAACAGGAATTAGGACCGGGAGCTGGGGAGGGTTGGGGAGGGTGCGGCTGCTGGGGACAGGCCTGGGCAGAGCTGTGGTAGTTGGGGGTGGGAAAGCCTGGGCCTCAGACAACTTGGGTGGGGAAGATGCATGGGAAAGCTGTAGTGGTAGGAGCAAAGAGGGAAACAAAAGGAGAGAAGAGGAACCATGTGCTTTCCTAGGGAAGCCCTGGGCAGTGGTGAGGGTTCCGTCTTCCCTTTAGGCCCCAGATCTCTCCACCTCCCCACCCTACCTTCCCTTCCATATTTTGTCCCATGTAACAATCTCTGGCTTCTTTTTCCTCTATTCACAGTCCTTTTGAGAGAAAAAGATACGAAATTGGCATGGAAGGGCCAGTGAAATGCATTATCTTAGACCTGCCCAGGTCTGGTCATGTTCACACTTTCTCAGAAGCCCAGATCCTTAGCCTCTTTCAGAATCTCCCCTTTGGTAGTTGGGGTTCTGCTGTACTAGCTAGGGGCCTACCATTGGGTTTGAGTCCGAGGGAACCAAAGTTGGGGGAGGTTGGGGGGAGCACGTGTTAGGCTGAGGCATGTAGAGGCTTGCGTACATGTGAAGGCAGGGAGGGCTTCGTGTATGTGTGTGTTCACAGACATTGTATTTTGATGTGAGACTCTAGGGGTCTTTCTTTTGTGTCTGAGGGTGAGTGAATTTTTGAATGTTCAGAATGTATCAGTATTGCACTTATGTTAACCCAGGGCAGGGGGGCAGAGTGTAGTGGGTGGGGAAGGTTCTCAAAAGGTCTTTCTCTTGTTGGGGAGGTAGCTGAGTTGTTAGGATCTGGGGATTGTGTTCCACATCTAGGGATGTGTCGGTGCCCTGCCCATCTCTACTGGATCAGGCAAGGGGCACATAGACATACACAGAAAACAGAAGTGAGAAATAAGAGATGAGAAGTAATCAAAGGGATGGACATAAACAAAGGGAAATCCTTCGGCAGAGACAACCAGGAAGACAGAGTCAGGAAAGACAGACAAAAGGAGACAGAGACTCAGATACAGAGAGGCAGAGAGTGCAAACAGGCGGGTGAGGGCACTGGGCAGGCGGCCTCAAGGAAAAAAACCCAGACTACCGCCTCTTTTCCTTCCCTCCCCTTCCCTGCTCTCTCCTCCTTCGGCTCCAGCTCCAGGCCGACACAAACGGGGCTTTGATTGCAACAGGAAACCTCTCTGGCGGGGGGAACTGGGCAAGCCGCCGCCTTTGGGGCCCAGTCTGCACCCCTCTCCAGCCTCTCCCTGGCCCCCCTCTATCCAGTCTTTAAAGTGGAAGGCCCCTATCCCAGTCCAAGGCTCCCCACCCCTTAGTCCCACCTCCCCAAGCTCCAGAGACCCCTCCCATTGCCCTGGGCCATCCTCCCATCAGGGGCTGCTCCCAAACTCAGGTCTTCTTCCCTGTGGTGTGCCCACTTTGCCCCATAACATCCCCCCCAATAAATTGGAAAAGAGAAACAGTTGATTAGGAGTGAGGATTGGGGGGCGGTGAGGGATAAAGAAAGCTATCTCCCCCCTTTTCCTCCCTCCTGCATGTCAGCTAGAATCCATCTGTGCCAAGGGTAGTGTTGGGGGAAGGGTAATGATGAGGGTAAGACCATTCAGGACCCATAGAACTCATGGCCTGGATGGTCACTTTCTTTATGGGGGAGGGGAGCAGACACCCTTTTCCCCCTTCTCTTGTGTGTGTGCTCGTGTGCCATTGGGAGGCTTGTGAGGAGGAAGGGGCACAAGAAGAGTGGGTGAGTCAGGCAGTGTGCCCCCATTCCCCCCCCCCAGGCTGGTGGAGAACATCTGGTTTTCATGAAATGCTAGAAGAGTAATGGTCCTAATTGCTGCAATAAGGGCAGGGGGAACACTGGGGGTAAGGGGGGAGTTGAGCAGCTCCCCACCCCCCTCCCTGTCACACCTTTCCCCAAGGCTGTGAGAGGGGGCAGGCTAGGCAGAATGCCCTAATGCTCCTCCCCTCGTGGGACCCCCTTTCTTAGGAAGGCAGGGAAGGAACTCTGAAAGGGTGATGTGGAATGGGGAGCATCTGGTGTTGGGAAGAGGGGGGCTGGTGAGGGTTTGGGGCTTTCTGGAACCCTCCTCCCCCACTCCTCTTGTGCCCTCCTCCCAGTCCCCCTCCCAGTGGCCTGGCCACTTCTGGTTCTAATTACCAACCAGGCGGGCCTGACTTAATTGGGACCTTTCGGGACAAGAAGGGTGGAGGGGGAAGGGTGGGGGACTGACAGCTTGCATTGAAGAACTGGGATCCCTTTATCCATTCCACCTGGGTTTTGGGGAGTTGGTGTCACCCCCATTTTGGTTCCCATACATAAATTTATGTTACAAGAGTATTCACGGGACTGCTCTGATTCTACTCCCCCCCCATCCCAAACCCTACCACTGGCTCCATTCCAAGTCAAAAAATACATCACCTATTTGTTGGGGTGCCCCTTTCAGGAATGGGGAATTAAAAAGATGAGGGGGGAGCTTACCCTGGATTAGAAAGGGGACAGCATCCCTCTTCCCCGTTGCAGCCCCGGCCCCCTGATTCAATCAGCACCCTCGGAATAGCCTGTCTCACCTTCCCAGTCCCCTCAATCCCTCCATCTCTGCCCCTTCTCAGTCTGCCAGCCCCTGAAGCCCACCCTTAACTCCCACTCCCGAAGCCCTCACCTCCCAGCATACTGTGGCATTCTTTGCTTCGCTCTGCTATCTGTCCTCCCAACCCTGTACCCAATATTTGTCCCCTCAAGTCCCTTGCACCCCTTAACTACCCTCCCCCTCCAATTGCATCAGAGATTCTTAGAAAAGCGGCGCCCCGCCCCACCCTGCTGCTGCCGCCGCCGCTGCCTGGGTTGGGGGGGGCGGAAAGGGCCAGCAGAGAGAGAGAGAGAAAGAGAGAGAGAGAGAAAGAGAGAGAGAGAGGGAGAGAGAGAGAGAGAGAGAGAGAGAGAGAGAGAGAGAGAGAGAGAGAGAGAGAGAGAGAGTGAGTGTGTGTGTGTGTGTGTGTGTGTGTGTGTGTGTGTGGAGGGGGTGGCGGGCCAGGCCGGGCGGCGCTCCCACTCCCTCCGCGACTCCCCGCGTGAGCCAGGCTGACCGAGCCGGCTGGGCAGGCCGGGCGGCTGGGCAGCGGGGCGGGGCACTGGGGATGGATGGGGTGGGGGAGGGACAAGGGGGGGCGGTTTCCGGGAGTAGCAGCCGCTGGCGCTGTCCCGGGGCCAGGCCCCCCGACTCCGCCCGGGCAAACTCTTGACGTGGACCAGCTTCCCTCCACCCTCTCTGCCCCAGCCCCCGTTCCCCCCTCCCCAGCAGCTCCTGGTCCCTCCTCCCCAGTCCTGGGTCCCCACCAGCTCCAGGGTTCCCTTCAGCCCCGGGTTTCCCCATAACCCCACACCGGGAGGGTGACTGATGCTGGGAGGAGCGGGAAGGGAGCGGCGAGGGGCACCGCGAAGTGGGGTTGCGTGTGTACGTGGGGAGCAGCCCTACGAGCTGGGCACTGGAAACTTCCGAGGGGCATTTGTGATCCTGGGGGCAGTTAGTGGTCCTGAGGGGGAGTTCATGATCCTGGGGACAGGTGACGATTCTTGGGGCAGGGGGCATTTGGTGATTCTGGTGGACAGTTTTGATTTGGGGTAGAATCAGTGATCCTGAGGGTCTTTTGATGATCCTGAAGGGCATTTCATGGGAGGGGGAAGTTATTGATTTCGGGGGGGCACAGTGATCCTAGGGGGTAGTTGGCAATACTGGGGAGCACCTAGAGGTGTATTTGGGGGAAGTTGTTTATTCTGGGGCGGGGGTAGTTGGTGAATCTGAGTTGGGCATTTGGAAATCCCTGAGGGACACTTATATTGGGAGGAGCAATTTTGGAGCTTTCCCGGGGTGCAGTCAGGCACCCTAAAAGAGGGGGATTGCTAGCCGGAGGGCAGTGGGAGTCACGGAGCAGACAGGAGCGGGGTGTGTGTGTGTGTGTGTGTGTGTGCGCACGGGGGTAGGGTTGGAGGCGGAAGGCCGACAGTCAAGGACCCCAGAGCTTAGAAGAGGGTGCCCCCGGGGCTACGTTGTTCGTAGGGGGTGGGGGGGCCGGAGAAGGACGCTAGCCGACGGGGACGGCGGCCGGTGGGGCGGGGCCGGGCGGGGCCGGGTCAGGGGGAGGTGAGCGCGCCCGGCCGCCAGCCCTGAGGGGGGTTCCCGGAGAGTTCACGTCGGGCGCGCGCTTCGGCCCCGGGACAAGGAGTTGGTGGGGAAGGAGGCAAGGAGAGGGGGCGGGGACTAGAGGAGGCCGAGCCAGAGCCGCAGGAATGTGCCGCGAGCGAGCGCGAGGCGGGAGCGCGCGCCGTGGGGGTGGAGCCTCAGGAACCAGCCAGGCGGGGGGGAAGAGGGAGGGGAGCGAGAGCTTCGGACCCGGCGCTGCGCGCGCTGGAGGCGGAAGGACGCCTTGGTCCTCCCTTCCCTAGCCCTAGTCCAAGACCTAGCTCTTTTTCTTCCCTTGGGTCGGATTGCAAGGAAAGTGTGAATGTTAGGGAAGAGGAAGAGTATGCAAACCCCCTCTCTTTTTTTGCCCCCGCCTCCACTCTAGACACGCGCGTGGGTGCAAATTACGGGCTTCCGTACAGTGAACAGTGAATTCGAGGGGTGTCCTTGCAAGCGTGTTTCTGTTGGCAAATGCGTGCGGGCATGTGCTTGCATTGCCGAATATGTGCATATGCGTGCGTTCCAAGATGTGTGCATGAATGGATTTATGCCTCCATGCGCGCGCGCTCGTGTGAGTGTGTATGTATGTGCGTGTATGTGCGTGTGCGTGTGTGTGTGTGTGTGTGTGTGCGCGCGCGCGCGCTTGACTCTTCGTTCGGCTCCAGCTCGGTGCCCGGCCCCCTCCGCTCTCCAAGCCCCACCCCCCTCCACCCCTCCAGGCTTCGCTTTTACAAAAGGTCTCCCCAGCGAGAGCAGCCTCGGCGCCCGCCCGGAGTGAGCGGGACCGCAGCTGCCGCGGCTTACAGCCCCGCCCGGCCCCCTCCCTCTTACTGGGGATCACTCCCCCCATCCACGCCTCCCCCCTATGCGGCCCGGCGACCGGCACTAGCACTCCCCCGCCTCCCTCCAGTAGCGGGGCGCTTGCTGGGGGAGGAGGGGGATTGCCCGCGGGTCCCCGGCGCCCAGCCTCCCCCTCCACCTCCTCAACCCCCTCCACCCCGAGCCGCGATGTACGATTGCATGGAAACGTTTGCCGGGAGCCCCAGACGGCTGTACGGGGCGGTGGGGCCCGGGGCCGGCTTGCTGCGCAAAGCCACCGGCAGCCCCTGCTTCGCTGGACTTGAGTCCTTTGCTTGGTCGCAGTCCGCCAGTCTACAATGTAGGTACCGCCTGGGACAGAGGTATGGGGTGCAAGAGAGGTGGAAACTGGCCCTTTAAATGTTTTTTGGGGGGCGGACTTAAAATAGATGTCTTGACAAGGGCCCTTTAAATCCTTGAATTGGGAGGGGTACTGGCCCTTTAAATGTGGGGGCCCCCGGAGATTTCTTTGGGTGTGTGCAGTTGGTGTATAGTGGGTGATTTCCATAGTGGGTGTACATAGTGTGTGGTTAGTGTCGCTTAGAGGTTTCTTTTTGGGGAGGAGGGAGACCCTGGTGTTTGTGTAATTTCCAAACCAGTCGACCCTGCTCTTGGAGAGGCTGAACGCTGAGCTCTGCTCAGGAGTGTGTCTAAAGTTTTAAGGTCCCTGGGTGGACCTTGTGATTTCTTTTCGTGGACGAACATTTGATACTGGAAATGTGGGTGACAGTTATTTTCAATGTGTGTATGTTTGTGACCTTGGGAGTGTGTGTGGTTGGTGTGGCTCAGTATGTGTCTGGGTGGTGTGTGTTTGTGTGTGTTAGTTTATCCCTGTGTGTATGTGTGTGTGTGTCTGTCTCTCTCTCTTCAGATTGCCTCCCAGCTCACCCAATCCAGTGGGTTTTGCCTGTGTGGCCCTGGGTGCATAGTGTATACAGTTTGCCTGTGTGGATGTTTGAGGCATGAGTCTGACGGAGTGTGTGACCCACAGTGGATGAGAGGGTGGGTGGTTTTGGAAAGTGATATGTGTGAGAGTGCATCCTGTCCCCCCTCCCCTGCATGTGTAAGGGGATGGTTGTGTGAGTGGGGAGTGAGCTGGGGGGAGGGGGTAACCCAGGTCTGCTCCCTCCCACAACCTCTGGAGGAAGGACCCTGTATGGGTGGGGTGGGGTGGGGTGGGGTGCAGTGATGATGGGCACCAAGAGGGCAGTTTCCCTCTGGGTCTTTTCCATATACCAGTTTGAAGGAAGCACAGAGTCAAAAAAAGTGTGTGTGTGTGTGTGTTGGGGGTGGGAAGAAAGGCTAGTCACAGAGAGGGGAAATTTCTTCCTCAATGGGGCCCCAAAATATCTATCCTGCCCTCCTCTGGTGAGGGGTGGGATATATAGAGCTGGGGAGGGAAGACTGGGGCCCTGGAGTCCCCTTCTCCAGAGCTGTAATAAAAAGCCGGGACTGGGAGGCTGTAAAAATGAAGTCCAGATGAGAGGCAGCTTTGAAGAGTGGGCTGCAGAGCCTGGAGGAGGGGGTGGGCCAATTGGAAGGGGGCGCCCAGAGGGAGCTGGAGGCTGTGAACTGCCTCCCCCCCAACTTGCTATTCACAATTTCCATAGGACCCGGGTCCCCTTAGGGAGGGGGGCAGGGTAAGGGTAGTTGGGGCTAGGGAATGGTGAGGATGGGGGCGGGAAGAGAGAAGGGAAAAGGGCAGGGCAGACTGGGGGCGCTGTGGGAGTGTGCGAGCCCGGTCACCGAGCCCAGAGCCCCCGCCAACGCGCCTCACTCCTTGGCACTCAGTAGTGCTGTTTACAAGTTCAGCCGTTTTCGGTTCCAGAGCAGAGCTGCTCAGATCTAATGACTTGACTGAGGGGGGCTGGGGGTGGTGGTGGTGGAAATGAAGGGAATTAGATGGGAAGGGATGGGGGGGTTGGGGCTGAGGGAGGTTGGGTCTTGGCATTTCAGGGATGGGCTAGGGGAGGAGGAGGTATGTCCCAAACCTTCCTGGATTCTCAGCTGCCCCATCACTGCCTGGGTGAAGGGGATGGATGCAGTTTTGGGCTAGGGGTGGGGAGGTCAGGAAGAGTATTCCAGGAACTAGGGTCTGGTGGGGTTAGGTAGGGCCTTCTATCATTTCAAACTGCCCCTAGGCATTAACTGACCACTTCCTCTCTTCACCACTGCCATGGGAGGGGGGTGTTTACCCCCTGACAGTCCAGGATCCATCTGGCAGTGGGTGCCAAGCAGTTAAGGAGGGCTGAGGAACCTTGTTGGACAGCTAGGAAGAGGGCTGAGTAAAAATGTGGGGGTACTTGTTGGCTGTCTCAGGAATGGGTGTGTATGTTGTTAGTGTGCCACTGTGTTGCTGGGTGAGTGTGTGTTGAGTCTTTTGCCTTTTTGTGGGTCTTTTCTGGGTTGGGGGGGCGGTATGGAGAGCTGGTGTGTGTGTATGTGTGTGTGTGTGTGTGTGTGTGTCTGTGTGTCTGACTGGGAGGAGGTGTGGGTCTGCTCCACAGCCTGGGGCTTCGGAGTGCCATGGGCCTCGCAGCTGGGAGCATTTACAGCGGGTTATAAAGAGTTTGTTTGAAGCTCTCAACTGGCTGGCCAGGAATTTCCTCAATTTCAGCAATTTGGACTTTAAAAGGAGAAAAACCCAGAGCCCACCACCTCGTCTTCCCCAAAAGAGGCCCCCCTGATTCTGCCCCAGCCAAGCCTATCGTGCCTAGGGGGCCCTTGCTGGGGACAGGGCTGGGTCCAACATTGGTTAGGGTCTCTTTGGAGCAGCTTCCCCTCACCAGATGGGTCCTGAAATCACTAGTTGTACTTCAGGGTTTGGAGATGGGGGAGGGCGGGGAGTAAGGGAGGGCTGTTAAAAGGGTGCCCTGGCAGGGGTGATGGCATCACCCAAAGTAGAAAAACTGCCCCCTAGGCCTGTCTCCTCGAACCCCCCTGCTTTGTGGATTGGCTGGCACTGCCCCATGCCGGCTTGGCCCCACCCGGGGCCCTTTCGCAAGAGAGGAAATGAGGCAGCTCTCTGAGGGCAAGGAAGGCGTCAATGCCCGAGGTGAGCACCTAAATCCATTTGTAGCCCGATGGGCACAGTTCCTCCAGAGTAAAGCGTGGTGGGGAAAATGGGTCTGGGGAAAGAATATGGCAGTCCAACCCCCTCCTGGATTCTTAGGAACAGCCACAGCCCCTTCCCTCAGTTTTGAAAAGAACTCTGGCATCTTTCTCCTCCCCATCTGGATTCTTATGTAAATGGGGGGGTCAGGTCTCCCTTCCCCCATCCCATCTTCAGGCTGGGCGGAGCCAGGCTGCAAACCAGTAGTCTGGCTTTTGGATGCTCTTTCCACACTTACTGTCCCTTGTTGGATTGGGGACCAATCCCAGGTGGGCCCGAGTGGGCTGATGCATCTTGGATTCCTTCATTCGCTGACAAAGCAGGGTAATTCTTGCTCTAATTGTGAGACTCCCTTGGATTAACCTGACCTACCTAACACTTGAGAATGGGGGCGCGTTCGTGCGCGCGCGCGCGCACACACACACACACACACACACACACACACACACACAGCCACCAAATATAAAAAGCAGTCTTGTCTCCCTCAGATTAATTACTACAGCTAGAAGTGAGTAGTGTCTTCTCACCCATTGTGAGGTGGGTTTACCCCACTTTGGGAGGCGTGTTTGGGTGTTTCTGAGTTCAGCAGCTCTGTAACATAATCAGGAGTGGAGAAGCACGGAGACAGACTTTTCAAAGATAGTCCTCCCTCATTACCTACCCTTCCTTGCATGCTGATGCATGCCTTCCCAGGCATGTATGCCCCACAGACTCCTGAACATGCTTCTGCATACATGCTCCCCTTGTCTCTCCCCTCCCTGGGCCCCATTTTCAGAATCCCACCTTTTCAGTCTTTTCCTCCTCCTTTAAACTCTAGCCGCTGGATCAGAACAGTGTCTAGAGTGTCCCTGCACCTAGTAGGAACTTAATCATGCTTGGTGGGAACTAAATGAGATGTGATTTATTGTCTCAGATCTGCTGCCAGCTCACTGTGTGTTGTTGGGCAAGCCTTTTCATTTACTTGGTCCTCAATTTCCTCATCTGTAAAATAACAGAATTTCTCAGTTTATATTGCTATGCTTTTATGCTTTTTGGGGCGGGGAGAGGGGTGTATAAGCCAAGAGATAAGCTTGGGCACTTGAGTTACATTCACCCAGATTGACCTCGCAGTCTCTCTTAACCCCAGATAGATTTAGGTCAAGGACACTGAGAAATTAAGGAATAGGGGCATGTTATTAAAGCATTTCCTGAGGGGAAAAGGGTAACTTCCTACCCTATTATGTTTTGGAAAAAAGGAGGCCCAGCATTCCAGGCTCTCCATAAGACTCCAGCTCCCCACTTACCCATTGCTCTCCTAGAGGCTCCAAGGAGGGGGCCATTGGATGATGGGGATATATGAATCCTGGGTAGTGAAAAAGGTCAAAGAGCCTTGGTCAGTACAAAAGTTGGACACCCAGAACCTGGCTTTTTTGGTTAGGTCCTAGAATCTTGGGCCCTTAGATAATCCTGACCAAACAGGTCATTTTTCAGATGAGGAAACTGAGGAATTAACCTCTGTGGTTGGGCTTGAGTCTCTTTGGATTGGGGGGGGGGTTAGGCTTTGTCCTTGAAGAGCTGAAGGTGAGGCTGGCTTTGTTGTAGGGTTGTTGATGGGTGGGTGTTGATTGTATGCATGTGGGGAAATGGGGGGAGGCCGCTTGTTTATGGTAAAGTGGTCTGCGTGTCAATGGGAGGGATCCTGAACCTTGTTGCTGTAAGGTCCTTTGCATGGCCAAGTTATTGTGGGTTGTTGTTGCTAGAAGGCCGGAGAAATGGGCAGAAGGAAGGGGGTTGTGGGTAGGGAGTACCTCAGTTAATTCCACATTGCTCCTTCCCCTCCCAGCTGTAGAGACCCAGAGCACAAGCTCCGAGGAAATGGTGCCCAGCTCGCCCTCACCCCCTCCACCTCCCAGAGTCTATAAGCCATGTTTCGTCTGCAACGACAAGTCCTCCGGCTATCACTATGGGGTCAGCTCCTGTGAGGGGTGCAAGGTGTGTGACAGGAAAGTCTAGACTGGTTGATCTGGGCCGAAGCGCCCCTCCCCCAGAGCAAGGTGGGGTGGGTCTGATGTAAAGGGTGGGGGACCAAGATTAAGGGTTAGGTAGGTAGGTCAGTCAAGCATTTATTAAGCACCCACCATGGGATAAGCACCGTACTAAGAGCCGAGGATACAAAAAGGGTTGTGGGTGAGGTCAGAGAGTGAAAGTCTGGGGTGGGGTGGGGCAAAGAGGTGTTTGGGTGACTGCTTTGGGTATAATACACTGTTCTAGGCTGGAGGTTGGGAGAGAAGGGGAGAAGTTCTGGGTGGGTCACAGTGACTGTGGGAGCCTGGAGCTCTAGGAATGTTGGCTTGACGACCCCCTCCCCCTTTTTCCCCTTCCGCTGCCAGGGCTTCTTTCGACGAAGCATCCAGAAGAACATGGTGTACACGTGTCACCGGGATAAGAACTGCATCATCAACAAAGTGACCCGAAACAGGTGCCAGTACTGCCGCCTGCAGAAGTGTTTTGAAGTTGGGATGTCCAAGGAAGGTAGGCCCCCTGCCCACTCCTGGGAACACACAGTCTCTGCGGTGTCTCTGTGACTGGTC
>CM053623.1:217826215-217887948 GCA_028646595.1 Phalanger gymnotis
CCACCCACCCATTCTCTCTTCCCCCAATTCAGGCAGTTTCATGGGCCTTAACCCTTTGGTTTCCCACAAACAGGAGTGGGGATTAGGGAGCGCATGCCCTCCCCCCCCCTGGGAAAATCAATGGCTTATTAGAGGTTCCCCATTCTTCTTTAGCACAGATTTGGGGTGCTGGCTCCCTCTCCTTCACCCATCCCCCACCATTGTGCTGCCAGGGCTATAAGTGGATATCCTGCCGGCCTTGTATCCTGCCACCCCCATCCCCACCCCCTCCCTGGCTCCCTCGGTAGCTCTGCAGGGTGACAGGAAGGGCAGGATGGAGTCCTGCTGCCTGGAGAGAGAGGGAGCAGAGACTACAGGCCCTGAGCCCGGGAAGGGAGGCTAGGAGACACAACGAATGTGGGGAATGGAAGGGCAAGGGTTGGGTGCTAGAAGGAGGAAGGGGATCACTTTGAGACACAGGAAAAAGGGGAGGGGACCTACCTGGGTGCCCTGACCTCTCTCCCTGTGCTTCTCTCTCTTCACTTCCTGCGCTGCCCCAAGCTGTCAGGAATGACCGAAACAAGAAGAAAAAGGAAGTCAAGGAAGAGGGTCCTCCTGATAGCTATGAGCTGAGCCCCCAGCTGGAGGAGCTGATCGCTAAGGTCAGCAAGGCCCATCAAGAGACCTTCCCTTCCTTATGCCAGCTGGGCAAGTATACAACGGTGAGTGGGCACAGCACAGTCAGGGAGCAGAGATGGAGGGAGACACCAGAGTGGGCACAGGGAGGAGGGGATGGGCTAAGAGTGGGCGCGGGGAGGAGGGGATGGGCTCCTGAAGATACTGAGAGGGAAGAGGAGCAGGAGAGTTTGGGAAGAGGAGCAGCAAGCTACGAGAAGATACACTGAATTAGGTTCTCAGAGGACCCCCTTAGGGATAGGGAATAGTCAATAGAGGCAATTGGGGTTAAATGACTTGCCCAGGGTCACACAAATAGTAAGTGTCTGAGGCTGGATTTGAACTCAGGTCCTCCTGACTCCAGGGCCAGTGCTCTTTCTACCTCACCATTTAGCTGCCCCTCAGTAAACACTTACTATGAGCCCATGCTGGGATATGAATTTGAGAGTAGGTCACAATGGCCCTTGAACTTATAACTCCCCAATTCCCATCCCTAGAACTCAAGTGCAGATCACCGAGTGCAACTGGACTTAGGCCTGTGGGACAAATTCAGTGAGCTGGCCACCAAGTGTATCATCAAGATTGTGGAGTTTGCCAAGAGGCTTCCAGGTTTCACAGGACTCAGTATCGCCGATCAGATCACCCTCCTCAAGGCAGCCTGCCTGGACATCTTGGTGAGAGCCAGGGAACCCTAGCAACCATCTAAGAACACTTTCTTTAGATCATATCTAGGTTCTACCTTTCCTTAGATCCCCCTCCCTCAAGACCTCCCACATCTCAAAAACTTTCCATACTCTAGAAATCATTTCCCCCGGGGGAGATCCTTAATCTGTGCCCAGGTAGGCCCCTGAGACCCGTCTCATCCAAAGCCAACCCCCTACCTCCTTAGCTCAAGGCTGCTAAGATTTCTTTGGTTGGCTTTCTTTGGTCTCCTTTCCAATATTCCCTAGGTCACTAGGTCCTGTCACTGCCCACCTAAGCAGTCCAATGTGTGTGGTAAATCAGAAAGGACAGCGTCCTTGAAGTCAGGAGAACTAGGTTTGAATTCTGGTCTCCATAACTCTCCTTAGTGAAATGGAAATAATACCACACATGATAATCTATACAACCTGTCTCATAGTTTTTATGTAAGCCTAAGATTGTTCTGTGTATGTGTTCTTATTTCTCCCCAAGTCCTTGAACTCAGGTTTCTGAGCTCCCTTCCCCACTCCCAAGCTCCTTAAGACTGACCACAATGATATTCTCTTCACCATTCTAGCACCTTAGAACCCGGTCCTCTCAGAACCCTTTGAGAGGCCCATCTCTTTCCCTAGGACTGATCTCTGACTAATAGATAAACCCTTTTACCTCAAGCCTTCTTTGAAATAACTTTCCAGCTCCTACCCCTCTTTCTTTTATGTTCCTTCTCTTCCAGCTTATACCCATTCCTGGGGCTTGTTCTCCAAGTCGGCATGTTGTTCATGGTAGATCTGCTGTTCCTGACAGACCCTCCCCAGATGCCGTGCTTCTTTTGGCCCTTTTCACCCCCTTTCTTGACAGGCCACAGATTACTCTCTTTCCTCACTCTCCCTGAGCCCTGTGCCCCAGCCCCAGATCCCCCCTTGTCTACTAAGACAGTATCATAGAACCTCCTGCCATTTCCCAGTAAGGCCAGAACCACTCCTGACCACCTCCTCACCTTGTGTCTTTCCTCACTCCTCTCCTTCCACCGCCAGATGCTTCGGATCTGCACTCGATACACCCCAGAGCAGGACACAATGACGTTTTCTGATGGGCTGACCTTAAATCGGACACAGATGCACAATGCTGGCTTTGGGCCTCTCACGGACTTGGTCTTTGCCTTTGCTGGGCAGCTGTTGCCTCTTGAGATGGATGACACAGAGACTGGACTGCTCAGTGCCATTTGCCTCATCTGTGGAGGTACTCCATGTCCCCTGGCATCTGGTGACCCTCTCTTGGCCTTTTTCTTCCTCCTATTCCCATCTGTCCAGACCCCACAGGTCCAGTTTTTCTCTAAAACAGCTACTTCTGGGAGAGACTACCTTAGCCCTTTTTTTCCTATTCCTACGAGGTTGGATTATAAGCTTTTCTCCTCTGTCTTTGCCAAATGGGAGTACTATGGGAAATTGCTCTAGGACACCCCATAGTGGGGTCCCCCCTTCTTTGGGTTCCCATTCCTATTGTCTCCAGTCCTCTACTCTTACTGTGTCTTCTCCCTTCATCCCTTCTCACAATATTTCTTCTTGCCCTCCCCTCTACTTCCCCACTTCCCCAGACCGAATGGACCTAGAGGAGCCAGAGAAGGTGGACAAATTGCAGGAGCCGCTCTTGGAGGCTCTGAGGTTGTATGCGAGGCGGCGTCGGCCCAGCCAGCCCTACATGTTCCCGAGGATGCTCATGAAGATTACTGACCTCCGGGGCATCAGTACCAAGGGTCAGCCTGGAAGGGGGAAGGGTGTGATGGAGGGAGGAGTGAGCTGGGGGTAGAGCCTGCCCTAGAACTCTGTCCTTGGTTGGGGGAGAGGGGGAGGAGAAGGAAATCCAGAGGAGGTCTGTTCTCTGGGAGTACCCAGACTGATGGAGGGAAATGGGACAGACTACTACTAGCTGTGTGATCTGGGTAAGTCACTTGGTGGCTGCCTCTGCCTGACTCAGTTTACTCATCAGTAAAATGGGGATCATAATACTTAACCTCCCAGGGTCATCATAAGGATCAAATGAGATCAGATTTGTAAAGCCTGTTGCAAACTTTAGAGTGCTACATAAATGGTAGCTGCTATTACTGTTACTAGTACTACAATGTATCCTGGGCCGTCTCCAGTTGTCCTGGTGAATATCAGGCCATTAGACCCAGATGGCTCTGGAGGAGAAAGTGAGGCTAGTGACCTTGCACAGCCCTCCCTCCCTCACATCAAAGTCAAGGGCAGGTCATGTCAATATCTCCCTGATGTCATGGTCTTCTTTGAGGACAAAGGACAAACACAACTACCACCACCACCACCACCACCACCACCACTACCACCACCACCACCACTACTGCATAATAACAACAAACTCTAAAAAAAAAATCTTTCCTCAGTCACTGTGTGAGATGGTACAAATATTGTCCCATTTTGCAAATGAGAACACTGAGTCTCAGTAGAACCCAGTCTCAGTACCAGGATCACATAACTAGTACATGTTAATGCTTGCATTTGAACCCAGATCTTACTCCAAAGCAAATTCTTTCCCCACTGCCTGAGCACAACTGGGTTGACTTTCCACATCAGCATTGGGGCTCATAGGATCAAAGTTAGGACTGGGTACAGTTTCTCTGGAAAGGCTTCCAGGAAGAGGAAGGAAATAGGCATTTATTAAGCACCTACTGTGTGCCAGGCCTTGTACTGAGTGCTTTACAAATATTCCCTTATTGATCCTCACAACAATCCCTACATTGGAGCTGTTATCATCCCCATTTTACAGTTGAGAAACTGAGGTTAAATGACTTGCCCAGAGTCATGCTGCTAGTAAGTGTTTGGGGCTGGATTTGACCTCTGGTCTTCCTGACCCCAGGTCCAGTGTTCTAGCTGCCCCTATAGAGCAAAGTTAGGAAGGACTAAGGGGAGAGATAAGGTTGTGTAGAGGAGTGCTCAGAGATGGGAGAGCCTGAGGAATGTGTCTGGCACCATAGGGATCCTCGCTATCAGGCTGGAGGAGGGAGTCTATGCTGGCAAGTCCTGAGAGACAAATGGGAATGAGGTGGGTGGGTCAGAGGTAGGAGAAGTAATGAGGTCTGATCATTTCTTCCATGGGATTCTCCTTCACAGGAGCAGAACGGGCTATCACCTTGAAAATGGAGATCCCAGGCCCAATGCCCCCCCTGATTCGGGAAATGCTGGAGAACCCTGAGATGTTTGAGGACGACTCCTCGCAGCCTGGCCCCCGACCAGAGCCCCCCAGCGAGGATGAGGGCATAGGGGGCGGGGGTGATGGGGACCTCAGCCCTGCCCCTGACCCAGACCCCTGATTTCCCCCTGCTGTGGTGGTGGTGGTAAGGGGTTATCAGATACCCGGGTAGCAGACTGACCATCCCCACCAGTGACTGGGAGAGGACCTTATGCTCCCTCTCTTCACTCCCATTCCCCAAACCAGCACCAGTTCAAGCTCCTTGTTTTTGCCAAAGTTTCCTGGGCTATATGTCCATCCTTTACCCTCACCAAGTCCTAACTGAGCTTCCTCCCCACGATTTTCTGGCTGGGACCTGATTCCTGTGCCTCGCTCCCCACTTTAGGGAGATCTAATGGGAGGGGTGAGATGAGGTCTCAGCTATGAATCTAGGAGCTATCTCTTGGACATCAGGCTCCCTCAGTTCTCCGGCAGGGAGAAGGGGGAGAACCTTTGTTGGTGCTGAGTAGGTGAGGACCTTGTCTCCCACTCCCCACCCCTATCCCCACCCCCACCCCATCGGGGAGACCTCCAGGAATAATTAGGAACACTAGAGACCAAAGGGAGGAGCAGGGGGGCTGGGCCAGCTGCCTCCACCCCCTTGTGATCGCTGTGCAATGCCCCCTGCCTGACACATACTGCCCTCTGCCTCCCTGTGTGCCAGGCTCAGGGTAGGGGGTAGCTGGTCCCCTCCAGTCCTCTGGGGGCAGTGAAGGGGAGCAGATGCAGGCCCGTTCTGTACCTCTTTGCTGATGGTTCCAGCGTGTACTCCCCCTTTCCCAATGCTTCCCCTGCAAAAAGGGGAAGTGCCCTCCGTTAAGAATCCCCCAGCCCTACCATGTGCCTTGGGTGACCCCCGCCCCCCATCTCAGCCATCGGGGCGGAACCCTTCTACACTACAGAGGGGCCTGGGGAGCCCCTCCCTCTCCACCCCTAGTGCCTTCCCCCCACAATACCCCAGAGCAGCTCAGCCCAGGGAGGGGAGGGCTGCTTAGCTGATCCCGACCCTACCGAGAGGAAGCCTCTTATTTATTTATTAGCTTTTGTTTACACCCTGGAATTACCCCCCATCCCCCTGGGGGTTCTGGGGGTGGAGCCCAGGGCCCCTTCTGATTCCCAACCCCTGGTTTGTATTTAGCTGCCAAATAAAATTCCCACTGGCCCCCCTTTTTCTCTGGGGGGGCTGGGTGCTGTCCCCTCCCCCCCTTTGTTTACATCCCCCTTCCCTCCCGCTGTATCGCATATTGCTGAGTTTTCTATTTTTGCAAAATAAAGTGATGGAAACTCATGAGATCTGACTTCATCCTGGTGGGGGGGAGGAGAGTTGAGGGAGATGAAGAAGACTTGCCTGAAGGACTAAGGTGAGGGCTTGTGGTCTGGCAGGTGTTCTTCCCCTCTCCCCTGTGGAGGGGCCCCCCTCTCCTTCTACCCCCCTTCCCCCACCCACTCTCCAGGCAGATGTGTGAGAATACAGCCAAAGGGAATGAGATCTGGAAACCATATTGGGACTCTTAGCTGGGAAGGTGAAGGAATTGGTGCGTGGACCAGGTAGATCCATTCCAGTCCTACCTGGGCCTATGTCTTCTGTGGCCACTAGAGGGTGTAGCTACATGTGGTTCACACAGCCTGTTCTCCCTACGAAGCATTCCTCAGACAACCCTACTTCTTAGACTTTTAGCATCTTAGATTTAGACCCGGAAGAAACCTTTTTGAGATCTTCAGCGGAACAGGAAACAGGTCTTGGGGAGAAATGGTTCGCTTAAAGTTATATATCCAGTAAGTTGCAGAGCTTGGACTGGACCGTGGGTCTCTTTTGCTTCCTCACTCCTTCCAACCCATACTTTCCACCTGGGTGCCTCCCATTGATACCCCCCCCCCCACACACACACCTTAGACTGGATCCGTGCTTGATTTCCTGAACTGAGGAATTGGAGGTGCGGGTGGGGTAGGATAGTTTCTAGACTATTTGCCTTTTCAGAAATGCCAATGCTAGGAGTGGGGACATACGGGAGAGAGAAGAGGCCACCGGTGGGAAGTGGGGAGCTGGGAACTAAGCAACCAAGAATCAGGAGAAAGTGGACACTAGAGAGGAAACCACCAAAGAGGGTGGATGACGTCGGGGGGATCGTTACCTCTCTGTTGGGAGGATAGATGATTGGGTGGCAGGGATGTTACTGTAGGTCCCAAGACAGCTTCCTCAAACTAGAGCAGGCCACCCTTCTCTTCCTTCTAGGCCAACCCCAACTAGTACTTGTTTTCATAGTATCTATCAGATGGGGGAAGGGAAGGATTTGGGCAAGGAATCACTTTGACACATTTCCTATCCCTGATGTTTGACCCCATACTCCCTAGTCCTTGGATATTGCTTTCTACCGCAGTCAAAACAGTGAGATTTCTTTCTCTTTTTTAAAAGCTTTATTTTTTAATTTGATTTTTTGGGGAGAGGCAATCAGGGTTAAGTGACTTGCTCAGGGTCACACTGGCTAGTAAGTGTCTGAAGTTGGATTTGAACTCCAGTCCTCCTGACTATATAGGGCCTGCTACTCTGTGTATTGCACCACCTAACTACCCTTGTGGCATTTCTCTTGGTCCTGGATCCTTCTTGACAGTGTATCCAAGGCCAGACCTGACATCTTCATTCAATCTGTACTCCTTAGGTATAGATCTTTTCTCCCCATCTTGTTCTTGTTCTCGTGTTCTTACGTTTACTTTTCTGATCTCTGGTCCCTACAGCCCTCTTCAGTTTCCACCTCCCATCGTCATCATCTCCCATTCTGTCTTTTCCAGTGTTGTCCTAGGTTTCTCCATCCACTTCATCTCCATCCCTCCCTACCCTCTCTCTACAATGACTCCGGACCAACAGCCTCCAGTTTCTCCTTGGCCTTCCCATCTTTTTGCTGCCCCTCATTCATGTGTCCTCCCTCTCTCTGCTATCTTCTAGCCACCCTTCCTTCCCCCCACCCTGCACATACACACACAGCGCCCCCCCCTCCAGAAGTTCCCCCTCCACTCTGGGTGTGTCACTTCCTCCCCAGGCCACCCCTAGGCAGATGCAAATAGCACAAAGGCGGATACAGCAAGAGAAAGAGCTCTGCACCTGTGAGTACTGGAGAACCCAATTTCTCTACCTGGAACTCCCTCCAAGTTCAGATTCTGTCCTCCACACCTTTTAAGGGAAAGGGGAAGTTTCTGAACCAGTGAGGCTGGACCCCTAGGCTCCACAGACTCCCCAGCATGAGGACTTCTGGCTGCCATGGCTAGAAAGGAGTGAGGGAAGGGAACTCTGGATTCCAGAGTCTTGACTAGGTTTTAAGATGGCTGTCCTGCTCCTGAGGGGCTGCTTAAGCCCTGAGCCCATAACTCTATGCACACTTTCCTTTCTGATTTCATTTTTCTAGGCAGGGGACTGGTTGGGGGGAGGAGCAGGGGGGAGACAAGAGAGATAAAGAAGGGAGGGACTTCTTTAGCATCCCAAAGTTAATTGCAATTCTTCCTCCCTGGGTCCCAACTCACCACCTCTTGTTTCTAAAACCTGTTTAACTCTTCCACCTTAGACTCCCAAATGAGCCAATGTTCTCTAGGGAAAAGAGGTTAAACAGGCTTAGGTGACCAATAGGCATCAGTCCCATCTTCTCCTAGTGTCCCTCTACACTATGATTGTGAACAGAGGGGTCAGTACCAAAGCAGGAAGGTAACTTGGGACGAAGGCATCTGTGTTCTAGGCTTTGTTTTCCTACCAGTGTGGGAAAGAAGGAAATTACAAGAGGACTGTGTACTTTAGGGTGAATATGATTTAAGGCCCAGGAGTTAGGACCAACAGATCAGAAAAATGGAAAGAGACCAGAGGGGAATGAAGAGAAGATTGAAGGACACTCAAATGGGAAGAGAAAGCAAATGGAAGAAAGAGGAAATAGTAAAGAGAGAAATGGATGGAGCCAATTAGGATCATGGAGGAAAGACTGAGCTTGGACTTTGATGATGGGAGTTAGGATTATGAGGAAAGACAAAGAGGAGGGAGCAGCAGAAGGGGCAAAGGAAGAAGGGGGTTGGTGGGGGGGTGAGATCATTGTTACAGAGAGAGAAGCAGTAAAAATGGGAAAAGGTAATGGAGTAAAAGGAGAGAGAATTGAGGGAAAAACCAGGAGATGAAGGGCAGAGTTGGGTGGAAGAGGAATTGGTGGATGGAGCTAAGTGGGAAGACCATGATCCCCTCAAAGGGGATAAGAGTAAAGGGCTGGGTAAGAATTACAGACTGTGTTTTTGAGTTTGCCCCCCACCCCCCGGGGCTAGGGGTTCTAGAAGGGTGGAGGCCCTGAGCTTTGTAGGAAATGAGTCAGAGCCAGGAAAGGTACTATCATTTCTCCCCCAACAAAGACATACATTAACCACATAGGATTGAGGTTAGGCTGAAGCTAAGCACTAGGCCCCCTGAGGTATACCTAGTAAAAGGGGGTGGTGGTGGTGGTACAGATTCAGTACATTGACAGAATCTAGAGGTTGGGGGGGATGGAGAGGAAAAGGACAACAACTCTATCCCCCTGCATCCCTTTCACCGCTTCCTCATACTCCTGGGCTCACTTAGCTCTGGGACTGCAATTACCCTTGGAAGCAGTGTGCACAGATACCTTGTCTGCATTTGTACAGCAAAAAGAATCCACCTGGCCCTGCAGAAGTCATATCGGCTACAATCTTGCCTTCAGGTCAGATAACCCTTAAAACCTTCTCTGGGGTAGAAGAGAGTATCTTCCTACTGACTCTAACTAACCTTTTCCTTCTTTCACCCGACTTTAGAAAGTCTAACCTTGATTCTCCCCAGGAGTGTTCTCTTCTCTTTGTTTCTTTGTTTCTTCCATATACCCCATTCTTCCCAGTCCCTCCTGTCTGCCTTCCCTGCCGTTCCCCCTAGCCTTCTCTTCTTCCATCTCAATACCTGCATGTCTTTGATTATCCCTCGAATTCCTGAATGTCACAGCTGGAAAGGGATGGTTCAGATGATCTAACCCCAGCCTCTCATTTTCTACAAGTAAGCAGCTTGGTTTGGAAATAGGTGATTTTTTAGTTCCTGGGGGCTCTGCACACGGGGTGGGTGCTTAATAAATGTTTGACTTATCAATTGATTTGCAATGAGGCAAGTGAAGTCCAGAGGAGCCAATAATTTGCACAATTTCTCATAGCATAGCTGACTCTGAACCCAGCTCTTTGGACTCTGGATCTACTGCCCTTTCTGTTATAGCACACTCCCTCCTTGAATGCAGATCTGACTTTCAAGTCTTTTGATTTTCTGAAGGTGGAAAATTGATCTGTTCTGACTTTATTGAAGTCTTGAGTTGAGGTCCTGGTTCCTCTCTCCCTCAGGAGCCTGAGGTGGATCTGTCCTCTCTGTGTGTCTCTGACCTACTCCTCCTCCAAATCTTAAAGCATAGGGGGAAGTGAAACTCTGGGGTGTGGAGATAAGGAGATGGGGTGGGGTTTGGATGGGAGACCACAGGCTAAGCTTAAAGACTGATGGGAAAAAGTTGACCCACTGAGCACCTTCATTGTAGGCTATGAGAGCTGGAGCTTTTGCAATATCCCTAGGGCTCCTGCTGGCTTTGGGCAGAGGCCAGAGGGAGCCAGATGCCAGGATCCTATCTGCAGATGAGACCCTAGAGGAAGACGATACTGATCTGTCACCTTCTGGGTCCTGTCAATCAGTCTCCTCCTGTAGGGAATGCATCCGATCCCACTACAGCTGTGCCTGGTGCAAGCAACTGGTGAGGGAGCATTTGGGGCTCTGATTGGATGTGTCTGGGTCTGTATATGGGGCAACTGGCTGTGTGAAAGTGTGTGTGTGATTGTGTGTGTGTGTGTGTGTGTGTGTGTGTGTGGTGGGTGCTGTGGGTGGCCGTGGGGGCCCTCTTTCCTTTTTGCGTGTCACCCTATATTCTCTACAGGAAGTTAGAGGGCCTGGACTCTGAGCGGTGGTTGGGAAGCTCCGCCGGGCAGGGAAGGGGCCATAAGATGGGGAGGGGAGGCCAAGACTTGTATTGAGAAGCTGGGGGAGGAAGCTGCGAAGTCAGGCCAGGGAGAGAGTGCAGCTAATGATTCTCGGAGAATAGGGGATGCCGGGGATGCCGGGTCGGAGCCGAGTCAGGGTGGGAAGCATGTGGATCCCTGACAGGCCTCCTCCCGGCCCGCAGAACTTCACCGCCGTGGGAGAGGCGGAGGGGAGGCGGTGCGCCCGGCGAGAGGAGCTGCTGGCACGGGGCTGCTCGTTGGAAGAGCTGGAGGAGCCCCGAGGACGGCAGGAGGTGCTACAAGATGAGCCCCTTAGCCAGGGCGCACAGGGCGAAGGCGTCACGCAGCTGGCTCCGCAAAGGGTTCTCGTTAAGCTGCGGCGGGGTGAGCCTGGGGCCGAAGGAAGGATGGAATGGCTGGGGGCGCGGGAAGGCGGGAGGGCAGGAGAAGGGGTCCTGAACTGGGCTGGGAATTTTGGCCCGCGAGCACTTGGAAGGGATGATGACTGTCCCCCGGTCCGCCTGGGACCCCGCCCACAGGCGAGACACAACGGCTCCGCGTCCGCTTCCGTCGAGTCGAGGGCTATCCGGTGGACCTGTACTACCTCATGGACCTGAGCTACTCCATGAAAGACGACCTGGAGCGAGTGCGCCAGCTGGGGCACGCTCTCCTGGTCCAGCTGCGGGGAGTCACCCGCTCGGTGCGCATTGGTGAGTTCAGTACACCCCCGCACAATCTCTGCACACCCCAGTCTATGCCCTATGCCAGGACAGCCTCCAGAGACACACCTGGACAGGTCTCCAACCCCTCGGGCTACTTTCTATCTCTGAAGACCCTCCCCTTCACCATGTACACAAGAGGCTGTCTATATCCGGACGCCAGAGTTGTAAAGATCTGGGCTCCCTCCCCGAACATCCCAGCTTACCACCAAGGTTGGGTCCCGGGACTTGTAGGTAGCTTTGTACAATACTCACCCCGACCTTCCCCCTCAGCCCTAGCCTGAGCTCCACATTCAGACCCCTAGTCCCCTTCCTATCCTTTGAAAAACCTTCATCCCCAAACTCTCTTTCCCTGGCCCACCTTCTTCTACCTAGACCTATATCCCCTATTATCTTTCCCCTTTCCTAAACCTTGCTTATTCCTCAACCGTCATGAATTTCTGGTCTTTATAACCTTCTAATCACTTCCCACCCCTTTGGGAACTGCCAGTTAATCATTTGATTCTTTCTATCCCAAAGCCTACCCTACAGACTTTCCTCTTAATTCTGTTTCCCAATGTTTGGTGTTTGGTATCCACCATATTGTGAAGAGCTAAAAGTGGAAGAGATTTGTCCTGGATGGGTATTGTAAAGACAGTTTTATGCCTGATTTAAGGGAGAAAGTTCCTAACAATTATAATTGTCCAAAAGTGGAATAGCCTGCCTCAGGAGATAAGTGGACTCCCTTTCCTGGAAGCTATGTTGTTGTCGGTGTGTTTGGACCATGACACCAGGGAAATGATGACAGGACTTGCAGTTGACTTTAATTTGAGTGAGGGTGGGCTGTGCAAGGTCACCAGCCTCCCTTTCTCCTGCAGTGCTAGGTGGTATGCTAGATAGAGCACCAGCCCTGGAGTCAGGAGGATCTGAGTTCAAATCCAGCCTTAGATACTTAACAGTCATGTGACCCTGGGCAAGTCACTTAATCCTGATTGCCTCGCCCCCTCCAAAAAAAGTAGGAGGTAGAAGTTAGACGATAGCTTGTAAAGACAGTTTTATGCCTGATTTAAGGGCTATTCAGGTACAGGTCAATTGTCCCCAACACACTGACAAACCCTTTTCTGTGGTTCTGCATGTTTCAACTAAAATTTGCCTCACATACCCTTATGACAAGTCTGAGTCCCCTGCTTCTAGGAGTGCAACTGCCCATTCTGTCTCTTGGTTCTCCTCTCCCCTCCATTTCCTAGACATCCTTTTCTTCTCACTATTCCAGGCTTTGGTTCCTTTGTGGACAAGACGGTGTTGCCCTTTGTGAGCACGGTGCCCTCCAAGCTTCAACATCCATGCCCCACACGACTAGAAAAATGCCAGCCACCCTTCAGTTTCAGACATGTGCTGCCCCTCACTGATAATGCCTCTGCCTTTGAGCATATGGTTGAGCAACAGAATGTGTCAGGCAACCTAGACTCACCTGAAGGGGGTTTTGATGCCATCTTGCAGATCGCCCTCTGCCAGGTGTGTGTGTGTGTGTGTGTGTGTGTGTGTATTGAGAGGGGAACAAAAAGGGTAGGCTGGGGATTGGTGGGGGGGCAAGAATGCTGGAAGCTAGGGTTTGGGAGGGTGGGTCCTGAAAGACAGAGGAGAGAGCTCTAAACCACCACCAGGAGGCCTGGAGGACAAGAATAGAGAGGCTAGGGGAATGGGGGACTGGAGAACAAAGGGTTATGAATAGTACAAAATTTCACAGATAAAGGGTTGAGAGGGTTTGGAGGGAAAAAGAAAAACCCAAAGGCAGAGCTATGGATAAATTGATCTCTGAGTCTGATTGTTGCCACTACCTGCCAGATAGGTGGCTGTGGTGGTAGGAGGTTTCAAGTCACTGATATATTTCCCCTTTACCTCATCAATACCCCAGGAGCAGATTGGCTGGAGAAATGTATCCCGGCTGCTGGTGTTTACATCAGATGACACGTTTCACACTGCAGGGGATGGGAAATTAGGTGGCATCTTCATGCCCAGTGATGGACACTGTCACCTGGATGCTAAGGGTTTCTACAGCCGAAGTCAAGATTTTGTGAGAGCCTCTCTCCCTTGGTGCCTTAAGCTCTGCCTCCTTTCCCAGCTACAGCAGCTCTCTTTCTTTCATCCAGGTCCTCCTGCCTCTCTGCCCCCTGGAGCTACCTAGCCCCAGGAGACCCCTTAGAGTAGAGAGTCTTCATCTGGGGTGCTCGAATTAAAAAAAAAATTTTGATCACTGTATTTCAATAGAACTAGTTTCCTTTAAAATCTTATGTATTTTATTTT
Organism: Phalanger gymnotis; assembly: GCA_028646595.1. Classification (NCBI taxonomy): domain Eukaryota; kingdom Metazoa; phylum Chordata; class Mammalia; order Diprotodontia; family Phalangeridae; genus Phalanger; species Phalanger gymnotis. The sequence continues at coordinate 217,839,793 of CM053623.1, forward strand.
ATAAATTTAAAAACATTTTTCTTAGAAGAGATTCATAAGTTTCACTAGACACTGCCAAAGGAGTCCAGGACACCCAAAACACAGGTGACTGTGGCTCTACCTGTGGGTTTACAGAAATGACCTGGTGCCTCTCTGTTTCTTTCTTTTTTTAAGTTTTGCAAAGCATATTACATGTGTTTATTTATTTTTAATTTATGGAATAAAACAAGCATTTCCATAACATAGTATAATAAAAAAAGATGATTGCATATGAAACTGCAGATCTATTATGTACAACTTGCTTTCCCTTTTAAATATATAATATATAATAAAGTTATCATGTAAATTTTTTTTCTTTTTTTCTTCCCTCTCCCCTTTCCCCTCCCTATGGCTCCCATTAGACACAAATATGAATGTAAAATAATTATTCTGTCCTTTCTGTTTCTCAGGACTACCCTTCTGTGGGTCAAGTAGCCCATGCTTTATCTGCTGCCAATATCCAGCCCATCTTTGCTGTTACTAGTCCTGCATTGCCAATCTACCAGGTGAGACTTTTCTGGATCCCAGACCCTTAGGTCTCCCCAGTCCCCTTCATTTCCTCTACCTCTCCAACCTTCCACTCTCCTCAACTTCTGCCAGCTTGGTTCCTTTTTCCTCCCCCTTGGAATCTCTAATGATCTCTGTGATTCCTTAGGAGCTGAGTAAGCTGATCCCCAAGTCAGCTGTGGGGGAGCTGAGTGAGGACTCCAGTAATGTAGTGCAGCTCATCATGGATGCATATAATGTAAGGCTGGAAGCAGGTGGGGAAGGGGAGAAGAGCACAGGGACTGGATGGGCAAAGGAGATGAATGGGGGTGGGGGTGGAGAAGGGGACCATTCAAAGGAAAGACTGGGCTGCTTGGTGGGGTAGCCAAAACAAAGAGGAAGACATCTTTTCTTAAATTCTTATACCTTAGCAATTAGCTTTGATTTGAACCATAATCCCTCACTTCATTCCTTTATCTATTCCTTCGTCCCTATTACACACAAGATGCTTACGTATACATAAGATATGGTCCTTAATCTCTAACAACGTATAGTTCAATAGGGCAGATCTAATTTGATTTGCCTATATCTCTTAGTATTTTAGTTATGTGGTTCTTCTGTCCTCGACTAGACTCGTAGGATGTCAGAGCCGGAAGGAACCTCTTTGAGATCATCTTCTAGTCCAGGGGTCAGCAAACTACCACCTTAGGGCCAACCCACAGCCTGTTTTGGTGCCCCACGAGCTAAGAATGGGCTTTACATGTTTAAATAGAAAAAAAACCCATTTAAAAATATAAAAAATTATTCTTAGCTTGTGGGTGGTACAAAAACAGGCAGCAGTTGGGCTGTGAGTTGTAGAAAACCCCCGATTTCCAACCCAACCCCCTCATTTTGCAGATGGAGAAGCTGAGGTCCAGGGGTAGTGATTTGTCCAGCTCACATAGTGAGCTAGGAGTGGAATGCAGGTCTCCTGACTCCTAGACCACTGATCTTTGACTAACACTGGCCTATTCCTCAAGTCTTTTGAGGGTAGGGGCATTGTCTTAAAATTCTCTTGTTTTATAGAACTGAGAGGGCCCAGCATGGGACCTTAGTAAATTCTTATTTTCTTGTGTTGAGTAAAAAGGGGTCCATAAGATGAGTAAAGAGGCTGGGGGAACTGGCTGTTGGACAAGTGGGAGTTTTGCGTGGGGAGCAGGTTAAGGGAGGAGGGAGAGGTTCATCCCCACATCGTGATTCTCAACCCCCAGAATCTGTCTTCCACCGTGACTCTGGAGCACTCACAACCTCCTGCTGGAATCTACATTTCCTATGAGTCTCAGTGTGATGATTCTGAGATCAGACAAGACACAGGAGATAAAGGCCAGTGTAGCCACATCCGAATTAACCAAACGGTGAGATAGGAGCAGGGATGGGAAATAGAATGAGGAGGAAAAAAGTAAAGGAGCGCTGTTGGGAATAGAGGGAAAAGAGAGGAGCAGGGAGGGACTCTAGACCTTGCAATGGGGGGCATTATTGAATTCCTATGCCCTTAGAATGGCGTGTGTGTGTGTGTGTGTGTGTGTATGTGTATGTGTACACCCTGACCCCCATGCTCTCCCCTCCCACTGAGTTTTCTGGGTTATGAGTGTAGATCTTGTGTGTTCTGACCCCGCCTTCTCCCACCAGGTCAATTTCTGGGTTAAGATCCGTGCTACCAGCTGCCTCCCTGGGCCCCATTTCCTGAAACTCCGGGCTCTTGGGTTTTCTGAGGAGCTGAGCTTGGAGCTGCATACCTTGTGTGACTGTAACTGCAGTGATGTGCAGTTACAAGCCCTCCACTGCAGCCATGGCCAAGGTGACCTCCAGTGTGGAGTCTGCAGGTGAGGGGTTCTTCCTCCCCTCTAGTGCTCCCTTACAGCAAGCCGTCCATGCTGTCTTAGTTCTACCCCTGCCCTGACTTTTCTCCTACACTCATTCAGGAGCTCTGTTTTCACAGATAGCCAGCCCATGGTTCACCCTAATTCCTATCCCTTGACAATCTCACTATTCCAGGATTCCCTTCCTGACCTACCATGGGGAAACCTTCTATATCCTTCACATATTCTGAGACACTACCAGGGTCTCAGTTCACTATTATTCCTTTTTTGTAGGGGTTGGGCAATAGAAGGGTGAGGGGAAGGGGCGGGGGAGCACCGAGAGCAGAGGGGTTGGGCCTGAGGGAACACTGAGGGGAGAAGAATAGAAACTAGAGAAACCCTGAGGTGTGAGAAGCAGGGTCTGAGTCTGAGGAGGGGCAGGAGGGCACCGATTAAAATCAGAGAATCTCAGAATTGGAAGAGAACTCAGACATTGCCTTGTTCAGTCTGTACCCAAACAGGAATCCATCCATTTTATAACATCTCTGACCAATGTTGGAGAACTCACTGCTTCCTAAGACAGCTTGTACTATTTTGGGGGTAGCTCTTGAAGTATGATAAAGCTCTTGAGTTGTAATTTGAACCAAAATCTTCCTTTCTGTTATATCTATCTATTATACCTATAGCTATATCTATATACCTAACTCTGGTATCTGTGTCGAGTATTGGTTACATGCCCCCTAAATCCTCTCCTCTTAATGCCTGGTTCCTTTAACCAGTCCTTCTGTGGGTTTTGGTCCCCTTAACAATCTGGTTGTTCTCCAGTTTACAGAAATTCTTCCCGGAAGGTAGTGGCCACATTGAACACAGTATGGTGTTGGGTAGAGAATCTTGGATTTGGAATCAGAGTATGAGTCTCAACTCTAAGACTGCCTAGCAGTGTGACTGAAGGCAACTCCCTTAACTTCCTTGAACCTCTGTTTTCTCATCTATGCAGTGGGGATAATGTCAAATAAGCTTTAAGGGCTAGGCAAATATGAGTGGTCACCAACTGCCAGATGTGGTCCAACCAGGACAGAGTACACCTACCCCATTCTGTGCTTTTTTTTGATGCAGCCTAGAATTGTAGGTGGCCTTGTCATGCTCTTGATGCATATTGAGCTTGCTGTCTGCTAAAACCTTCAGATCTTTTTCACATGTTTCATATTGTCTAGCTCTGTTTCCCTTATCCTGTGTTCGTGCAATTGATTTTTTTGACCCAAATGTAGGACTTTACATTAATACCTATTGTATTCTTTCTTAATAGAATTAGCCTGTTCTAGCCCGTCAACATATTTGTTTTTTGGAGCCTTACTCTATCTTCTCATCTATTAGCTATTCATTTGAACTTCCTGTTATCTATAAACATTTTAAAAATATTTTATTTCATTTTTCCTCCAATTGCATGTAAAAACAATTTTTAACATTCATTTAAAAATCTTTTTTTGAGTTCCAGATTCTCTCCCTTCTCTCCTTCCCCTCACTCGCTCATTGAGAAGGCAAGTAATTTGATATAGGTTATACGTGTGCAGTCATGCAAAACATATTTCCGTGTTAATCATGTTGTGAAAGAAATCACAGCCAAAAAACCCCCAAGAAAAATAAAGAAAGTAAAGAAAAAGTATGCTTTGATCTGCATTCAGATGCAATCAGTTTTTTCTCTGGAGATGGATAGCACTTTTCCTCATAAGTCTTTCAACATTGTCTTGGATCATTGTATTGCTGAGAATAGCTGTAGCTGTCATTCACAGTTGATCATCTTACAGTATACTGCACTGTATACTGTTACGATATACGATGTTCTCCTGGTTCTGTTCATTTCACTTTGCTCCAGTTCATGTAAGTCTTTTCAGGTTTTTCTGAGAGCATCCTGCTCATCATTCCTCCCGCCTCCCACTTAATAGTATGTTATTTTTTTCCAATTACATGTAAGGATGGTTTTATAAGATTTTGAGTTCCAAATTTTTCTCCCTCCTCAAGACAGTAAACAATCTGGTATAGGTTATACATGTACAATCATGTTAAACGTATTTCCACATTAGTCATGTTGTGAAAGAAGAATCAGAATAAAAGGGGAAAACCATGAGAAACAAAAAATAAAAAAAGTGAAAACAGTATTCTTTGATCTGCATTCAGACTCCATAGTTCTTTCTCTGGATGTGGAATAGCGTTTTCCATTGTGAGTCTTTTGAAATTGTCTAAGTCAGGTGGGGGGAGCCTGCAGCCTCGAGGCCACCTCTGGTCTTCTAGGTCCTTGAATTTGGCCTTTTGACTGAGCCTGAGTTTTACGGAACAGATACTTTTATTAAGGGGATTTGATATATGAAGTTTGTATTCAGTCAAAGGGCCCAAACTTGAGGACCTAGAAGACAACATGTGGCCTTGGGGCCACATGTTTCCCATTCCAGTCTAAGTCTGTGGTCTAAGTCTATCATAGTTGATCATTGCACAGTGTTGCTGTTACTGTGTACAATGTTCTGGTTCTGCTCACTTCACTCAGCATCAGTTCATGTAAGTCTTTCCACATTTTTGTTTTTGTTTTTTAGAGCATCTGGCTCATCATTTCTTACAGCACAGTTGTATTCCATTACATTTATATGCCACAATTTGTAAAGCCCTTGAGGCATCCCCTCAATTTTTAAGTCTTTGCCACCAGAAAAAGAGCTGCTATAAATATTTTTGTACATGTGGGTCCTTTTCCCTTTTTATGATCTCTTTGGGATACAGATTTAGTACCAATATTGTTTGGTCAAAGGGTGTACATGGTTTATGGCCCTTTGGGAATAGTTCTAAATTGCTCTACAGAATGATTGAATCAGTATACCACTTCGCCAACAATACATTAGTGTCTCAATTTTCCCAAATCCCCTCCAACATTTGTCATTTTCCTTTTTTATCATATTAGCCAATCTGATAGGTGTGGGGTGGTAGCTCAGAGTTGTTTTAATTTGCATTTCTCTAATCAGTGGTGATGTAAAGCATTTTTTTCATGTGATGATAGATTGCTTTGACTACTTTATCTGAAAACTGCTTGTTCATATCCTTTGACCATTTATCAATTGAGGAATGGCCCTTATTTCCATAAAACTGACTCAGTTTTCTATTTATTTTAGAAATTAGGTCTTTACTAGGGAAACCTGATGTAAAAATTTTTTCATAATTATGGTTACTATGTATTCCCTTCCATCCTGTTTTCCCCTTGTTATCCTCCTCTCTCTCTCTCCTTCCACCCTGTCCATTCTCAAAAGTGTTTTGCTTCTGAGTTTTACCTCCCCTAGTCCACCCTCCCTTCTACCAGCCCCACTTCTCTTTTATCTTAGTCCCTTTCCCTCTTAATTTCCTGTATGATAAGATAGAGCCAGGGTGTTCCTAAAGTCTGGAAGCATAGGCAATTGACAGCAATGTGGAGTTATTGCATCGAGTTCATGTGAATCTTGCAAAGCATATCACAAGTGATGGAAATCATACTGAGGATGTTATTTGTTAATATTCCAATTAAATAAAATGGTGTTGAAAATTTCATTCATTTCATTTCTTGAAAATATGCATTTTTGCCTATGTGTCCAGACTTTAGGAACATCATATTATTCCCTCTTTGAGCCATTCTGATGAGAATAAGGTTCACAAGCTCCCCCACATCTCCACCATCTTCCCCTCAACTGTAAAAGCTCTTTCAAGACTCTTTTATATCAGATAATTTACCTCATTCTACCTCTCCTTTTCCGTTCTCCCCAGTGTCTCCTCTTTAATTTTATTTTTTATGATAATTATCCCATTACATTTAACTCACACTCATGCCCTCTGTCTATGTATACTCCTTCTAACTGCCCTAATAATGAGAAAGTTTTTTTTTTTTTATGATTTTCCCATGTAGGAATGTAAACAGTTAAACCTTATTGACTCCCATATGATTTTTTCTTTCCTATTTGCGTTTTTATGCTTCTTCTGAGTCTTGTATATGAAAGTCAGATTTTCTATTTAGCTCTGGTCTTTTCATCAGGAATGCTTGAAAGTCCTCTATTTTATTGAATATGCCATTTCCCCCCTGAAGGATTATGCTCAATTTTGTTTGTAATCCTAGCTTTTTTGCCCTCTGGAACATCATATTCTAAGCCCTACAATCCTTCGCTATAGAAACTACTAAATCTTGTGTTATCCAAACTGTGGCTCCATGATATTTGAATTGTTTCTTTTTGGCTGCTTGCAATATTTTCTCCTTGACCTGGGAACTCTGGAATTTGGTTATAATGTTCCTGGAAGTTTTCATTTTGGGATCTCTTTCAAGAAGTGATTGGTGGATTCTTTCAATTTCTATTTTACTCTTGGGTTTTAGAATATCAGGGCAGTTTTCCTTGATAATTTCTTGAAAGATGATGTGTAAGCTCTTTTTTTTTCCCAATAATTCTGAAATGATTTCTCCTGGACCTATTTTCCAGGTTAGGTATTTTTCCAATGAGATATTCCACATTTTCTTCTATTTTTTCATTCTTTTGATTTTGTTTTATTGCTTCTTGATTTCTCATAAAGTCATTAGCTTTCACTTTGCCAATTCTAATTTTTAAGGAATTATTTTCTTCAGTAAGCTTTTGTACCTCCTTTTCTATTTGGTTAATTCTACTTTTTAAGGAATTCTTTTTTCAGTGAATTTTCGTACATCTTTTTCCATTTGGCCAATTCTCTTTTCATGGAATTCTTCTCTTCATTGGATTTTTGTGCCTCTTTTACCATTTGGACTATTCTGTTTTTTTAAGGTGTTATTTTCTTCAGTATTTTTTTGCCTCCTTTACCAAGCTGTTGACTTTTTTACATGATTTTTTTGTATCACTCTCATTTCTCTTCTCAATTTTTCCTCTACCTCTCTTGATTTTTAAAATCTTTTTTGAGTGCTTTCATGGCCTGAGACCAATTCATATTTTCCTTTGAAGCTTTGGATGTAGCAGTTTTGACTTTATTGTCTGAGTTTGTGTTTTGATTTTCCCTATCATAGTAACTTTCTTTAGTCAGGATCTTTTTCTGCTGTTTGCTCATTTTTTCAGCCTGCTTCTTGACTTTTAATTCTGTGTTAAAGTGAGGCTCTGCTTCTAGAATGGAGAGGGCACTGTCCCAAGCTTCAGGTTTTTTGTGCAGCTGTATTTGGAGATAATTCTGGAGACCTGTAAGTTTTCAGTTTCTCCAAGGTAGTATGAGCTTGGTAGTATGAGTATATTTACTAGTCTCCTGGCCTATACTCTGGTCTGTGAGCAACCACAGGCACTCTTTTCTGCCTCGGAACAGTGACCAGGGTCTCAGCTCCCCTATGGTCATAACCTGTGATGTGCTAGTGCCCCCACTTGCCCTGGGACTTAAACCCATGACTGTGACCGAGTTCCAAGTATGGGCAATGCAACAGAATCTTGCTCCTGGTGCCAACAAAGGGATCCCTGTAATCTTTTTCTGACCAGTTGTCTGATTGTATTAGCAAAGCAATAATCGCAATATAGATAATTGTAATTATGACTATGTAGTTCTGTATTGTAAAATATAAGAGACTCTCCTTATAGAAGGTAGAAGTAAATCATTTATTCAGACACCAGAAAACCAGATCCCCAAACCAGTAAGTCCAATCCATCCAAGCAGCAAGGAAATTAATGCACATTATCACAGCAGAGAATGACTCCATCTCAAAACCATTCTCACCCATGCTGGGGCCTTGCCACCAATATACACTCACAGCATAGCTAGCACACATCTGCTCTCTCCCTCAGCTCCAACTGTTCTCAGTGTTTCCTGCTCCACCCTTCCAGTTCCTCTCATTCAGCAAGCTCCTCCTACCACATACGACTTAGGCTTCCTGTGATGTAAGCAGGTCACATGGGCCTATTAATAGGTGGGAAGGATCTTAAAATTTAAATTACCATTACACTGACCTCCCCCCTTTACCATTTGTGGCCTGAATGGTCTGGAAACTAACACTGCTGCCACTGATTGTCATCCCAAAGCCTACTGCTAGTTTGCGAGGCCACAGCCTACACTGGACTGCACTCCATGCCTACCCCAGTGCAACAGACCTTTCCTGCTGAAATTCTAAGCTGTCTTGGGCTGGAAAATTGTTTCACCCCATCCTCTTGTGGGTTCTGCCACTCCAGTATTTGTTTTGAGGTATTATTTAAAGTTTTTTGGAGGGGTTTTGGGGAGATCTCAGGTGAGTCCCTGACTCTTCTCCTCCGTCTTGGCTCTATATCTGGTAAACATTTTTTAAAAATTGTATTGAAACAGCTAGGTGGCACAGTGGAGAGAGCACTGGGCTTCGAGTCAGGAAGACTTGAGTTCAAATGTGGCCTCAGACACTTGCTGGCTGGGTGACCTCGGGCAAGTCATTTCACTTCTACCTCAGTTTCTTCAACTGTAATATGGAAATAAAAAGAGCACCTACCTCCAAGGGCAGCTAGGTGGCACAGTAGATAGATTACTAGGCTTGGAATAAAGAAGATCTGAGTTTGAATTTGGTTTGTTTTTAAGCGGAATCTTGAAAGAAACCAATGATTTTACATATAAGAGGAAGCAGTGGAGAGAGAAGATTCTAGGCATGGGGGAGAGCCAAGGCAAAGGCACCAAGTTAGGAGATGGAGTACCATATGTAAGGAGCAGCAAATAGGCCAGTGTGTCTGGATCATAGAGTGCCTGGGCCAAGGGGAGTAAAGTATAAGAAACCTGGTAAAGGTAGGAAGGGCTTGAGTTGTGAAGAGCTTTAAATGCCAGGGGAATTTATCTTTTATTCTGGAGGTAACAAGGATTCACTAGAATTTACTGAATGAAGGGAGGGGTGATGTGGTCAGACCTGTGCTTTAGGGAAATCACTTTGGCAGCTATAGGGAGAGATCTGAGTGAGTCCAATTAGAAGGCTATTTCCATAGTCCAGATGAGAGTCCAGACTGTGTGAATGGAGGGAAGGGGGATGTATGTAAGAGATGTTATAAAGGGAGAAATAACAAAATCTGATCTTTGCCTATTCAGTTCTGGGCCAGTTCATTGTCCATCTGAAATACATTTAAAAGAAATTTGTACTGATGGAGTAACTCAGTGGGCTACCAATTATCCAACTGTACTTCATAATCTGGGTAATAATATGCATCTACTTGGTTTTTCCTGTGTACATTGATAGGTCAATTTCTTCTGAGTGGTCATGTTTCTTAAGCAGTATACACTAGTGTTCCAGGTCTTGATTCAGTCAGAGAAATGTCTTATGCAAAGGGCATCCGGAATCAAAGGTGCTCCTATCCTCCCGGTCACCTAGGCTTACAACCTCAGTGTCATTCTCAACTCCACATATACTGTACTTCTCATATCTAATCTGTCACAAAATGTCATTTCTACATCCACAATATCTCTCATGTTTGTCCATTTCTCTCCTCCAACAATACCTCCAACAACAATGTCCCACCCTGGCGTAGGCCCTCATCACCTCATACCTGGACTATTGCAGTAGGCTGCTGGATGGTCTTCCTGCCTCAAGTCTTCCCCCACTTCAGTCCATTCTTCACTCGGCTGCCAATGGACCATATCACTGCTCCACCCGAGATTCAGTAAACTCCAATGGCTCCCTATTGCCTTCAGGATCAAATACAGAATCTTTTGTTTGGCTTCTAAAGGCCCTCACAACCTAGCCCTTTCCTACCTCTCTCGGCTTCTTTGCTGTCACTCTTTTCCAAGTACTTTCTGATCCAATGACCCTGACCTTCTTTCAATTCCTGGAACACAACACTTTGTCTTCCAATTCCTTTACCCTAGCTGTCCCTCATGCCTGCAATGTTCTCCCTCCTCACTTCTACCTCTTGGCTTCCCTGGATTCCTTCAGCACTTAGCTCTCATCTTTTGGAAATCTTATATTCTGCAAGAGGCCTTTCTTGGTCCCCCTTCCTACTGATAGTACCTTCCCTCTGAGGTTACTTCCCATTTACATTGTGTGTATATATATATGTAAATATACATATACATATATACACATTTACATACATAAATATACACATGTATGTGTGTGTGTCTATCTATATCCATCCATTTATCTGTCCATCTATCTATCCATCAATCCATCCATCTATATCTATCTCCATCCATCCATCCATCCATCCATCTATATCTAGCTATCTATCTCTATCCATCTATCTATATCTATCCATCTAGCTATATCTATCTATCCATCTATCTATATCTATCCATATTTCTATTTATCTACATCTATATCTGTCTATTTATCTATATCTTGTATGTATGTAGATGTTTGTATGTTGTCTCTCCCCCATTAGACTCCCCCCTTGAAGGCAGGAACTATATTTTTACTTTTCTTTGTATCCCCAGAACTTAGCACATAGTAGGTGTTTATTAAATGTTTGTTGAAGGTTGCTGATACTGGTAATGATGAACCTTACCATCTATAAGGAGCTATAGTCATTCCCGAGTTCCAGTCATGCATGATCAAATGAGATAATATAAGAAAAGTGCATTACTAACCATAAATACTAGCTATTGTCATCCTTATCAGCTACCTGAGATTTTCCTTCTGGATGGGCCATAAGAATCTCAAAACTTTACATGTCCAAAACTGACCTCATCATCTTCCTTTTTTTTTAAATTGGAGGGAGGAAGGCAGGGCAATTGGGGTTAAGTGACTTGCCCAAAGTCACACAGCTAGTGAGTGTGTCAAGTGTCTGAGGCTGGATTTGAACCCAAGTACAGATTTGACTCCAGGGCCTGTGCTCTACTCACTGTGCCACCTAGCTGCCCCATAATTTTCTCTTTTCTAAAGTTCCTTATTTCTGCAAAGGCTGCTACCAACTTACTGAGTCAACCAGGTTTGTATCCTTGGAGTTTTGACTCTTAATTCTTGGCAGCTAGATGGTGAAACGGATAGAGGACTGGTCCTGGAGTCAGGAAGACCTGAATTCAAATACCCTCTTCATTTCTCACCTGGACTACCAGAATAGTCACCTCATTGGTCTCCCAGATTCCAGTCTTCCAGGCCTCTCTCAGGCTCATCTATACAGCTGCTTGGAAATCTTCCCAGGTCCCAGGTTAGAACTGGGCTACCTTCCTTCTCAAAAGCTTTTAGCAGCTACCCTGTCATTTCTAGGGTAAAATAATCTTCTCAGTTTACCATTTAAGACCTTCTATAATCTGACTCCCACTTGTCTTCCCAGCCCACCTGATGTTGTGCTCCCTCCAAACTGGATGCTCAGCTCCTCCCTAGAACTCAGTACTCTGTGCATTTCATAAATTATTTGTTGCCATATTATAAATGCTATTAGCTAATTTGGCATAGTTGGGTCTCATGCCAAGTTTTCTGGAGGTTTGCCCTTTTTTTTCCTTCTGTTTCATGAGTATCTTGTAAATACTCTATTGCTGCTTTTAATATATTGTCTCAGTTGAGTAAAATATACTCCTGCAGAGCCATTTTCTAGTTCTGAGTTCCATATCCCCAAAGCACAGTGATACCCATAAAGCTGAATTTAACTTATCATGTCAGTATCTAATTCATTTTGAATATTTTCCATACCTTATGCAGAAATCTGAGACTATAGGTTTTATCATTGGATCTTTTCTTGGATATTATTTCCGTGAGATACTGCTGATCATCTTCTCACCATGTTATACCTCTGGTATCTGGATTGGCAGATACATGTCATCGGTTTCCTCCCTCTCTCATTTTCATCTTAAATCTTTCTTGATCAGAGATGAGGGAAGAATAGCAGGGGCTGGAAGATGCTGAGGGAGAGGAGTATGGGTCAAATCTAGAGAGGAGGATGGATGGCTCCTTCATCTCATTTTTTTCTCCCCACTTCTCTTCCCCTTTCCTCCCACCCCACAGTTGTGCTCCTGGTCGTGTTGGTCGACTTTGTGAATGTTCAGAGGCAGAGTTGTCATCACCAGATTTGGAGTCTGGATGCCGGGTGCCCAATGGGACAGGGCCCCTTTGCAGTGGGAAGGGTCAGTGCCAATGTGGACGGTGCAGCTGCAGTGGGCAGAGCTCTGGGGACCTTTGCGAGTGTGATAATGCCAGCTGTGAGCGGCATGAAGGCATCCTCTGTGCAGGTACCTGGGAAGGTTTTAAGGAGGTGAATACTGTCTCTAGGAGGGTGCTCAGAAGACACTGGGTAAGCAGAACGGCTCAAATGAACACCCAGGGGAATCAGATGATCTCCATCAAAGGATGTTTGCCTATAAGGGGAGAGGACTCTCAGTTTCTGCCCATTTCCTTTTCTCCTGTCTCATAGGCTTTGGCCAGTGCCGCTGTGGAGTCTGTTATTGTGATGCCAACCACACAGGCCAAGCCTGTGAATGTAGCAAGGACACAAGCAAGTGTGCCACCCCAGGGGGGTTCTGTAATGGACATGGCTCTTGTCACTGTAACCAATGCCAGTGTCTGGAGGGTTACTTTGGTGCCCTGTGTGATCAGTGCCCAGGCTGCAAGACACCGTGTGAGAAGCACAGGTGAAGAGTGTGGGTGCTAGGGTTTGGGGAAGCCAGGAAGGAGGAGCTCCAAAGAGTTGGGACCCAAGCAATATAAGGGGAAGCCCAAGGCATTGCATAAGATGCCTTTCACAGAGTAGGCACTTAATAAGAGTGTATTGAATTGAATTGGGTGTATTTGGGGAGGGAGATTACTGGGGAGTGTCCGTGAGTGATTCTTGGCATTGGTGTGACAGGGACTGTGCTGAATGTGGGGCTTTCAAGACAGGGCCACTGGCCAGCAACTGTAGTCTGGCCTGTGCCCATGCCAACATAACAGTGAGCCTGATGCCTCAGCTGGATGATGGTTGGTGCAAGGAGAGAACTGTGGACAACCAGCTGCTCTTCTTTCTGGTGGAAAATGAGGCTGAAGGCAGAGTTATACTGAGAGTGAGACCTCGAGAGAGTGAGTATAGGTGGGAGTACTGTGGGGACTGAAGAGGATGGGCTTGGGGACATAGTGAAGAAGGCTGTGGTAAGAGGCAGAGGGGCATTTTTGGGGAGGAGTGGTGAATCTCGGATGTATTAGATGACAGGCAGAGCTCAGGGTCTGGTTCTGGGTAGAGGAGGTACTCATGGGCACAGGTTGATAGGCAGTCCTCCTAGGGAAGCTCTAGGCCTCTCCAGGTAAACATTCTTCCACATTTCAGGAGGATCAGATCACACCCAGGCCATTGTGCTGGGCTGTACAGGGGGCATTGTGGCAGTGGGGTTGGTGCTTGTCCTGGTCTATCAGCTCACTGTGGAAATCTATGACCGGAGAGAGTACAGTCGCTTTGAAAAGGAAAGGAAGCTGCTCAACTGGAACCAGGTGAGCCACCCTTGCTCTCCCTCACACCCTTTTCATATTTCCTGCCCCCAGCTCCCTCCTCATCACTTCTTTGTAACTCACAGACCTCTACAGGAGTGGACACCTTCACAGTCAACCTTACCTGCACCCTGCTTCATATTCCTCTTACCTAGAACATCCCTCTTGTAGGCTTCATGATTCTGTTCCCTATCCCATAGCTCTTTAATCTTGTGCCTTCTCTTTGTCATTTTCCTGGTCTTGTCTCATCCCTCCCCATTCCAATTCGTTCTCTGTTGGCATCTAAAGTGAAGCCTGTTTCAAGGGAACCTGAGGACTAGGGGACAGGTAAAGACACAATCAGCCTCCCTTACTGGTTTCTGACACCCTCATCCCATTTTCCCCAGGATGACAACCCCCTCTATAGGAGTGCCATCACCACCACCATCAATCCTCGATTCCAGGAGAATGATGAGAGCCCACAATAAGCAGCTCCTTTCAGGCTGGATTTGGCCCTTCTCCTTAAACCTGACTCAGCAGTCTTCAGGGTTTGCTTCTCACTCTTGTCCCCGACAGCGGCAAAGCTGAGACGGGAACCCTTGTTAAAGTGCTCCCTACCACCTCATCCCTTTGCCAATTTCCTACCCCTGTTGCTTAAAAGTGCAGGATGGAAACCCTCCCTCACCTCACATGGCCAGAGTTCTTCCTAACCCCTAAGGAAGCTGTACCCAAGGCTAAAGCTATTGTGTTGATGCCCCTAGGCGGTTAATAGCCCAACTGGAAACCAGGCATTTTCTTTTTGCCTGGTTTGGTAAAGATTTCGCCTAGTTGTTTATACTGAGAGCTTTTGGAAAGAACTTCCTTAGACATTTTCTACCCCTACTCAGGTCCATCTGTGCCCTATTGTTATCCCCTGCTTTTCCCCATTGTTCCTCTATTGCAAAGTGCAGCCCCACGACCCAGTGATATTGCCTTTAAATCCATAGGTAGAGGAGGTATGATGTGGGAAAAAAAAAGGAGGGGGCACAAGTGGGAATGCCAAATTTTCCTTCTCCAATTTGCGATAAAGGCAACCTGAAATGGACCCCTCTCCAGGAAAGGCAGACACTGTAGAAAACCCCCATTTTATTTAAATATTCTAAATATGTCACAAAGGAACATACACTGCACTTTGAATGGTAAAAAGATACAAGTTTATAACATCTTATAAAAACTACCATTTAAAATTTCTTGTCCATCTGTTACTCCCTTCCCGCCCCCCCAATAGCAAAATAAGTGTATTAAAAAAAAGGGGGGAGGGTGAGAGTGAAGGGGATGACGAAAATAAAAGCTCCAAGGCCTGTGTAGGATGGCGGGAAAAAGGAGTTGGAAACAGGGGGCCTGGGAGACTACTTCCCCTCTGGCCACCAGGCCAAGGGGCATTATCAGTAGCTAAACAGCCGCTGTGGGCTAGTGAAGGGGTCTTTATGACCCTCAGACGCTGGGGTGGACAAAAAAGGAAGGATAGGGGCTGAAGGAGATATAGGAATTTGGGTAAATGCTACATTCATGTAGCAACTCCCCTATAAACTGGCTCATCTCCCCTTCCTCCCAGCTGTGTTATCTGCAGCACAGAGAAGGGTGGTGAGGATTCAATCCAGGAGTCCTTGCAGTCTTCTGTGGTTTCTTCCATTAGGTGAGGCTCCTAGGCCTGGGTGGGTAGGTGTGCAGCACCCCTCCTTCTATCCACCCACCCCTTCCTCTAAAGTCTTAGCACCCATTGCAACAGAATTAGCCACAGGCTTCCCCCTACATACCAGTGATGGCTGTGAGCTGTCCTGGCCTGGTCCCTCATCATACACTCATTAGCTCCCTCCCATTCCTTCAGCTGCTCTGGCAAAAGCTGACTTACAACATATCAGCACATAACCCACTCACATGATTTCCCACTCTTTTCCCTACCCCCGTAAAAAAAAACAAAACCCCCGGCCCCACAAAAATTAGCCTTGCAAGGCATGGGGGTGGGGTAGGAAGAAGCCTTCCCAGTTTTTAAGAGCTGTTTGTGGTTCACCTTTCTAAATCCATCCTTGCTTCTCACAAGACTCCTCATTGTTGATATTTAAGGAAATCCTAGACCACTGGTAACCCCGGCTCACCTCCCTGACACCCAGGAAGCTGGCTGACATTCAGTAAGACTCCCCCTCCCAGGGATCATTCACTGCACAGGGGAGGGGGAATGCATAGAATTCAGGCCAGGGGAAATGGGCGTGAAATTAAAATTGGGAGGACTGAGCAAAGTCTTAGATGCTGCCAGCGCAGAATCTGAGAGCCAAGTATCCCTGACTTCATTGATTCCTTCCCCTTTGGACAAGCAGGATTCCTTCTCTCTGGCCCCAAATGTCCATCTATAGGGCGTGACCACAAATTTGCCACCATACCCCCTGCTCACCAAGTTTAAGGACTACTGGGAACACAAACTCTTCCAGCCCTGCTCTCATCTAGTCCCACCTCCTACTATCCTACCCTATTCACAAGACACAGGTAACTGACCCAACTTTCCCGGACTAAGATGGGAGATAGGGATAGAGACGCTGCCACACTTCCCAAAGAGAGCCCTTAAGGGTCCAAATGGCCATCGTTCAAGAATCCCTAGCTCTCAGCTTAGGCCAGAAACACCAGAACCTCAGTTTGTTAAATAACAACATCCTCAATATACAAATCCCCTGAAATCACCAAGATGCTGCTCAGTTTCCCAAGAACCCTTTGGGTTTGGGAGAGAGGAGGTGCTTGGCTCAATCTGCCATTGCTATATAATTCTGAAACATCCACACTGGTGTTGCACACACATAAACATCTGTAATCGATCAAACTTAGGGGCATGGAACAAGTGGACGTGGGGATTAGAGTATTGATTTAAATAGAGTCCACATTAGCTCCATTAGTCATTACAAGCAGCACCTTCTCCACCACCCCGCCCTCTCAAGGTTGCGGAGGGCCATGAGGAGGAAACAGGACCCTCTCTCTCTCTCTCTCTCTCTTTCATTACGAGGAAGCAACTATTGTCATCTCAATACAGTGATAGGACTTGGTGGGTAGGTACAGGGGAAAGATACTCCCCTCCCCACTTCAGGAATGAGATAAAAGGCAGACTCCAGTTTCATTTACTTCTTCAGCAGGTTGTGACCCAACTCAAGTCTAATATTGACACAGAGCAGCTAGCCGAACTCCTAAGTGGGCACAGCACTGATCCACTTTTTGGCACCCAGAACTTCCAACCTATCCACTTTGATTTGAACTCCAGTGGCATTGGGGGAAGGCAATCAGAAAATTAGGCTACATGGAGACCACCCTCAAGATTTAGGATCCCTAAGAAGGGGGCGGTGTGTGTGTGATCCCCAAGCCTCCTTCCATAGCTTCCTCCAAAAGGCACTTGTGCCAGCCCTATCAAGTATTTGTGTCACACACACTGCTTTAACAGACATGGGCACAACTCCTGCTACTCTACTGGGGGAAAGGAGGTACCTGTCCACTCTTGCTTGTGTCCAATTGCCCCTGCCTCCCAGGGACCTCTTTCTATAGCCCATGGTAAGCTCAGCTGCCAACCATCTCTGCTTCCCACTTGCCTCAGAGAAGGTGGTGAGGTACAGGGCATGTAAACGCTGAAGGCAAAATGCAACCAGAATGCCACCTGTGGGGGATGATCAGGACAATCATAGTCCCTGTTTTGCCCTAGGGTACCATGCCTTCACGTTATCTATATCCACAGTTCATCTGGTGAAATCACTTTTCGATTAAATATATATGCATATATACACACACACACATGCATATATATGTATACACACACACATATATGTACACATATACGTATATGTATACATATACACGCATTCACACACATCCCTTCCCAATTTCCACTCCCATGTGGAGTTCATGGCTGTGTGATCCGCTGTTCTGTCTTGGTCCTGTATCTTGAGTCCCTTTCCATGGCTTAATCAAGGGTTCAGAGACTGGTCAACCCTCCCAGGAATTGCTGGAAAAACCCCTCCAGCCACCAAAATCTCATTATTTACAGGGCTGTGGCTCTGGTGCCCTGTCCCCTGATGTAGGTTAGGTCTCTGACTCTCCTGGTCCCCTCCTCCATGAAGAGAAGAAAGAAGAGGCATGTGGAGGTGTGGGAGGTGGTGGCACCATCAGAACCAGAGGGGGCAGCATCTTCAGCAAGCTCTTCTGATCCTTCCCACCACCCTGGGCCCCATGCCTAGAGGGAAAATTGCCCATCAAGGGTTTTGGAGTGACACCCTTGGCACATCCGTTTGTGTCTGAGCAAACGATCTGTCCGGGAAAAGCTCTGAGAAGAGAAAAAGGAGATGGTCAACTCCTAAGAAGAAAACTGAAGAACCAGTTAGCTGGGCCCAATCTTTTCCAGACCCAGCCACCTTTCGTTATTCCACCCTGACCCGACCCATAGCCTAATATCTGTGTTTTGATGATACTGCACTTGTTTATATGTTATCTAAGTCTGGGGTACTAAATCTCCCATCACACTGGAGATGTTTGATAGCACGTGTTCCTACTCCCTCTGTAACTTCTTCTAATGCCACTTCAAGGCTCTGCACGTAGGGACATAGCAGTTAAACTGACTTTTCCTCAGAAACGTCTCATGGAATACTAAGAAAAAGGACAATGGGTATCACTACAATAAACACTGTTTCAGTGCTGACACTGGTCAGGTATGAATGGACAGTGCTAATGTCTTCTTTCGTAAGAAGACATTCTAAAAAGACCTAATTTAGGTCACCCTGTGATGCTAATCCTATCACAGTTGAGGGAGATAGGGAGATGTCAGGGTTGAGGAGCCTAGCTTCTTATAGCCAGCAGGGAACTCTGTGTTGACCACAACCTGAGGAAGGGTAGTGAAACCTATACGGGGTTGGGACCTGCAGTTTAAGAAGCCCGGAAGGGATCTCAAGTGGAAAAAGTTTAAGAAACCCTGGTGTGTATCAATGGTAAAGAGGAGTATGTGTTCACGGTGAATGTTGAGAGACTGGGGTGGTACCTGCTGACATCGTTCACACTGGTAGGGTTTCTCCCCACTGTGCACACGTTTGTGGCGCTCCAGATGGTACTTCTGAATGAATCGCATATCACATACATCACATTCAAATGGTTTCTCCCCTGGACATGGCAGAGAAAAGATAAACAAGGAAAAGTCAATATGATAGGGACCTTATCCCAGGTACACATTCCTGAGAACTACATCCCCTTTTAACTTTGTACTGACCGCTTCACTCTGGCCCTAGTCAGTGTTCTGAGTGGGGTGGAGAGGTGGAAGACACTCCCCACAAAGACTACGGGGCTCAGGTGTGAACTACATCACATCCTCATGTCTTTAGGTGTTCTTCCTCCCCTTTCCAACTTTTCTTTATAAAGTAAGGTCTCTGGGAGTTGGGAGGAAAGGAGCGGTCCTGTGGCCTTGTTTTTACTTAACTATTACAGGGGATCTTCACTTCACACACACACCTACACCGCCCCCCCCACTCCTCCTTGTGTTAGTGATTATTTTCTCTCCTGAATGCAGGCAGAAGGCTTACCTGTGTGAATGAGGATGTGCCTCTTGAGGTGGTAACTACTTCTAAAGGCTCCAAAACACTGCTCACAAATAAAGTTTTTTTGGCTCTTCACTTGAAAAGAGCCATTCTGCTCCACAACCACCATCTGGGGGATGACAATCAGGCATGTTACCTTAGGGGGAGCCCTCAATGTTGGCCTATTCCTAGAAAACCCTATTGTACTGTAGCATCTCCAGTAGGTGCTTGGCTTTAATGTCTTTCTGCTTATACTAAAGAGGGTCTTTTTTCTCCATTACTGGGGTCAGGTCAATCTGAGTTTGGAGATGAAGGTAAAAAGGTTTATCTTGGCAAATCTGCAACATGAGAGATGATCTGAGGAGTCAAATCTATGCCTTTCCTAAAGAATCCCACATGCTACCACTTCCTCCTCCTCTGTCTTATTAACCCATGTCAGAAAGCAAACAATAATAGTGATGATAACAGCAATCCATATAGTTTAAGGCTCACAAAACACTTTAACCTCACAGCAACCCGGGAGGTATGTTAAATATTTTTTTGAGGGGACCTTGGGTTTTTTTTTTTGTCTTTGGAGGGGGAAGGCAGGGTAATTGGGAGTAAATGACTTGCCCAAGGTCACACAGCTAGTAAATGTGTCAAGTGTCTGAGGCTGGATTTGAACTCAGGTCCTCCTGATTCCAGGGTCAGTGCTCTACTCGTTGCGCCACCTACCTGCCCCATTGAAGGGACCTTGGTAAAGGGAACTCTGGCGTACAATCACCTTCTTCCTACGCAGACTGGCAGCTCTTCTGTGATTAACAGTGCGAGCATCACTATCTCCATTTTACTGATTAGGAAACAAGCCCGGAGAGCTTACATAACTTGCCCCTTCGTGATGCTGAAGGAGTCGGGCCTCGAACTCAAGTTTTCTGACTACAAGTCCAATGTTCTTTCCAGCCTGTTATGCTCCTGTATCCAATGACTCCCATTTTATATAAGAGGAAATCAGGCCTCAGAGGGGTGAAGTGCCTTGGTCCAAGAAGCCCAGCAACACACAGCAGTGCGGGGACTTGAAATCAGGTCTCACTTGCCCGCTGGTTTGGAGGTGATCTAGACTTCGGGGCAATGATCCTAGCGGCGCAGAGGGGGGAAGGGAATCCCTCAATCCCAAGTGCGTCTGCCCCATTACCTGCCTTTTTAACTTTTTTTGGTGGAGGAGCTTCAACTGCGGCGCTGTCATCTTTTCGGTTTCGCGACTTTTCTCCGTCTTTGCGGTGACCCTTTTAAACACAATATCATATTTAAAGCTTTGGTCTGCTCCAAAGAGACAAAAATGGGCAGAGAGACAGGATAAGAAAAGAGGTTCTCACTATTTTCAGATATGTGATTAGCGCCCCCAAATGAGTCATAGGCGACGGACTCCCCCCTCTTCCCTATCCCGATGATCAGAGTGGGGCCTCGGTGGGAACCTCTGTTCTTATCTTCTCACAGCTCCTCAGGCTGTGGCATCCGAAGGTTAGAGGCAGGGAAAAGACCCTCTCTCAGATGTACAAAAATGCCCATTTACCCCACCCCAACACGATCAATGGGAACTGGTGGCGCCGAGAAAAGGAAGGGACCTTTCCCTATCTGGCTGAACAAAAGCCCAGAGTTTTCTATGGAAAACCAGGTTGCTCAACTCGCAGTGCTGTACCTGGCCTGAGCACCTCAGCACCTCTGGGTTGCCCGTTCGCTCCCCGTTCTCTGCCTGTTTGCTGGCAATCTGGCTCAGCATCATCTTCTTGCTGGCTGCCGTGGGGACCAAACTCACACCTGCAAGGCCCTCACAGGCTAGGAGACTCGCCTAGATTGGGAGAAGAGAGGTCAGATGACTTGACAGGTTCAACTAATCTTGGTGATGCTCCCTCACCCACACAGTGGTACCCTGCTCTGCATAAGCCAACCTCTATTCCAGAAGGGCCTTTCTCTTTCCCAACATCACCAAATACTATCTTTGCTTCCCTTTAAGCACAGCTACAAAGCTTACCATTCTTCCTGCCTGAGATGGCTTCTGTTTTTCTTCAAGACATAACTCCTCAGCTTCTTCTAATCCTTCCTTGACATTCCCCATTCCCCTTCTCTAGGAAGTCCTTTTTGACTATCCTGGCACATAAGGAGCTCTTATTAACTTGCTTATTAATTGATCCTGACTGATCCTACCAGGAACCAGTCATTCTTTTACTCTGATATGCTTGTTTCGTGTTACTTGCTTTGAAAACTGGTCTTTTCTTTTACTTAAAAGGGACAGCTAGGTGGGAAAGTGGATAGAGCTCTGGACCTACAGTCAGAAAGGACCTAAATTCTGATCTCAGACACTTACTAGCTACGCGGACTCTAGGCAAGTCACTTAACCTCTGCTTGCCTCAGTTTGCTCATCTGCAAAACGGGCATGATATGACCCAGCTCCCAGGGTTGTTGTGAGGCTCAAATGAAATAATTGTAAAGTGCTTAGCATAGTGCCTGGTGCTAGCAAGAGCTATATAAATGGTATAAGAAGAAACTAAGGAGAACAATGGAGACTGAACACACAGAACCCTGAGCAGTGACTTGCTCTTTGCCAATAAACTGTATTCTAGAGGTTGGTTTGGTTTAATTGAGTCATGGGCTTGCCCTGAACCAGAGTTTAACCCCACTCAGAGCAGCCTTGAGAGATCTTGCTCAGCCCTTGGGTCATCTCTGGTCTCAAAGATGTGGTAAGTAGGGGCAATGTTCAGATTTCAGCTGAGATGGAAGGGGAAAGGATTATGGGGGAAGAGAAAATAGGGGATGAAAATTCTGCCCCAGGGAAATCTTCCTATTACCCTGAGAAGAGACCTCATATCCCAAGAACCCTCAGCTCAGCAATAGCTTAGGACTGCTTTATTCCAGCATATATTAAGGCTCACAAAGTACTTTCCTCACCACACTGTGGTGCACATACTATTCCCTTCGCCCCCCAACAGATGGAGGCAGTGAGGCTCTGGGAAGTTAAATCACTTTGCTATGGTCTCCTCACTCCATGTTCAGTGCTCTTGTTCCTACACTTTTACTCTAACCCGAGGAAGAGGACAGACCTTGGCTAAGCTGCTTATATGTATCTAAGCCTGTTTGTTCAATGATGGGGTTAGAACAGACGATCTCCAAAGGTCTCTTCGAATAATTTATGACTATACTCAGTCTGAACTCATCAACAAGTATTTATTATTTACTATGAGATTATCAGCAAGGACGGGAAAGAGCATTTCTATGGTGCCGTTTATATGCCAGGAATTGTGCTAAGAGCCTCACCACAATCCTGGGAAGGAGGGGCTGTTCACCCTCATTTTGTAGTTGAGGAAACTGAGGCAAACAGAGGTGAAGTAACTTGCCAGGGGTCACATAGCTAATAAGTGTGTATGAGTCTAGATTTGAACTCAGGTCTTCCTGACTCCAAGCCCAGCATCCTATCTACTGTGCCACCCTGCTGATAGGTTTGTCCTATCTCTAATATTGGACTCCCATCATCTTTTGCTATTTTAATATCCTCTCCCAGCACCCAGGGCACTTCCCTGCTCTGCCCAGTCTATATCACTCATTTCTTTACTAGAAGAAACTTCCTTTTTGCTGAGCCGTGACTGACTCCAACTTCTCTTCTTCCCCTTTCTTCAGGTTCTGTACACATCCAGGACCTGGGTAATCTCAGTGGGATGAATGTTCTTTCTACTGATGCATCTCAATTCCTAACTTTAGATGATTTTTCAGAGTGGCTATGGCCAAAAACATTCATGACTGTGCAGCCTGGTGCTGAGCTCCTCTGGACCGAGATATGAGACAAGTAACCTATGATTCATCACCAGACCTGCACTTGAAGCCTTTTCCATTCAGTAAACCCACCACAGCTGGTACCTAGCTCAGCCTTCAAGAATGGAGGGCAACATTATATTTGGACCAAAAGGAGATTCTGGAGGGGCCTTTATTGGAGCTAAGAGTCCATATGTATGTATCTATATCTGTGTGTGTGTTCATGCACACATTGTGCTTTTTCTGGACAACCATCTCATTTTTCCCTTTAAACTTAGAGCTCCCTGAGGCAAGGATAATTACAAAGTAGGGATTTGAAGGCTGGCTATATAACTACTTGACCGAATATCATTTCTATCCATATATATTTTTTCACATGTTACCTTTATCACTACCCAAATTAGGGGACTAAAAGTCATATGGTCTCTCAGGTATAAAGTGGTGAAGTAAGTTCCTAGCCCTTGTCTTCTCCTCTGACCTCCAAAATGGATTGGTTAAGTCCACCTAGCCAATAATAACAGCTAGTATTCATACAGCATTTTAAGGTTGGCAAAGTGCTTTATAAATATCTAATCTTATCCTCATAACCACCCTGAGAGGTAGATGCTATTATCATCACCCCAATTTTACAGAAAAAGAAATCAAATCAGGCAGAGATCAAGTACTCTGCCCAGGATCACTGATATCTGTGACTAGATATGAACTCAGGTCTTGACTCCATCTAAGTTCAGTGCACTACCCACTGTGACACCTAGCTAAAATAAATGGCTCATTGGGACACTGTAAGTATCCCTATTTTGAGGACTGAAAGCCAAGCGAACCCTCAAAGTCATCCTAGTAGGTGAAACTTAATAAATGGGATATGTAGCATAAGAAACTGAAGTGGATCTCAGGGTGTTCTGAGGCAGTGTGGAAAGAGGAAGACACGGGGTAGAGGTAGTTAAGGAAAATAACTCAGACACATAGTAGTTATACTCGTTAAGCCTGGAGCAAGGAGTTTTCCTCAAAAAGAGGGAAGAAAAGGGTGTTGAAAGCTTTCCTACTTCTGGGTATCTATGCACATACCACTTTCCTCTTGTAAAGAGACCAAAGGCATAATAGAAAGGTAGCAACAAGAACTAATTTGGGACCAACAATACTGTAGAGAAATTACAAGCACCTTGTGATTCTAAAGCTTTTGAAGTTCCATCGGAGGGTTAGCAAAGAGCCTACCTGAGTACAATGACAAAGTGGGTCTTCTTCCACTTTCCACCAACAAATTACTAAATATTTATCAGGTGCCTACTCTGTGGGCACAAGGTATAATAGGAATAAAACAGCTCCAAGGAGTTTGTATTCTACTGGAGCAACACATCATATGTATGTGTGTGTAAATACACACTCGGTATATAGGGAGGTAATATATAGACTGTACGTTTATATTACATGTGTTATATGTGTATACTACAAATTGTGCATTAACAATAAATACAAGATAGTTTAAGAAGATGAGGAATGAGTAGCTAGAGAACCAAGAGAAGCTTCATGTAGAAAGGGGTAAGCAGGTAATTAGAGATTCAAAGAGATAAGGAAACACATTCCAGACATGAGAGAATGGTCATTTTGCAGGGACAGAGAGGAGAAATGGTGTACAATGTGTGAAGGACAGCGAGGTCAGTTTGGCTGGAACACTGAATACATGAAAGAGAGCAATGTACAATGACGCTGCAAAAGGTCAGCTAGGATCAAGTTGTGAAGAGTTTCCAAAGGCTGACAGAGGAGTTAACATTTTATCCTAGAGGTAATAGAGACACTGGAGTTTATTGACCAATGGAGTGTCACAGTCAGACCACTGCTTAAGGAAAACAATTTGGCAGCTGCATGGAGGAAGAAATGGAGTGGAGAGATTCTTGGGGCAGCGAGATCAACCAGAAGGCCACTGCTATGGTTCTGGTGAGCGGTACTGAGCACCCGAACTAAGTCAGAGGCTGTGTGAACAGAGACAGAGACGGATGAGAGAGAGGTAGTGGAGTTAGAAAAGGCCTGGAAATGCCTCCTGAGATGTGAGCAGAGGCAGAGTTAAGGAAGAGGAGCATTCCAGGCATGGAAGAGAGCCAGTGAAAAGGCATGGATGCAGGACATGGAGTGTTGTGTTCAAAGAACATCGAGCGGGCCAGTGTAGCTAGACTGAAGGGAAGCAAAGTCAATCAACAGCCAGTTAACAAACTTTTAATAAGCACAAAGTATGTGAAGCACAGAATTGTGCTGGGGACCCCAATCCCCCAAAAGACAAAAAACAACCCCTCCCTTAAAGGAGGGAAAGGTAGAAGGGAACAGATGGTTAAGGGCTTTAAAAGCAAACAGAGGTTAAGAGGGAGCCACTGGAGTTGATGAAGTCTGGAGACACGAGTCAAAACCTGACCTTTGAGAAGACTACTTTGGCTGCTCGGTGGAGAAGGACTAGAGTGAGACAGCACTTGGGAAGGGGGGATAAGTACGAGTTAGGTGTGGATGATGACACTGAGGTTGTAAGGCTGTGTGACTGACAGGATGGTGGTGCATGCAACAGTAATCAATAAAATTTATTATTGTAATACAGAAGTAATAGTAACAAGGAGGATGGGAAGAGGGCTTGGGAGGAAAGATAACAAGTTCTATTCTGGATATGTTAGTTTGAGATGGCTATGGGATATCTAATTCAAGATGCACAAAACACAGCTGTCATTGATGTGAGCCTGGAAGTCCTCCTGAGGAGAGAGGTTAGAGCTGGATAAACAGATCTGGAATCATCTACATGCAGATGACAACTGAATATGTGAGAGCTAATGAGATCAACAAGTGAGTTAAAATAGAGCAATATTTCTCTAACTATGCAGCAAAGAACCCTGAAATATTCCAAATTTTAAAAAATGAAACTTATGTGGTTGGTTAATAGGCATTGAAATGATAATTTTAGAGGATTTTACTACAGCGGTTCTGCCAAGTTTTTTTTTTACCACTGTGAAAAAGTCTGAGAATCATATATAGAAGAAAAAGAGAAAGGGGCTCAGGAAAGAACCTTGGAAAACATTCATTGTTAGTGGGTTAGTAGAAGAAGATGCAGCAAAAGAAATTAAGAAGCAGATATCAGATAGGTAGGAGAAGAATCAAGAGGGACTGACAACGTCGAAAGTTTCAGAGAAGGTCAAAAAGGATGAGGATCTAGAAGATGTCATTACCCTTGGCAATTAAGAGATTGCAGGTGCCTTTGGAGAGTGGGTTCAGTTGAATGATGAGGTCAAATGCCAGACTGCAGAGGGTTTAGAGGTTTACAAGAAAGTGAGAGGAGAGGCAGTAAAAGCACTGACTGTAGAGAGTTTTTTTAAGGTGTTTAGCCAAGAAAAGGAAGACAGATACAGGATGATAGCTAGCTGGGATGGATTCAAGTGAAGGTTTTCGGTTTTTGTTTTGTTTTTAAAGAATGGGAGAGTCAAGAGAATGTTTGTAGGCAACAGATGCAGTTAGATAAGGAAAGACTGAAGAATAGTGAGAGAGTGGGGATGACAGAGGTGGTCAGTCTGCCAGAGAGGATGGGATGGAATGGGAGCCCTCTTGCATGCAGAGGTATTTGTCCTGGCAAGGAGAAGGGCCATTTCTTCATGTGAGATATGGTAAAGAAGAAGAGGAAGACATGTGAGTGATGTGAGAGAAGAGGCTCTTCTGAATGGCCTCAGTTTCTCCTGTGAAGAATGAGGCAGGGTCCTCAGTTGGGCAAGTGGTGAAAGGGGATGCCATGAGAGGTTTGAGGAGAGATGAAAAGATTTTACAGCAACTCGGAAAATTCTTAGTGCCACAGGGCACCTTGGAAGACACATTGTCAATTTAGTCACACAGTCTTGTCCCTAAGAAGCTGAAAAATGGCAGCCTTCTTTGTAGCTGTATACAAGTCCCAGTTTAGGTCTGATCTGTGTAAAGTTGCAACAGTCGCCATGTCTTGTCAGCAAGAATGGTATGTGACTAAATGTCCACTTTGTGGGTTCAGAGGCCAGAGTGAGCTAGCTAGGTGCAGGGTGGTCAGGAGGAAAGAGGGGCACAGATTTGTTGTCTTCATAGTATATAGTATACACCTGTATATTCCTTGAGGGGAAAGACTGTTTTAACCTTCCTTTGTTTTCCCAATGCTTAGTGAAAGATACGAACAAAAGTTTGTTCCTTGATTAGAAGGGAGACATAATCAGAATAATGATTAGTCGGGGGGGGGGGGCGGAAATTATGAAAACTGTGGTTCCCCTGTAAACTACCTGGAAGTTAAAATGGAAATTGGAACTTTATATATGAGTCCCTTAAAAGGGCTTTCCTAATGATACGACTTCTATTTCACATGTACTGGGAAGCTTAAGAGGATTTGGAAAAGCTGGCTAAATTCATCATGTTTGAGCATCAATATGTTTACATTTTTCTAATGAACTTAGTACCCCCCTCAAGCAAATTCTCACCCCTCCATTCCCCTTTTTACTCATTTACTACCTTCCTCCCGCCATTAAAAAAATGACTTTTTTGGTATTTCAATAATAAGAGACAGCATGGTACAACGGAGAGTTGGGCTTAAAACCAGGACAACTGGGGTTCAAGCCCTGCCTGTGACCCCAGCCAAGCGGACTAACCTTTCTCAACACTCCAGGTAACTCTCTAAGATGGCAAGTTGCAGGGAAGGTGCTAGCCTGTATTGGTAGATGGAGTTTCCTCATCATAGCCAGAATGCTATCCCTTGTTTAAAAAAAAAAAGGGGGGGGGTGGTTGGGGGAAGAAAAATTTAATTCATCATAACTAACCAATGCAGATTTAATCTGACAGTACACAGTGTTGCCCAGCCTTGCAGTTCCCCGTATCTGCAAAGATGGGAAGGAGGTGTACTGACTCATTTATTTTGCAAGCTTTTATTGTTCAATGTTAAATCTGCTTGTGTCTATGTATACAAGCGTATGTGTGTATGAGTCCACCATTTAAACTTGTATATGCTGGTATATCAGGTATTAATTTGTTCTGCCAGAGTATTATCCTTTAAAAAAAAAACCAGAGGAGGGAGCAAATTTAAGGAGTCAGAAATTGTTTCAGACTCTTCTAACTCTTTATAGGATGAAAAAATGGGGGGGGGGGAGGAAGAAGGGGCTGTGCAAGGAATACGAGCACTCTAGAGTTAGAATGAAAAAGGAGACTGACTATGTCTTGGAATTAGGAATGGCTTTTCTGGTTTTGGCTAGTAGTGAATTTATCTTTGGATTATAAAATTTGAACTAATAATTTATGGACAGAGAGAAATAATGTTTCACCGCCCAATGTGGTGAAAGCTAAATGAATACGACCTGTTTTTGCAATGACAACAAGTGTCTGTATGAAGGGTTTCTCTTTACAGGAGACCCTAGGGCATCTGAACTATCAGAATATGGTTTGGCAAATGCCATTATGTATTCCATCTTTAATTGTATTTTATGTTTTAGTTTAACTGGAATTCTATACAGATTCAATTCTGTGATGTATGAACTTGGACAACCCTAAGCATAAATGGATACAAAATTGGGTACTTAAAAGATTTTAATTCAACTATTTCATTATTTAGGACTATACTTGATTTTCCTGTTTTAGAATGAAAATATCTAGACTGATGCAGAAAGAGTGCTGGACAGTCAGGTGAGACCTGAATTCAAGTCCTGTTGAAATGGATTAATTGTAACCTCATTTATAAAAGGAGGCTAGGATTTACTTTACTGCCTAGCTAACCAAGTATTATTAGGAAGTGCTTCATAAATCCTAAAATGCCACATAAATGTGAGTTTTTATTCTCACATCGGTGGCACATAAGATTGTAGTTACCATGGAAGGTGTTTGGTGGGAAATGGGACCTAATTCATTCAGGTGCTAAAAAAGGCATCTAACGCTATGCTCACTGGTAGGTTTAAGGAAGCCATGATGTGGCTTCATCGTGAGAATAAGTATGCTGTATTTCATCTGCGTGAATAACGTAGACACACCCAGAATGCAATTATGCTTCAGAACAACCAACTGATCACCAAGTATTTATTAAGCACCTACTGTAAGTTTAATTATATCATTAAGGCTGAAAATTATTGGGCTGTGGCTACAGTGGATGGGCACAAAGTCTGACAGCGCTTAGAGTGCCCATGATAGGTTTATCTAGGATCCTTCACTTTTTTTGTGGCATGAACCCCTCTGGTAGTCTGGTGAAATCTACAGACCCCTTCTCAGAATAATATTTTTAAATGCATACAATAAAATACATAGGATTACAAAGAAAACAATGATAATAAAATGCAGTTATCTAAATATCAAAAAAGCCACACACTTGAGTTCTCAGATCCCAAGTTAAGAACCCCTGATCTAGAGAATTTTCCATAGGCTGGGAAAGACTTTGCAAGCTGTTTCTCAGAGATTCAGGAATCATTATGAAGAACACATCAACTTCTGAATAACAGTAAGGAAGTACTCGGTACCATTCTATTGTCTTTTTCATCTCCTCTCTTATGCTGCTTGGTTGTGATTTTGATTTCTGCACTTGGTGTTTGTGACTGTTGAAGCTGTTTATGCCCAATGTCCAGTTTGACGTGAGACTTGGTTTGCCATAGTACATAAATAGGAGGTATGTGAT
The DNA here is from genome assembly GCA_028646595.1 of Phalanger gymnotis. NCBI lineage: Eukaryota > Metazoa > Chordata > Mammalia > Diprotodontia > Phalangeridae > Phalanger > Phalanger gymnotis. Next base: position 217,869,412 of record CM053623.1, read on the forward strand.
AGGTGATGTGCATGAAAGGCAGGAGTGGGTGAACAGGATAAGAAAATGAATGATAACATCTCCAATTGTGCCTACATGTTACCTTGTCTTGATTACTAATGGGTTTTTATTTTTATGCCATTTTGACAATGTTATGGTTATAACTATGAGATGACTGAAATAATACTGCTAACATGACTAAGATTCTCTCGGTCCATTGTTTTTCATTTGTTAATGACAAAAAAAAAAATAGACATTTTCAGACAGCACTTTAGAGTTTGGCACAGAGTAACTCGCTGGATCCTCACGATAACCCGAGGTGGTATCATTACGCTCCCTTTTACAGCTGAGCATACTAGGGTTTAGAAAAGGGTCATGACCCATGTGTGACCACCCTGTTTGTGTCAGAGGTATGCTTTGAACCTAGGTCTTGTTGACTTCAGGTTCAGCTCAAGATCAAGCCAACTCTGACCAAAGTTTGTAGAGGGAAACTTACGGTCTAAGAATAGTTTCACTCAAAATGGACAATACACGAACACAAATCTTCACAGAGAACATGCTGAATTTTAGGGGACAGAGAAGCCATAAAAGGATAATGAATTATATGTTGGGCCCTTACTTGGATGTGGTAATTGGTTTTTGTTGTTGCTGTCATTTCAGCCATGTCTGACTGTTCTTGACCCCATCTAGGGTATTCTTGGCAAATATACTGGAGTGGTTTGCCATTTTCTTTTCTAGCTCATTTTTTAGAAATGAGGAAACGGAGGCAAACAGGGTTAAGTGACTTACCCCGGGTCAAATGGTTAGTAAGAGTCTGAGGCTGGATTTGAACTCATGAAAATGAGTCTCCCCGATTCCAAGCTCAGTGCTCTATCCACTGCACCAGCTAGCTGCCCAAATTAGTTTAGGAGCAAGGGATAATTAGAAGAGAGGTTGCTGAAAGCAAAGACAAGACTGCTTTGAGACTTGCCCCTAACAACCAACAATGGTCACGATAAAGTTTGGAGCTGGGGGATTATGAGAGTGACCTTGTGGGGCAGTTAGGTGTCACAGTGGACAGAGTACCAGCCCTGGAATCAGGAGTACCTGAATTCAAATTGGGCTGTGTGACCCTGGGCAAGTCACTTAACCCCGATTCTCTCCTCCTCCCCTCCCCGCAAAGAAAAAGAGAGAGAGAGTGGCCTTGAAAATACCAAGTCCAAGAGGGAAAGGAAACACTAAATTCAACTGTGGCTTCTACATGCCAGTGGTCATACTAAGGACCTGAGTCCAAGGTAGAGGACTGAGGCCGGCTGAGAATTAAGTTGCTGTTTTCCTAGAAAGTACCTAAGCAATAATAGTAGTGAAGCAAATGCTAGAAAGATTCAGCATTGTAAACAATTTTCTTCTCCCTGAATGTATGCTTTTAGCAACTTCATCGGCAAATTATCATATCCCATAGATCACATGGCTTTCAAGGCAAACTGTGGCTGCAAAGATTTGAACACCTAAGAGAAATTTAGAGATAGAAGAGAGCCTGGTGGTTAGTGGCTAAATGATTAACCGGAAATACTCTTTGAGGCTAGCAGGGGTACTTATTAGTGACGAAGTAAGGTACGTGATTAGTAAAGGCCTAAGAAAGAAGGCACACAAGAAACTGTAGCTGTCTGGAGAATTTTAAGGATTCTTCTGCTCCATCAAAGGGGATGGATTAAAGAGATACTAAAATTGCCAGGTCTTTCTTCTTGTAGTAAGTAGAAATCCATATTGCTTGAAAGTAAAGACAATTTTAAGACAAAACTGTAGTACAGGCAGAGACAGATGGCTTGAACAGGCTGTTCTTTGAGGGCTGAAGCACACATCTCCCTGTACCCCCTGAACACAGTCTGGCCAGTAAAGTAGATTGTACAGAAAAGTCAGTTAGTTGAAAATGCATCCTTTCCTAAGGTCATCTTCACCTTCAAAACCCTGTTTAAAACTAGTCTTCCTTCCTGGAATTATCCCCTTATTAATGTTATTAGACTATTACCAATAATAATAATGGTTTACAATTATATAAGTCTTTTATGTCTTCATCTCACTTCACCTTAACAACAATCCCATATGATACACTACAATTATTAGTTACCGTTATTCCCATTTTATAGATGAAGAAACTGAGCCTTAAAGAGCTTACCAAAGGTCACATGGCAAGTCAGTATCTGAGGAAGTATATAAAATTCTCTTACATCCAACTCTGGTGTTTTTTCCACTCACCCACCACAATTCCCTGATCATGCTTCTACTCTCCTTAGCAGGTGAGGACTCAATTTACACCTTATCTGCACTTACCTATGTGTTGCTTTTACATCTGTGCCTGGGCATATGCCTTATTTGCTTTGTTTGACTAGGAGCTCAGTGAAGGTAAAGACTTTAGATTGCCTCTCTTCCTTTCTCTAGGCCAGCATTTCCCAACTTCTAGCCACAAGTCCATGGCAAATTTTTGCTTGTATGGCAGAAAAATCTTTGCAAAGTCCTCTGTTTAGAAAATTTTTTAACTTTAAAAATGGACCCCTTCCTCACCCTTCCCATCTCCATCCTCTAAGGCACCTACAACCTCATTGTTGAGGCTGCAGGGAGCTGGACCATCTTCAGGAGAAAATTTAGATATTTTACCAGTCCAAAGTATAGTTCTGATAGGGAAATATTTCTCTAGCTCTCCCCTTGTGCCCAGCACAGCATTTGGCTCACCCACGTAGGATGACATCGAACACAGCACAGAGCCCACAGTCTGGTGTGGCATAGATTTAAGAGCACTCTAAACTGCCTTACCTGAGCCATGTCGCCCACTTCACTTAACTCGATCCAACAGTTCAAGAGCTTCTTACTCCTTTGGTCAGTGGGTATTCAGAGGGAACTATCAACATTTCACTGTGGCCTCCTCATTCCATGTTCTCTGCATGCCCTTGCTGCCATACTGAGAGGCCTTGGGCTGCCGCTGGAACTCAGCGCCCTCCAAAGGGAAGATGACCTCCCAACAATTGGTCTCTCTAACCTCAGTCGCCGTTTTCTAAGGAGCTCCTGCCCGTTCTCAGAACAGAATGAAAACCTGCTGTCTTCAGTGTCCAGCTCAAGTCTCTGGAGGTAGCTTTGAATCTCTATCAGAAACCTGAAACTAGAAAGTGAGATGAGGGTTACTGGGATCCAGCTGCTGAGAAACGGACAATAGCATCACAGGGTGGAATTATTTTATGAGTTCTATGAAAGCTCATACAGAAGAGTCATGTTAAGTTGGGCATACATAGATCATTAGAGCTTCAGGGGATGCTAGAAATCACCTAATCCAACTTCCTCATTTTATAGATAGGAAACTAAGGCCCAGAGAGGTTACCTGTCCAAGAAACAATGTGATAACCTGGAATCAAAATTTAACTCCCAGCAAATCAGCTAACAAACGTTTACTAAAGCCCCTAGTATGTGTCAGGCATTGCTCTGGGTGCTGGAAAGATGAAGATTCTGCCCTTAAGGAACAGTGACAATCACAAGAAATAACAAATAAATAGAAAGTAAGTAGAAAGTAATTTTTAGGGGGAGGGAGTCACACAGCTGACAGAGGTATTTAGGAACGGCTTCCTGTAGGAGACAAGTGAGCAGAGTTCTGAAGGATGCTAACAAGTTTTACAAAGAAGTGGAGATGAACAGGGAGAAAATTCCAGGCCTGAGAGATGGTCCATGCAGAGGTAAAGATAGGTGAAGGATGTTACGTGTGAGAAACAGCAAATAGGCTAGTGTGGCCTGCCTGGAGAGTGCAGAGGGGAGCCAAGGGATAGATGAGTCTGAAGACGTAGTCTGGAGGCAGACTGGGAAGGGCTTTCTACATTTTATCCTAGAAGCAACAGGGAGCCACAGCGCAGTAGGATTTCTTGACTTGTGATGCATGTAAAGAGGTTGGGGGGGTGGGTGGGTCTATGAACTTACATAAAAAAGAATTACATCTTTATTTCAATACAGTTGGTTTCCTTTGTAATAATACTCCATTTTATTTTATGCATTCAACGTTATTCTGAGGAGTCAATGGGCTTCACCAAAGGGGGTCCATAACACAAAAAAAGATTAGAACTCCCATACTGGAGCTTTTTGAGCAAGGATGTGTTAGGGTCAGAGCCGTGCTTCGGGCCTTACTTAGACAACAAACTGAAGGATGGTTTGGAGATGGGAGGGACCACAGCCCAGTCAGGAGGAGGTTACTGCAGTAGTTCAAGGGGATATGGGTGCGAACTAGGGTGGTAGCCATATCAGTGGAGAGGCAGGGTCAGATGGAAGAAATGCAGGGAAGGCAGAATTCACAAGACTTGGCAAAAATGACTCTTAAGTCATTTAACCTGGGTGACTGAAATGGGGCAGTTAAGAAGAGGGTGTGACTGTCAAGGAGAGGGGACAATAAATGAAATCTATGATTTCAGATGAAAAGGACCTCAAAGGCCATCTTGCCCAGCTCTTCACTTTACAAATGAAAAAAACAAAAACAAAAAAACCGTGTAGGAAGATTAAGTGATTTTCCCAATATCATATGAGTTTGAGATATCTATAGGCTATACAATTAGAAATGTCCAAAAGGCAGATGGTACTCAAGATGAGAGGAGGACTGGGATGGAGTCATCGGCAGAGAGATAAACGAGCTCAAGGTAGCTTCTGAGGTCAGTTAAGACTATAGAGAAAAGAGCAAAGGGATGATCAGACAGGCTGAGAAATACCCCCAAACCTAGAGCGTCTAGGTAAAGCAGTAAATGCTACACAGCGCCAGAAGGAAGAGGACTGAAAAAGGTCAAAGGATCTGGCAATTCGGTAGCCACAGGTGCCTTTGGTGGGAAGAACTTCAGTTGAAGGATGAGGCCATATTGCAAGGGAAGGAAGGAGAGATAGAAGTACGGTTCTTGTTTTTCCCTACAAGTTTGGTGGTGAAAAGGAAGAAATAGGACATCGCTTTAGGGGACTGTAGGGTCTACAGATTTTTTTTTAAAGGGGAGGGGGTCACTCGTGTTCCTTCCTCTACTCCACATTGTATCTATCACCCCCATCCTTTAGTTTGAAAATTACTTGTGGTTGGCCCGGGATACAATTAATTCTATCCTTTCCATGTGACAGATGCCGGTGGTAAGGGGCTTGACAGGGGGTCCACCGGCTAGTTAAGGACGTGCAAGGCTGCAGGGGCTCATCCCCCTAGCCTTCTCCCCGGGTCAGGAGGGAGATGGGCAGCAGGAATGAAGTTAACCCCTTCCTCCTGGGAGGATCAATGCCCTCAATGCTGGAGAGGCAGGTCCCCAGGGGAGGTGCTCGAGTCCGGCGTCTCGCACACAAAGCAGCGGGGAGAGGTGGGGGGAAGGGGAGCGAACAGACCCAGGGAGCTTTGGAAGGACCCCCAGCAGCGGCAGCTGCTGGGGGGGGAAAAAAAAAGTTTCTGGGAAGCGCCGGTAGGCGGGCAGTCAAGCGGTCAGGCGGAAGTGGGACACGGCCCGCACGTGGGTGCTGGCTCCCCCGGCCGGGCCGCGGGGGGTGCGGAGACGCAGCAGGCGGCCCGAGCTCCCCGGGGCAGGCGGCCGGAGCGCGGAGGAGCGGCGCGGTGCCGCGAGAGTGCAGAAGGAGGGTAGTGGCCGGGTTGCGTGCTCGCGCCCGAGGCTCCCCCTAACACCCCCCCCCGCCCCCTCGGCCCGGCGACGAGCACGCGCGCGCTCCGGCAGGATTGGCCAGGCCCCGGGCCGGGGGTGTAGGGTGTCGGGAGGGGGGTGGGGAGAGAGAGGAGTGCGCGCGCGCGCTGCCATCCGCCGCGACTCCTGCTGCTCCTCCTCCTCCTCCTCCCCCGCCTGCTCCGCACGCGCCCGCGCTTCTCCCCCGCGGCCTGCGAAGGGGCCTGAGGCGCAGTCGTCTGCCTGAGCCGCGGTTTGCTCCCCGGGACGAGCTCTTACCTGCCGGGCGCAGCCTCCAGCAGTGTTCCCGTACGGGAGAACCCCTCCCCCAGTGCTCACGCTCCGGTGCCAGCCCCGCCGCTGCCGTTGCCCCCGCAGGGACCGAGGCAAGTTTACAAACACCAGCCCGGGGCCCGTTTCCCCGGAAGCACTTTCCCCCTCCCCCTCGTCCTCTCCGCCGAGCGGCGGCATCCACTTCCGGGCCCAGCCGACTCGGGTAGGAGAGAGAAAGCGGGAGGAAAGAAAGCTGTAGGGCCGGAGGTGCAGCCTGGGAGGCGGGACTAATGGATTCAGGGCGGGAGCGCACATGCGCAAAGGAAGAGAGGGCATATCCCGGCAGCCATCTTGGTAGAGGGCATTGGAGTGGGTCACGTGGACAGCAGAGGAGGGGCGGGGCCAGGGTAATTGGCGACAAAAGTGACTACCAGTGAGGGGCTGTAAAGGTTGTTGGGAAACAACTCTAGAATGCATCCAAGGTTTTGTTCTGTCATTTCGTCCTGATAATCACTCTCTCAGAATCCTTCATTGTTCAATATGATAGCTAGCATTTAGCATTTAAACATAGAAGGGGAAACTAAAGAGCTAGCTTTCCTTCCCCCTCTTCCCCCAACCTCTCAAAGTTGAGGCTGGATGACCACTTGTCAGAAATGTTGTATGTAGAAGGAATTTGTGGTCATGCCGTGATTAGGCTGGATAACCTAAGGTCCTGTGGCCAGTTCTCATTTCCCCGCTTTTCTTGGAGCCCACGACCTAGGGTTGCTCAACCTGGGGTCTGTGAACTTATTTTGTGAGTATTTCGATAGCTGTTTCAGTGTAATTGTTTTCCTTTGTAACATTTTATTTTGTGACTTTGAAAACATTTTTCTGAGAAGGCGTTGGTAGGCTTTGCCACCAGACTACCAAAGGGGCAGGAGTGTTTATACTAAGTTACTACTTGTACATGTTGCATTCTATTTTCCCACCAGTTATCCTCTATGCCTGGACTGCCCTCCCTCCTCTTTGAACCCCTGGTTTCTTTCGAGCTTTAGCTCAAGCATTGTCTGACATCTGCATGAGTTTTCTTTGATCATCTTTCTCCATTCTCCCCTACCCCCAAGCTGATAGTGCATTTCTCCCTCTTTTTTCTTTAAATCTTCCAGAAACAATTTTATTGAATTTAACATTATATAGAGTGCTTGTCATAAAGTTAGGAAGACTCATCTTTGTGAGTTCAAATCTGGCCTCAGACTCTTACTAGCAGTTTGACCCTGGGTAAGTCACTTAACCCTGTTTGCCTCAGTTTCCTCATTTGTAAAAAATGAGCTAGAAAAGGAAATGGCACACGACTCCGGTATCTTTGCTAAGAATATTCAAACCGGGGTCCGGAAGAGTCAGACACAACTGAAATAACTGAATGACTACAACATGTCCAAGTTTTTCTAGCTCTGAGAGAAAGATGTCCAAAAATGGCAGTCTTCCACGTCCTCTGATATAACTCTCTGCCCTAAGATGATTTGACAACATTTATAGGACTCAAAAAAAAAAAAAGAAAAGATCATAATATGTTAAAATGTAGCTTTGGGTTAATATTCTGGAACTACTCAATCCCTTTCTGCACCACTCCCTTTAAGTACTTCAAAGTTCAAAAAAGAAGACAATGTCCTTACTTGGGTCATGGCACCAGGCGCCCACCGTGGGAGGGAAGGCAGTGATACCATCTAGACAAGAGTTAAGTTTGATTATGACGCTTACTCTGTTTCACAGAAAAGCCCTAGCCTTTGTGCTTTCAACTTTCCTAAAACGAAGAGTCTGGAAAGAGTTTTCGTCTGGAGAAATTTCTCACTATTTCTAGAGAAACTAAAAAAGAAAGTTTTTAATATGCTTTTACAAATTCTCCCTTTTTTGCTTTGGCACGATTTGAAACATAGTCTATACTTATTAATTTTAATTTTGTACTTGCTTACCAGTAGCAAGATACATTGCTCTAGTTGGTCCAAAACATGGACCAGTATCCCTCCGTTTTGCTTTTTCAAATGGCAGCAAGGCAGTAGGACGACAAAGGCCATTCTCAATTCTGTGACTATATTACTAAGTGGTATATTAGGGTTGGGACATTACTGTGAATTGGATACAGAAAACATCCAGTGCTGTTACTTATGGAGATTCTGAATCCGTAATTGTATTCTCCCTACATAACTATCATTCTCATCATGAGAAGTACTTGCTATTATCTCATCAAGTACTACAACTACATCCTCAGCTCAGAATTTTGTGCACACTGCAACTGGTTGGTTTTAGAGATCAGAAAGTCCACTAATTTCCTATTCCATGAGTTATTCGCTCCTTGGGTGGGTGGGTGGGAGGGAGGGAGGTTGAGCCCTTCCCCTCCCTTATACAGCCTTCCCCGTGTCTAAGAGTCAATGCCCAGACTCTCTTCATGGGGCCAGTAGGTGCATTATGATTCTCCCAAAAGTTTACTTTGCTTCTGCTTTGCATGTGTCTTATACCTGTATGTGTGATTGTTTTCTTACCATTAAAATGTAAGCTCTTTGAGGGCAGGGATGTTTGCTTTTTGTCTTTGTATCTACCTCAGTGCCTGATAGGTGGTAGGTTCTTATATGCTTGTTGCTAGAAAAATAAATCTAAACTTCTGTCTTACAAATCTTTCCGGGGGGGGGGTGGTGGTGGTGGTGGTGGCTCATAGTCTGCTGTTGTTCTCCTCTCTGGAGAGCTCCTTTTAAAAATAGAGCTCTTGGAGATTTACAAAGTACTTTACATATGTTATCTTATTTGATCCTTAACCATAACATGGTAAGATAGTTATTATTATCTACATTTTACCAGTGAGGAAATGGGTCAAGAGGGGTTAAATGCCTTGCCCTTGGGTCACTGAGAGTCCAAGGCAGGATTAGATTGCTGGCCTTATTTCTTAAGTCTAACACTCTAACACTGTACCACCTAGCATTTTGTATTAATATAACTTTTTTTACATCACTTACATTTCCCAGTGCAGTCTCTCCCTCTCCCAAATAGCCAACTCCTATAACAAAGAATAAAAAAAGAGAGAAAAAATTTAGCAAAACCAATCTATACATGAAAAAAAGCTGAAAATATATGTCATGTTCCATACCAGGGCCCATGCTTTTTCTTTGCAATTTTGAAACATTTGCTTTTGATTATTTTGTGGTGGTGCTTTCTGTTTATATTGTTTTGTAGTTATTCTGTGTATTTTCTTGCCTCTGCTTTCTTCACTCTGCATCAGTTTATGTAAGTCCATGCTTCTATGTATTCATCATATTCATAATTTCTTACAGGACACTGATATTCCAGTACATTCATGCAGTCACTTATTAAGCTGTTTGAGCATCTACTTTGCTTTCAGTTCTTTGCTCCTAATATGTGGCCTTTATCTCCTTGAGTTACAGGCCTAGCAGTGCATTTTAGTCAGGATTCCAAATCACTTCCCAGGATAGTGTCTACCTCCTACCATGTGGCTCTCATGATTATGTCTGTTTTCTCACAATCCCTCAAACATTGACTTCTCCCATCTTTTGAAATCTTTTGTCAATTATGAGGTGAACCTTAGAGCCGTTTTGATTTCCTTTTTCTTAGTGATTTGGAATGGCCTTTCATTTGGTAATAGTTTGCAGTTCTTTTAAGAAGTATTTGTTCAAATCCTTTGACCACTTAATAGTATCAGTTGTGGAACAGCTTTTGGTCAGAGACACATACCTATAGTGTGGCTAACTAGAATTTTGGGAACCTCAAGCAGAAAGGAAACCAAGACTTCTTGCTCTACTCTTTGCCTTGGGACTCTTTTCTTAATACTTGAGATCACCAGCAGGGGAAGAAAAGACTTCTTATGTGAAAGAGTAAAGGATTGGTATGCATAACACCTTGGGCTTCTTCATGTGGATGAGAAGGAAATTCATAGATATTTCTCCCAAAGCTACTTGGTGTTCTTCTCCAATCCCCCTGTCCCCAGTGCAGTAAGACTGCAAAACAGATAGGTGGAAGCTCATCCGCTTTATTGATTCTTTGTCTGGTGTTGGTGCTGATGAATTGGGAAAGGACCAAAAGAAGGAGAAGACAAGATGGAAGTCTAATTTAATGGAATAAATTGGGTACTAATGCAAGTAGCTTAGGAATTTTAAGCTCTTTCTCGTTTGGTGGTGTTATAAGTCAAATCAAATATTTGTCAAATGCTAAAAAACACTATCCCTATGTATAAAATTCCTTGGGCTTCCTCCTGCTTAACTGCTTGCTCTGCTTTTCTGTCATAGAAAACCAAATGCCTCCTGTCCTCTGAGAGTGGAAACAAAAATGGAGAAGACTCAGAAAGAGAATGTTTCAACAGTATCTCTCCAGTTCATCTGTACCTCTTTTTTTTTCTCAGTTGTTCTACTCCATGTCCTCATTACAGCACATCAGGATTATAGCTATACCTTCCTAACCAGTGTTCCAGTTTCCTTCTCTCTTACTTCCTCCATCTTCTGTGTTGATTCCAGGTAAACCAGGTAAATTAGGCCATGGTCTGGTTACAGCACTTCTTTGCTCAAAATCCCTTTAGGGGATCCCCGTTTTCTAACAAGGCATTTGAGGTCATATGTTGGCTGGCTCTAAGGGCCCTCCTTGTTCTCCTGTCAGTCAATTAGCAAACATTTATTGGGTACCTACTGTTGTGCCAGGCATTGTGCTAGGCCCTGTAGGCACAGATAGAAAGAATGAAATAATCTACCCTCAAGGAGCTTTCATTCTTATTAGGGAAACAAAAAATAAATAGAAACAAACAGAATAGCTAAATACAAGGTAGTTTGGTTAATCAGGAAAGATGTAGAAGTTGGTGTTTGAGTTTCTTTTTGACAGAAAAGAAAATTCTCTGAAACAGAGGCAGGAGAGAAAGAGTGTTCCAGCCATGGAGAACAGTAATTGCAAAGACACAGTGATGAGCATTAGTCTTGTGTATGAAGAACAGAGAGGAAACTAGTTTTGCAGAACCCCTGAGTGCAGAAAGGGGAGTGTCAGATAAGATTAGAAAGGTAGGTCGGGGCCAGGTTGTGAGTAACTTTGAAGCTAAACAGAGAAAACAGATTCCCACGGCCTTATACAAAAATGTCTCGTTTTGTGTCTTGAGCCTATCACTTCTCTGTTCGGAGTTGGATGGCATGTTTTGTCTTGGTTTTCTGAAATTATGGTTGGTCATTGAATCAATCAATTCTTAAATCTTTTTAAAGTTATTTTCCTTATTTTTTTGTGGTTGTATAAGTTGTCTTGGGTCTGTTCACTTCACTTTGTATTCAGTTCATAGAGATCTTTTAGTTTTTGCAGAAAGATCCATTTTGTCATTTCTTTTGGCATAATAATATTACATTACAATACATCCATAGGCAGCTAGGTGGCGCAGTGGATAAAGCACTGGCTGTGGATTAAGGAAGACCAGAGTTCAGATGTAGCCTCAGACGTGGATGGGGGGCAGATCAATTCACCTATATCGATCTCAGTTTTCCTCATCTGTAAAGTGGGGATAATAATAGCACCTACCTCCCAGAGTTGCTCAGAGGCCAGTATAAAATGATACTTGTAAAGCTTTTTGCAAACCTCAAAGCACTATATAAATGCTGTTATTATTGTAATATACCATAAATTTTTATTTTGACTGTTCCCCAATAGATGGGCACCTCCTTAGTGACTAGTCTTTTTTCTACTATAAACAAAAAGTTGTTAAAACTATTTCTGCCTTTTTGGGTTTAGTAGTTATATTGCTGGTTCAAAGGGCATGCACAGTTTGGTGACTTGTTGAGCATGGTTTCAAATTGCTGGACCAATTCACAGTTCAATCAGTACTATATCAGTGTGTCTTTTCCTGAAGAGCGTCCGACAATTGTAATTTTCGTCTTTTGCTATCTTGGGGAGTTTAATGGGACTCAAGTGGAACCTGAGACCTGCTTTCATTTTGAATTTCTCTCATTATTAGTGATTTGGAACAGTTTTTTTTTCATAAAACTATTAATAGTTTGAATTTCTTCCTTTGAAAACTACCTGTCCGTATCCTTTGACCATTTATCTATTAAGGAATGGCTCTTGTAGAAGTGCCAGACTGACAGGAAATAATGTTATAGTAGAAAGAATATTATGAAAGCACCTAAATGGCTCAGTAGATAGAGGGCCTGGAATCAGGAAGACCTGAGTTCAAATTCATCTTCAGACACTCACTAGCTGCACGACCCTGGGCAAGAACTGTTTGGCTTAATCCACTAGAGAAGGAGATAGCAAACCACTCCAGTATCTTTGCCAAGAAAACCCCACATGGAGTCACAGTGAGTCAGATGACTGAACAACTGAACAGTAACTACCGAAAATATTAAGGATTGGGTGACTTGGATTTCAAGCCAAGTTTCCTTCACTATCTGGCTATCTGACCCTGTGATGTCATTTCTCCTTTTATAGCTCAGGTTCCCCTCCCTAAAGTGAACTATTAACTTCTGACTTACTCTAATTCACTAATTGAGAGGATCAAATGTAAAAATGAATATGAAAGAAGCTTTGAAAAGTATAATCCCCCATACAAATGTAGAGCAGTTCTAGCTTGAGTGACTTTCATTGCTTCTTGGTTTATGCAAGATCAATACAAATGAATAGCACTGTCATTTAGAGTGATGATCGTTTCACTGCATAAACCTTGGATGGAATACATACATTGTATTCTGTGGAGGTTTCTGGTTCTTGGGTGAGACCCAAAGATGAATGAGAATTTCTGTTCTCCAAGGGGCTTATGGTCTATTGGGGACACCGATCTTCCTAGTAGTTGCTGGGATAAGAGGCATTATGTCATTTTGCTCTGGTTTATCTTTAACTATATTATCAACCTTGGGGTTTGAATCTTTGTTGAGAAGAGCAGAAATTTTTGAAGTTAGACTTAGATCTTAGACACTCAACAGAAGAGCTCCTCGTAGGTATCTCCATTGATTCCTTAAGCTGGCCCTTACCCCGTATCATGTTAGAAGTCTTTGCTGCCTTTTATCACCTCTAGTTGGAAAATATTGATTCCTTAAACCTCTCTCAACTTCCTGTATTTCTCAGCCTTTTTGATGGGAAAAGGTATTTGATGGGTCTAGCCCAAGTTGCTCCGATCCATCAGTCAACAAGAGTTACTAAGCACATACTGTGTGCCAGACATTGTGCTAATTCCCGGGTATATGAAGACAAAGAAGGAAATGATCTGTGTGTGAGAAGACCTTAAGTTCCAATGGGGAAGTCAGCAACGGCAGATATGAGTGTGTACAGCGTAAACATAGAGTGAATAAATACAAAATAAAGACAAGGTATTTGGCTAGATCAGGAAAGGCTTCATGTAGAATATGATTCTTGAGCTTCATCTTAAAAGAAAGATGGGACCCTCAGGCACAGGGCAGGGGGGTAGTTCATTCTAGGCCTGTGGGATGGCCAGTGCAAAGGAAGGCAGACTGGAGGAAGCCCCTTGCCTAGACCTCAGGGTGCCAGAGGGGGAGTGCTGTGTGCTGAGACTGGAGAGAGAGGTTTGGCCCAGGTCAGGAAGGGATTTAAAAGCTAGACAGAAATGTGAAGCCGTTTGCTTTTATATTATTCACAAAAGAAATGGGAAGTACCAAGTTCAGTTCCATTCTACTAAATTCCCCTTCACTTAAGTTCAGCAAACATTTTTTGTGTTTGGAGAATACAGTGATGAAAAGATGAAAACAATAGAATTTATTCCCTCTCAAAGAAAGCAATCAACTCTTATCCTCTGCAGAGTAACTTTTTGAGTTATCCCCCAACTTTTTTTCTCCTTTCAGTGAGCATTTATTAAGTATCTCCCATGTGCCAGGTGTAAATCTACTGAAGGAGAGGGGAAGAGCTACATAAGGATAAGTAGATAAGGATGCTGGAAGTAGCACATGTTTTGTGTAGGGAACAGGTGGTGCAGTCCAGGGGAGGGGCAGGTTGAGGAGAAGCCCATAGAATCCTAGGGTTTAGACCCTAGAGGTCATCTACTTAAAACTGCTTAATTTACAAATTAGGAAACTGAGGAAGCGTAATTATACACACTGGTCCTTCGATGTCACATCCAAGACTGTTGCATGTACACTGTGCTGCGTACATGTTGGAGTCCCTTTACTAGATTGTGATCTTTACAAAAGCAGGCACCGTGTCATGTTTCCCCACAGGATGGAGAAGTGGAAAAAGAACTATAGGGACTGGATTCAACAAACATTTGTTAAGCAAGGCGCTTTGCTAAGTTCTAGGGGTACAAAGAACAAAAAGAGGAATACCCCTGCCTCCAAGGATATTGGAGAACTCACAGGCTTCTTATGTGGCCCACTGGAGAAAGAGTGGACCTCAGAGTCAGGGAAGTCTGAGTTTGAATGACAGCGTAGACATTTACTAGCTGTGTGCCTGATTCCTCATCTATAAAATGGGAATGCTAATAACTCAAATGACATAGAAAGGGTAAATAACCTTCATCGTTGTCATTATTTCTTTTTCCATGGCTGAGTCATTTCTGCAATTTTTATTTTTCCTTAGATTTTTTCCCACAGTTGTTCTGGGTTATAAGGAATCTCCTTTGTCCTGGTGGGATTTTTCAGAAGCGCTATATAAAAATCTTCCCAAGGCATAGGTCTAACCATGTCATTTCATTACCTTAAAGCCTTTAGCAGCTCCCGATTTCCTCTTGGACAGAATACAATCTTCTCAAGGATGATTTAATTCCTTCCTTAGTCGAGCGTTCTTCTAGCCGTAACATTACTCCCCTTTACGTACCCTACATTTCAGCCAAACCTGACCACCACCTGCTGCCAAAACTCCATATGCTATGCCTTGGCATCCATCCCCTGAGTTTGGAATGGATTGACTTCTCATCCTTACTTTTCAGAGTCATTATTCTGGGCTTTTCTCCAGCACAGGGGCTGCCTTCTCTCATAAACCTTCCCAGACTTCCTCAGGTATTCCTATTGTCTCTGTGCTGATATCGTCCTTGGGTGCGCCTGCTGAGCTCTAGCTTCTTTCACTCAGTACCATGTTCTGGCTGCCTGTATTGGTAATTAAGGTGAGACTTTTATACTGTTTTCTCTTTTGGAGCACTCCGTAATCAAATGCTTTTGATGAGCCTGACCTTTGTTTCTTTGATTAAATCTTTGGTGACCTACTTATATCAAGGGAAAGTCTAGTTCACATAGGCTTTGAGTCTAATGGCTGTGATGCCTGAAGAAGTATCACATGATTTTAAGTAGCATGGTTGTGATGCCCTTTGACCCTGAGCAGGGTGTGTAAACTCAGAGGTTAGCCCTTTGCTTTGGGGACTCTCACTCACTGGAAGAGTGTTGATGTGGAGACACTGGGTAGCTGCTGCAGCCCATTGGCTTTGAAGAAAACCCAGATGTGGGTGCTTCTCTTTCTGGTAACTACGTATGTGATGTCTTGATCAGATAAAGCCTGTCTGTTGAATTGTGTTATTTGATCTGTTGATATTTTCTGCTTGTAGTTTTGTTTGTATTTGCTCTGAAGTTCAGGGTGCTGCTTTTTCCTGAACTAAGTAAATGATATCTGTACGCTGGATTAAAGTGAGATTGTTAACCCCTTCAGGTTGCTTTCCTTAGAAAAACAGATCAAAGAATCTGTGCTGGCAGCTTCTTGTTGCTGGTCTTGATGGGCCTTGCACCCCTACAGCAGCTGCTAGCTACGTTGTCGTTATGCTGCCTGAGTACATGAAGACCCTCCTCCGCTTCATCCTGCCATAGTCTGTGAGCTGTATAAGAGCAGGGACAAGTGTTTTATCTTTGTATCCCTAGAATCTGGCAGTTATGAAGACTTGCTTAATGAATGCTGATTGAGTTGTTTTCTCCAGGGCCCACCTGGGAAGGAATGGTGGTTGAGGGATTTGGGTTTTTTTTTGACGTCTCTATCCTGTGGAGAAACACAACATACTCCTGATGTGTTTTTTGTTGTTTTTTTGTTTTTCTTACATTAGAGTAATGGGGCTTTTAATGTGGCATAGTGACAACAGCAATCTGATGTCCAAGGAAGTGGATTTGAGTCCATCTCTTGGGGCAAGTCACTTCCTCTGTCTGAAGCCTTGATTTCCTCCTTTATGTCTCCACCTCTTGGGTTCTCCATCTATTTAAATCCTAGGCCTAAACCCCTTACCCAGCTCCCATTCCCATTCCTGTTCACCACTCCACATTCTCTTAAGAGACCTCATTGGTTGGGTAATAGAAATTGTTATCTCTGCATGGAACTGAGCTTTTTGGTCAGGAGTGACTGGAATGGACTAGAGACATTCCCTGACTTTAACCACTTTCTTTTTTTAGTAAAGAAAACATTGCAACATAGTCTAGAAAAGAGAGGGAGAGCTTATCCACTTTTCTGTGTAATGGGTTGATGTTTATGAGGAAGGAAAAGAGATAACAGCTTTCTGACCCTTTGAAGATTAACTATTTATTATTAACTGACTGCTCCTGGCCAAGGGGGCAATCAACCTACCTCTCAAATTTATCCCACCCTTTGGCATTTTATCCAGGCCGAAGCTGAAGCAATTCTCCTATTTGTGATGATAACCACTGAATGAGGGAGGGAATTGTTCTCTGTGAATGGCTCTTTGGGAAAACTAAGGCCCGAAGGGATTTAACCATTCGTTCCTGAATTTTCATCTCTGATTGGAAATCTAGCCAGAAATCAAGTTGCCTCTGGCCAGGTGATCTAGGCTGGAGTTTCCTTGGAAACTTCCTTCTCTTCCTTCTAGACTCAGTTTCTCAGTCAGTACTTCCAAGGATAGGAATAGGAATAGGACCAGGAATTGGACTTGTTGGTTTCATCAAGATAGGGAGCTCCCAGTTCAGGATGGTGCCTTCTCTGAAATTTGTTATTGACCACAGTAGTAGTCTCCAAACCTTTTGGTCATGTACCCTTCTCAGGAAAAAAAGAAATTGAGCATGCATTTTATATGTATGTATATGTATATTAACTTGTTATGAATTGTATACATGTACTACCATACTAATAATCAGATATATTATAAAATACAAAAGTAGAAATAAGTCAGATGAGATAGTTATGAAATAATATTTTATGCTGGAGTTGCTAGGAAGCCGTAAAAATTATTGAGTAGGGGGGTAAATAACATGGTCAGGCCTGTGTTTTAGAAAAATCACTTTAGCAGCTAGCTGTGGACCAGGGAAGAGGGAGACTGATGCTGGAAGACCAGTTAAGGAAGCTCTTTCTTTAGTCTGGGCCTGAACTAGGGAAGTGGCTGGCTTTGTGGCTGATATGAGAGATACTGTGGCGATAGAAAGGACTTTGGTAAGGGAGTGTATCCTGGGATGAGGATAAATGAGGAGTGAGGATGGCACCAACTTGGATGACTGTAAGGGTAGTGGTGCCCTCCACAGAAATAGGGAAATTCAGAAAAAGAGTGGGTTTGGAGGGAAAGATAATATAGGAAGATCTGTTATGCATATTACAAACTGTCTGTGCCTGCTCATCCTGTTTGACTTGTTCTGCCCCACTGAAAAAGGAAAAGGCAGGGCTCTTACTCACAGATCACTGGATTGGAGTGTAGACCCCATTTCTGAGAGGAGCAAAGGATGGGATATGGTAGGGCATGGTATGCATAAAAGACAACAGCCACTGGGGGAATGTGTGTAGTTTTCTTGTTGGAGATAAGCCCCACAGTTGACTATCATGGGGACTGTGGGATGTGACCTATCTTCCTACCCCCCGATTGGTTGACACACATCCTTTGGGGTCAGGCCATAACCCCTTGCATCCCTAGTCTGGAGATCCCTGACATAGAGTATTGAAAGGTTCAGTGATCTGCCTAGGGCCACACAGCCTTTATGTGTCCTAAGTGGGACTTGAAACCTGGTCTTTCTAGCTCTAAGGTCCTTCCTCATCTCTAGAAACACTTCCCTAAGCACACCTACTGAGCTTCTCCATTATCACCAGCACTGGTGTCTGGCCTAATTCTCATAAAATGTTCTGACAGAAGTGACCTCCAGAATTAATCTAGGACAATTTCTTCATTTTCCTTCTTCAGTTCTTTTTCTTTGTTACAATTTCTTGGATGTATTCTTGTCTGTTCCCCATAAATGAGGAACTCTGAAGAGAGCCAATGTCTCCTTTTTCTGGCTTTCCTTTTTTTCCTGAAGTGCTCAGAAAGGGCAAAGTCCTATATTAGAGGAAAAAAAACAAAGAAAAATTTAATTTATCTGCTGCTTATAATTGAATGTAATCTATACCTCGGAACCCCAAGCTCTACAGGCTTGGTTACACTTCTCTGGTCTAGTTTGAGATATCAGTAGGCTGCATGTGAAAGAATACTTTTCCCTTTGGGAAGGGGAACCTCTTTTTTTCTTTTGATTTAATTTTTTTTAAATTTCAGTTTTATTTTAGTAGTTTTTTTTCACTTTCACTTTTTTGTTTTGTTTTCTGATTTGGGACATAGCCCTGCAAGCACCAAGGAAGACGGTAGTTGCGTTGTGTGTTGGGGGTCAGTATGGGTGTCAGGCTCACATGAGAGGTCCAGACCTTTATAAAGGATTGTGATATTTATTTTCCTGATCCCTGAATTCCATTCCTTGCCTTTAAGTCTTTTCCAAGATTGTCCCCTGTGCCTTTTGTCCTCCTTCTTACTCTTAGAAACCTC
>CM053623.1:217888048-217909218 GCA_028646595.1 Phalanger gymnotis
GTTACCAACATCTAGGTTCAGCCCGGGAGCTCGGAACAAGGGCTGGCCCAGAGTCACGCGCCACCACTGCTGTGGCAAAGAGCTCCAAGGAAGAGGAGGCCAACCCCTGGTTTTTATCTTTGTCAGCGTCAGGGGTGAGTCACACATGCTACTCACCCACATGACCTAAAATTGTCACAAAGAGGCCACCTAAACCCACGTGGTCTAAGAGCCTCTGCTGTCCCAGACATGTAAACTAGGCCTTCCCTGGAGTTAGCCCCACCTTGGGCCCCACCTTAGTTGCCAATCCACACCCACATAGGTTTTACACCCAATAGGGGTTTGGGCCTGGGGCTTAGCACTTAGTAAGATTCAGTGAAATAGCTGAATTACTCAAAGCAAACAAAAGCCAAGGACACTTGTTGAACTAAGTGCTAAGGAGCCCATTTTGCTTACCAACACAGTTGGCTTTTGTTTGCTCTTCTTGCACTCTGGTCCAGCTATACAGATCTTTTTGCTGTTCCTCATATACAACATTTCATTTCCCATTTCTCTTCTTTAAAACTCAATTGCTGTACTCCCTTTCCCCCCAATTCCTGTAATGGTTTCCTTTCTTAACTGTATTTCCTTTTAAGATTTAGCTTAAGCACCATCTTCTACATGAAGCCTTTCTCCATCTACCCAAATCCTACTTCCCTCCATCCAAAAATTACTTGATGTTTATTTTGTATATGCATGTTTATATCTATGTTATTTCTCTTTATAGAATATAAGCTCCTTGGGGGGAAGTATTGTTTTGTTTTTGTGTTTGTGTCTCCGGTGCCTAGCATGGTGTCTGGCTAATGGTACAAGTCCGAGAAAGCCTGGTTGATTGAATGATTAAGTAGTTAGCCAGAGGACACAGTGTTCTCAAGGCACTTATTGAAATAGTAAGGACAGTAGCAACAAAACATATCTTACATAAACTTGGGATGGAATCTACAAAAACACAGCATTAGTGGGAAGAATGGCCATACATCCACATATGGAGTACACTAGTAGAGGTACATGTGTAGGAAATACCCATGACCTGGGAAACTAACACTCTAGCACTACTGTCTTTGCTTTTCCCATGGTGTCTTCACAACGCCCCTCCTGAGCACCATGCATGTATGGTGCAGTTTTCCCTGTCTCTGTCTCCTTCCTTCCACCCCCATAGCAAACAGAGCTCATACATAAGCCTTTAACTTGGACCCTGCTCTTCTCCTTTTCACATCATAGCTTTTGGGCTAATGTTTATTCTAAGAGACTTATCTCTCACCCTGCCATAGTTCTCCAACCTTCTCCACCTCCCCCATATCAGACTACTAAATTCTGTTTGGCCCAGTGGTCATCAGAGGTGATGTCACAACCACATGACTTGCTTATTCCACTAGTTTCCCTCCATCTAATTTCTGCCCAGTTTCTCAACCCACTTACTCCAAGTAAGTATTGGAGACAGATTTCTTCTCGTTCTCCAACTCTGGTGAATATTGAACCAACAGCTGACTGGGAGGGTGGGGTTATCTTTACTCTAAATCTGATTGGAATTTAGAGTGGAGGATAACTGCTGTTCTTCCTTATGTCTCGCCCCCCCCCTTTTTAAGTCTTGGTGTTTCCAGACGCCATTTGGAGCTCTCTTTTCCTGCCTCTTTTAGGTTTCTCACTGCTGACTCAGTGGTGGCTTGAAGCAGAAGGAGGCTCATCTAGCTGGGGAACATTGAGTCTCCGAGTCCAGGTGAGCTGTCATCTCTTACTTGCAGATCTGAGCAGATTTTCAGATGGCTGAATCAAACCACCTCTCTCCTGATTGGGATATACCAGCTGGTGAAGCCCTGCTTCAGGATGTCTTTGGCATTGTTATGGATGAGGCTGTACGAAAAGGAACTGATGCCTCTGAGAAGGTGAGTTCTCTTCTTCCTCTCTTTCATAAAGTATATTGCTTGTAAATATGTTTTACATGACTTCACATGTTTAATCTTGTGCTTGCTTTCTCAGGGAGCGGGGAGGGAAGAGGGGGAATTTGGAACTCAAAAATTATGAAAAAGAATGTTAATTGTTTTTACATGTAATTGAGAAAAAAGTACAATAAATACGTTTTTTAAAGGGGGTAAAAAAATAAAGTATAGTACTCTTTTTTCCACTCTGTCAAATCGTGCTTTTTCTTGCTTCCAAAGGACCTTAACTCTCCCTTCTGATAGCTTTCTTGCTCTGCAACTCTGTGCCAGTTAAATTTTTACCACGTTCACCTGCAGTATTGTTTTTGTAAGTGTGTATGACTTGTTCCTTTATATGTGAATAGTATCCCGTCCCCTAGGGTTGTATAGTTCTTTGGAGTTCTTTTGTGGTATTTATTTCTGAACTACAAAGCAAATGTTCAATCAGTGTTTTTGACTAACTGTCCTCACTCCCACCACCACCTTTCTTTGCCTAGGTCTGTGAGTGGAAGGAGCCAGAGGAGCTGAAGAAACTGCTTGATTTGGAGTTACGGAGCCATGGAGAGAAGCAGGAACAGATCCTTGACCGGTGCCGGACCATCATCCGATATAGTGTGAAGACCTGTAGGTCTGG
Source organism: Phalanger gymnotis (assembly GCA_028646595.1). NCBI lineage: Eukaryota > Metazoa > Chordata > Mammalia > Diprotodontia > Phalangeridae > Phalanger > Phalanger gymnotis. Next base: position 217,890,617 of record CM053623.1, read on the forward strand.
GACTTAGGGTGCGGGGGAATGGGGTGAGAGCTAGTCTCAGTCTTGGCCTCCCTGCTCTTCTCTTCCCCTCCAGGCCATCCTCGGTTCTTCAATCAGCTCTTCTCAGGGCTGGACCCTCATGCTCTGGCTGGTCGGATCATCACGGAGACCCTCAACACTAGTCAGTGAGTGTCCCTCTACCAGCACTTAGAAAAGGAGTGGGAATAGAACCTGCGTGGATGGGAGCATGGCCTCTTCTCCCTCTTCCACACTCCTTTAGTATCCCTGACAGAAGCCTCTCTTTCTAACCTTCCTGTTCTCCTTCCCTCTCTCCTGTCACTACAGGTCCCCTTTCTTTCCTTTTCTGTCCTTTGGCCATTCTCTGCCTTCTGTTCCTCCACCCTCTTAGATTGTATGAGGAAGATCTGAGTTCCAGTTCTCCTTCAGACTCTTGTCTCTGGGTGGCCCTGGACACATCACCTGGGTACCTCTCTGTGCTTTGGTTCCCTCATCTGCAGAATGAGGGGGTTGGACTGATGGTATCTGAGGCCCCATCCAGATTGAGCTCTAGAAACCTGGGTTTTGACTACTCGAGCCCCCAGCCCTACCCCTCTAGATGTCATATTTCCTGTCTCTCCTGGTCATGGCTTCCCTTTCTCATGATCCCCTTCCTTTTCTAAAGAGATGAGTGAGCAGCACCCCTGCCTTTTCTTCACTCACCACTCCTTCTCCCTCCAGATACACTTATGAAATTGCTCCTGTGTTTGTCCTCATGGAGGAAGAGGTGCTGAAGAAACTCCGGGCCCTGGTGGGCTGGAGCAGCGGGGATGGGGTCTTCTGCCCGGGTATGACCCTGGGAAGGGGGTGGGGAATGCTTCTTTCTTCTCTCTGATGACCTGGCATGTACCCAGACAGCAGATGAGCTGGCAGAAAACTAGAATCCTGTCCTTATGTTCCCTCCCATTGGGTCCGAGGTCACATAAAGGGAGGATCCAATGGTTCTCTTTAACCCTTGTCTTTCAAAACTACTCCAGGATCAGGGCTCTCTCCAGGCTATCTGCCATCCTTGGGTTCTCTCCTGTGGGGGAAGGGAGAAAAGGCAGCAGGGGACTTGATGAGAACGCTGTTTTCCCTCTCGTGACCATCCATCCCTCATGCTCCCCATGACAGGTGGTTCCATCTCCAACATGTATGCGCTCAACTTGGCACGTTACCGGCGGTATCCTGACTGCAAACAAAGGGGACTTCGGGCCCTCCCACCCTTGGCCATCTTCACAACACAGGAGGTGTGAGGCTCAATTTTTAGGTTCTCATCTCTGCTTTCCTCTTAGCTTAGCTAGAGGTCCTCAGATCTTCTTCATCCACCTTTAGTTCTTGAGAGCAAATGCTACCCAAACCTCCGGCGGTGGAGTGAGTTCTCTTGGCTGCTCTGCCTTCAGTCTGAGCCTGGCTGCTACTGTTGTCTTCTCATTCTGTCTCTTTTTGTCTCTCTTGTTCCACAGAGTCACTACTCTATTCAGAAAGGAGCTGCTTTCTTGGGCATGGGCACAGACAGCATCCGACTGGTCAAGGCTGATGAAAGGTGAAAGTTACTTCTGTTCATATGGCCCCAGACCCAGGATTGACATGTCTTTTCTTTACTGCCTTCAGGCCTAGTCCACCTCACTCAAGCAGGACCTTGCTCTCTTCCCCCATGTGGCTGCTTCTGCCTAGCCAGGCAGGCATAGACTTCTCTTCCCAAAGAGTACTGGGCTCCCGAGTCAGAGGAGCTGGGTTCAGATCTCCTCTGACACAACTCCCTGTATGACCTTGGACAAGCCATCTAGCCTCCTGGGGCCTTCATTTCCTCATCTGTGAAACGAGGAGGGCCTCTGAGAACCTTCTAGCTCTAGACCCATGGCCCTGCCTCCCTACTGTCAGCCTGTAGCTTCTGAATGCCTCCATGCTCATGCTCCCCACCTTGGCTGTGCCCCGGTTAGGCCACGTTTAGAGTCTGTGTTCACATTTTAGAAATGACATTGCTTCAAGTGTCTTTAGTCTACTTAGCCCCAAAGGATAGAACAATAATAGTGGCTCAAAATTGCAGGGAAACAACTTGTGGCTTGTTGGAATGAAATCTTGCTGATAATTAAGCAGTCTGGCAGTGGAAGGGGCCCCTGGAGAGGGAGCAGTGAGGGGGTCCCCCCTCCCCCAGGCTGAATGATTTGTTAGGGTGGTTGGGGGGAGGGGGAGCTGCTCAGGCATGAGCTGGACCCTGTGGCTTCTGAAATTCCTCCTGATTCCGAGATTCAGAGCTTCTGTCGCCTTGGCCTTCCTTTCTAGGGGAAGAATGATCCCACAGGACTTGGAGAAACAAATTAATCAAGCTGAGGCAGAGGTAAATAAGGGGGGCTGGGATGGGGGAGGGAGAAGCAGCCTGTGTAGGAGGCTTCATTTCTTTGTCTCTTCCACTATGTTGGCTTGCTCTGGTGCTTTTCATCTACCTGCTCACTTTTGTGCAGAGTTTAGTCTAGTCCTGGATTGTGGAAAGGGAGTGGGACCCACAGGGGGGAGGAAAAAGGACTCTGATCTGTCCCCTCAGGGAGCTTCCGTGCTTATAGGAAAGACTAGACAGTGCCTATAGTACATACCAGAGACAAGGCTAAAGAAGCTTCTGGAGAGAGACTTGAGAGTCCAGCTTTGAGTCTGGCTAGTTCTGTAACTTTGAGCGACTCACCTAATCTTTCTGGTCTTTAATGCTTTTATTCCTGAATTAAGAGGAATAAACTACATGATCTCTGAGGTTCTTTCTAGGTCTGTGACTGTCGTTACAGAGCTATGGTGATGAACAGAGCAGATGATGGGAATGGAGGGGAGCGCTGGGCCGGGAAGACTTCAGAGATGTTTTAGAGGAGTCAGATAATCTGCATTGATGTGAGGGGAAATCTCTGGTTCTTCCAATACTATCCTCCCCTCTCCTGAACCGCAGGGTGCTGTGCCACTCCTTGTCAGTGCCACCTCAGGCACCACAGTGCTGGGAGCCTTTGACCCCCTGGAGGCCATCGCTGATGTGTGCCAGAAACATGGGCTATGGCTGCATGTGGATGTGAGTGCCTAGCTTTTTTAGGGGAGAGGTGGGCTTCAGAGGAGCAGCCTTGTACCCCTACTGTTACTCCTTCCAACAGGCAGCCTGGGGTGGAAGTGTCCTGCTATCTCAGACACACCGGCACCTCCTGGATGGAATTAAGAGGTGTGTGTGTGTGTGTGTGTCGCTAGGCACAGGTAACTCTTTGGTGCTGGCATAATGCCTGACGGGCCCCTGTAAGCATGAGAGAGCCCACCTCCTCTTCTCTTGGGCACCCTTTGCCTCCTTTCTGGTTTCCCAGTGTACGTACGCAGTATGTATGTCTGTATGTGTGTACATGTTTGTCTTTGGCTCAAAATTTCTGTTTCTCCTGTTGTCCTCCTCTGCTCTTTGTTTTCTTGTTTCTCCTTCATCGTTCCCATTTCTGTCTCCCTTTGTCTCTACAGGTATCTGTTTCTGCCCTTCCTCTCTTTCCTGATTTTCTTTTTCTCTTCTTTTTCCCGGGTTCTGCTATAGAAGTAGAGGTGGATCCACTGGTTGATTAAAGGCCTTGGGAGAAGTTGGAGGAAAAGGGAAAAGATTCAGAATTATGACATGTAGACGACAGAAAAAGCAGCTCAGAGATTGAGAAAATCGGAATTATACTGTTCACATTCCGAGTCTAGAACAAAAAAAGAGGACTAAGGAAATTGTGAAAAAAGGATATCAGTAGTAGGTGTTGGAGAAAGGAACGGTTGGTGGGGTCTTGAGGTAGGAGATAGATATAAGGGAGTGCTTTGTAACTGGTAGGGTAGGGGTAAGGTTAGGGAGCAAGGGAGCCCTAGAAATCTTGAAGAGGAAGAGATAATTGGGCTGGCTTGGGTAAGGGGCAGTTTGACTAGGTTGCTGTGGGGGAGATGGAATGACCTTGCTTTTACTTTCTTCACAGGGCTGACTCAGTGTCCTGGAATCCCCACAAGCTGCTTGCGGTTGGACTGCAGTGCTCAGCTCTCCTCCTTCGGGACACCTCGGTGGGTCTCCCTGAACCCCTCTATTGTACTTTCTTCCCCTGCATCATCAGGGCATTCCCCATCCTCTTCCTTCTCTCTTGACTGGATACCTTTGACTACCCCTCACTCCGCCCCCCATTCTCCTAGTTTTGTGTAAAAGAGAGAAGCTCAAATCTGGAATTATAACAGGGGAGTTCCTGGTTAGAGCTGGGGAAGAGCTCAAGACTAGGAGAAAACCCAGGATCATAGATTTAAAGATGTAAAGGATCTTAGAGGTCACCTGAAAGATGAAGAAACTAAAGCTAAGAAGTTAAGTGACTTGTCCATGTACATAACAAGGGCCAGGATTCAAATGCAGGTCCAGTGCTTGTTCCACCATATTGAGTTGTGTCCTCTGGGTTTGAGCCATTCATGTATCACCTCCAAAGGTCAAGGGTTAGCCTCTGAGGTGGTCAGATTAGATAGATGGTCTCGTTCCAGCTTTGAAATTCTGTGATTCTAGTGATGAGGAGGATAGGTGGGATGACCTTGGTTCTCTCCCAAACCAGGCAGGACGAACTGGAGGTGATGAGTGTTGGGGGACATTCTTAGGATTTCCTCCCTTGTAGAACTTGCTGAAGCAATGTCACGGAGCCCAGGCCACCTACCTGTTTCAGCAAGACAAGTTCTACGATGTGTCTCTGGACACAGGAGACAAGGCGATACAGTGTGGCCGTCGTGTAGACTGTCTGAAGCTGTGGCTCATGTGGAAAGCTCTGGGTGGATCGGGGCTGGAGCAGCGTGTGGACTGGGCTTTCACTCTCACCCGGTACGGGAACCCCCTCTGGCTTCCTCCCTCAGAACGTCCATCTCTCTGAGTAGTCTCTTTGTCTCTGCCTCTGTACCTGCCTGTGAGATCCACATCCTTAATGTTTCTTTTTTCTATTTTACCCCTTTCTTCTGTTTCCCTTTCTCTTTTTCCATTTCACTCTATCTTTGTTTTTGGCTCTCTTTTTTTTTTTTGGACTTTTGTTGTCTTTGTTTTCTTTTTTACCTGTCTCTCCATGGTCCTGTCCTTCCCTCTTTCTACTAACTTGTTATTTAATTTTAGGCTAAAGTCTGCAACTATGATTTCATTGGTATCAGAAACTCCCTTTACCAGCGCAAGTTGGCACCTTCTCTGCAACTTACAGCCATTGACAGTTGCCTAGAAGAGCAGAAGTTTAAGTGGCTTGCCTTGGTGCGTGCAGCATCTGTCTGATGTGCCAAGCTGCCTCTTATATAAATTTAGTTACTTCGAGTATTATTGATCCTTTTTGTTTTTCATGGCGTAGATATTTCCCAATAACAACCCCCAAACATTCCGATCAACAGACATGATGCATTCCGTACTCTGCACCCATTCTCCACCACCTCTTAACCAAGAGAAGGGAGTTGTTTTTCATCTTTAATCCACTGGAATCGGAATTGACCATTACGTTCTAGTTGATCTTTGGTGTCTTTCGGTGTCGTTTTCATTCGTGTTACTGTAGTCATCATGTGTGTTCTCCTGGTACGGCTTTCTTCTCTCAGAATTCTCCAGCCTCCTTGTAGCCGCCATTTCTTAGGATGCCATTAGAGTGTCACATTCACGTGCCACTGTTTCTTCTGCCTCTCCTCCCTCCTGTTCCTCGCTCCACTGTGGCACCCGCTCTTTTGTAGGTACTTTGTAGAGAAGATGAAGATGCGGAAGGGCTTTGAGCTGGTCATGGAGGTATGATCCCTTTTCTTTCTTTTTAATAACTCCTTCCTGTGGGGGAGATGGAGATCAGCCTCTCTCCCCTCCCCCACCATTCATTTCAATGATCTATGCTTTGCATTTGTTCCCTCCCAGCCAGATTTCATAAATGTGTGTTTCTGGTACGTACCACCCAGCCTTCGTGGACAGCAGGATAGTGCTGATTATTGTAAGAAGCTGGCTAAGGTAGGTAAACGCTGGTGGTTGTGATCATTCCATCCTTCCCTTTCGTCTCTGGGCCTAGAGTTGGGGGAAAATTTTAGGTGGCTCACTTCTGCCACCTGGTGGTCAGAAATATGTAACATGTCTCTGCCTCATGTTTAAGAGAGAGCCCAGTGCCCCCTGGTCATTGTTTCCTTGGACTTTTACTTGGGGAAAGAAGAAGAGAGAGTAAAACAAGGCTTGTTTCTGGAATTCCAGAAGATAAAAGAGTGAACAGACGTGTATCAATTTGTCCTGAGCCAGGCCCAGCGTGTGGATGTGTGCTATAAGGGGGAAATACACCCTTTACTGGAGACTAAGGAGAGATAGGAGACCCCAGCCCATTAGTGGGGAGGCTTCTAGTCTAATGTGGATGGAATTGGGTAGGGCAGCAGGGACATCATCCACCTGACGAACAAGGAGACAGAGATGAGGATCAGACTTGGGCTGAGGAGTGTGCCTAGAAGGAAGGAGACCTAGATCTGGGTCCTAGATCTGCTCCCTACTGGCCACGAGACTCTGGCCAGATCCCAGCTTCATAGGTTTTAGAGCTTGAAGAAACCAAAGACTTCATCTAATCTAACCCCCTTAGTTTACGGGTGAAGAAACTAAGGCCCAGAGAGGTTCATTGATTTCCCAAGGTCCTGTAGATAATAAATAGCGGAGTTGGGATGCAGCTTTTTTGACCCTCAATCTGGGTTCCTTTGATGACCAGATACTGCACAAGTCATTGAACCTCTCCAAACCACAGTTTCCTCGTCTGTAAAAGGAGTGTAAGAAAACTGGGCCTGCCCACCCCATAGAGGTGCTATGAGGATCAAATGTAGTTTAAAATTCTTAAATGCGATAGTTGCCTAAAGTCAGAGATTCTGTTTAGAGAGTCATGGAATGGTAGAGCTGGGAAAGATTTGACAAGGAAAAAGGCACAAAGGTATTTATTAGTAATATTTGTTTTAACTAAAGGCTGTAGAACTGAGTGGTAATTTGAAAAGAGGTAATAGATTTAGAGTTAGAGGGGACCCATCCAACCCCCTTAGACAATCTGAAGGTCGGAGGGATGAAGTAAAAAATGCCCAAGGTCAAATAGTAAGGCAGAGTGCCAGGAACCCAGGCCTTTCAACCCCAAATTCTGCGCTTTTTCCATTACACCAGGTTGCCTTCTCCTAGAGGAGGGGTTGTTAACCTTTTTGGGGCATAGACTCTTTTCTGATGAAATACGGAGAAGCCTGTGGGCCCCTTCTTAGAATGATAGTTTATTCATAATTGAAAGAAAGGCTAAATTTCAGTTATAGGTTAGTAAAAGTTAAGATGTGATTTTTTTTTCCTGTGCAAGTTCATTGAATCCCTAAAATGGGACTCCCTAAAACTCCTCTCAGTGGGCCCCAGATTAAGAAACTCTGAACTAGAGGAAGGAAGAGAAATACTTCTGAGCATTTATTATGTGCCCACTGTGCCTGGAGATAGACAGCACATGCGTTTTACCAACTGAGGGCCAGCTTGGCTGAATTTGAGAAATTTGCCAGCAGGCTGGCAGCAGGTAGGGAGGAGATGAACTTTTCACTAATAGCAGCTCTCAAAGACCAGCTACTAACTTGTAAAATAGCTTTGAGCCATGTGGGCAGAAGGAGTGGCCACACCAGAGAATTCCCAGGTTATTGAAATGTTGAAATAGGTGGGCCCAAAACTATGCAAAATGTTATGAAGGATATGATAGTATGACAGCTCCTGCCCTCTGGAAGCTTTTGGTCTTTGGAAGTTTAGGCATAGATATGACACTAGGGAACGATAAAAGACAATTTTATAGTCAAGATTGTAAGCTGCAGGAGTTGAGACAAAGGAGAAGGAAATGTGGGCTGGAAGAGTTAGCGAGGACTTCTTGGAGAAGGTGGGACTTGCCTTGGGAGTAAAGAATGAGTCAGATTTGGAGATGCAGAAGTGAAAGAGGATGTTCTAGTCAGTATGAGTAGAGGTAGGAAGGAGCTTGGTAGATGACCAGGGCACAGGGAGCATCACCTGATCGAAGCAAAGCTTTCTATGTGTGGAGAGAGAGCACGTGTCAGTGAAAAGTCTGTCGTATTTGGAGTTCCAGGAAGTGGATTTGACTCCTATGCCTGCCGCTTACTGTCTGTGTAATTTCTGTTGAGGTTTAAAATCTCACTTGGCCTTTTGGATTGTAAGGCCCCTCCTAGCTCTGTGGTCCTTTGCTGAGTAGTGGGAGATGCAGTTAGATATGTGCAGTGGGGCCAGATCATGGGAGGAACTTTAATTGCCAGGCCAAGTTTGGAGTTGACCCAGTGGGTAATAGGGGTCCACTCTAGGTCCTTGAGCTAGACAGCGTTGGGGTGAAAGTGTTGTTTTAGTGATAGTAGTTGAGTGGCCATGTGGAACGTGGCTTCAGAGACGGCCGAGGGGGGAGATGACTGGAGGAGATCGGCCTGAGTGTTACTGCAGCAATCCAAGTACAGAGCAGTGAGGTACTGAGCATGGCTGGTGCTAGAGGAGAAGAGCAGATGTCTTTTGTGTCATAGGATGGATCTCTAGCCCACACTGCTCTCTTCCCCCTCCCAGTCCCTGTAGCACGGAGCTCTGGTGACATCATTGTGTTCTTTTGCTTCATGCTTGTGTCCTGATCAATTAGCCAGTTGGCAAGTGCTTATCAGGGACCTCCTGTGACACAGGCGCTGTGCTGGGTGACAGGTATGAAGACAGAATGAGACAGGGCCTGCCTGTAGGGAGGCTACACTCTGCCGTCTTCAGCGGGCTTCGAGCTCTCTGAGGGAGAAGGAACCCTTACAACCTGAGTGTATTGACTGACTGGATATATAGGGGAAATGAGAGGATGACATCAGAGACGACAAAGCATGGTGGTGAAAGTCGAGGTGGTAGAGGACAGGGTGGGGGGGACTTTATGAAGCCTCGGGGTATAAGAGAGTCACAACATCTAGGTTCAAATCTTGCTGCCTTATGTGATCTTAGACAAGTCGTGTAACCTTCTGGAACTCAGTCATAGTTGAATTAATGACATTGAGCACCAGGCCTGCCTGCTCAATGAAAAGGGTCACTTGGCGCTGGGGAAGAAAAGCAGACTGCAGAGGAACCCCAAAGCCCAGATAAATGGCCCCGGAATATGACCATTGGAGAAGCAGTTGGAGCCTCACTAGTGTTCTGGTTTGTGAAAGAAAATGGGGGGCAGGGTGGGGAGGAGGAGAGAGGCCAGCAAGCAGGCCATCCCTTCTCTCCTGCAGGCTGAATTTTGAGCCCTGTCGATATCTCTTGCAGGTGGCGCCGGTGCTGAAGGAGCGCATGGTCAAAGCAGGTTCCATGATGGTGGGCTACCAGCCCCACAGAACCTTGCCCAACTTCTTCCGCCTGATTGTGGCTAACCCAGCCCTGCGCACGGTCGACCTAGACTTCTTCTTGGATGAGCTAGAGCGATTAGGCCAGGACTTATAATTTCTCTAGGCTGACTAATAAGCCACAGTTCTTATAAATGTAAGGTACTCTTTATGTTCTCTTTCTTCTTGTTTGCCCCGAAGTTAATTGGTGATGGTGAGAGGTGGTGGAGGAGGAGCAGGGAATTAATTAGCCAATGATCGAGCATTTATTAAGTGCCTAGTATGTGTCAGGCATGGTACTAAGTGCTGGGAATACAAACACAAAAAGTGAAGCAATCCCTCCTCTGGAGGAGCGTACCTTCCTGTGGAGAAGATAGTGACTACTTATATAAGTCTATACAGAAGCAATATATAACGAGAGTAAACACAGAGCAGTTAAATACAGGTTACTTTGAGAGGGAGGACACTGGTATTTAGGGGGATCAGGAAAGGCTTCATGTAGATGTAGATGAGTCTCGAAGGAAGAGGGAGCTTCTGGGAGCTGGAGGGAAGGTAGACGTGCATTCCAGGCATAAGGGATGGTCAGGGTAAAGGCATAGAGATGAGGAGAGTTATGTGTGTGAAGCAAAGAGAAGGCCATTTTGGCCAGATCTCAGAGGGTGGGAGCAGGAGCAACAGCCAATACATAGGTTGGGTCCAGGATCTGAAAAATAAACCGGTGAATTTCCATTTTATTCAGGAGGCCATAGAGAGCTGCTTGGAGTTCATTTAGTAGGGGAGTGACAGAGCTGTGCTTAAGGAAGAACACTTTGGCATCTATTTGGAGGGGAGACTGCAGTGGAGAGAACAAAGCAGGGGGTCCACTTAGGCTTTTGCACCAATCTAGGCAAGGGTACATGTGTGAGTAGAAGGAAGAGGCAGGATGCAAGGGATAATGCCCGAATGTCAAGATTTGGCAATTTATGAGTATCGGGAGAATGAGGAGTCTTACTGACTCGGGTCTCAGGTTACAAACTTGGGAGACTAGGAGGATTTGGACAGAAATAGGGAAGTTTGTAAGACAGATGGATTTTGGGAGAAGGATGATGAGTTCTCTGTTGGACATGGTAAGATTGAGATGACTCCAGGACATCCAGAGATGTAGGACTGAAGTTCGGGGCAGATAGGCAGCATACATAAATATGTGGGTCACCTGCATAGAGATAATTACACCATGGGAGCTGAGGAGCTTAGCAAGAGAAAGAAGAGAAGAGGGCAGCTGCGAAGTAACAGGAGAAACAGGAAAGAGAGTTGTCACAAAAAAACAGAGAGGAGAGAGCATCTAGGAGAAGAGGATGGTCAGTAGCGTCACATATTTCAGAAGGGTTGGGAAGGATGAAGGCTGAGAAAAGACCATCAGATTTGGCAGGTGAGAGATCATCAGTAGCTTTGGAGAGATTCATTGGAGTTGGGATTGAGGAATGAATGAGAAGAAAGGAGGTGGAGGCAATAAGTGTAAGACAGGAGTTTGGCCAAAGAAGGGAGGCGAAATAGAGGGCGGTCGCTTGAGTGTGTGGTAGGGTCTAGGGAAGGTTTTTTTCAGATGAGGGAGACTTGGATATGTTTGGAGGGAGGGAACTAATAGATACGGAAAGGTTAGAGATTAGAAGTGGGGATTACAATCTGTTGGAGATTATGGGAAGGGAGATGGAATCAAAGGCACATATACAAGGGGAAGGGCCACCTAATTGTTAGAGACTAGGAGAAAGGAGGAGAGAGTGAGGAGAGATGTCAGGTGGTTTTGAGGTGAAGAGAATGGCAATGAGAGAGCTCAGGTAAAATGACCTTAGTTTTCTCGGGAAAGTGAGAAGCCCTCAGATGAAATGTTGGAGGGAAGGTGATGTATGGGAGGCTTAAGGAAAGGGGAGAAGAATTGGAAGAGCTTCTGTGGGGAGTAAGAGAGAGACTCAATTAGAGAGGAGTAAAAGGATTGCTTTGCTGCAGAGAGGACCCAGCTGAAGTTGGATAACATGACTCTATAATGTGCCAGGTCAGAAAGATTGCATGACCTTCTCTAGCTCTTGTTCAGCAGCTTTTTATTAAGTGGTGGGGAAGGTTGGTAGAGAACATTAGGGGATGGAAGTAGTAAGGTATGGATTAAAATCATTGGGAGCAGGATCTTGGCTTTGTGACCAGGGTTTCCAGCCAAGCCTGGAGCATTTTTCACAAGACTATTCTAATTGGTGGAAAGAATGGTGTCTGCCTGTGTGAGGGGTAGAGTTGGTACAGAAAGTTTTGAAGAGAAGCATTCTTCACTTCTTTCTTTAAAAAGATGACAATTCTGCTTCCATACTCTTTTCGGGACCAATTCCAGGCAGGAGAAATATAAAGGCTTTCTTGTAGCCATGTAGGGGAAGCTGTCTTCCCAACAAATGCCTGATTCCTAGCTTGTTTTCTTAAGAGACTGGAGAATTTCTCCTTGGGTTAGGTAGAGGCTATTCACTTGGTTAAACAAGATCCCATCTCACTCCTGCCTAAAGAGCAAGATCGCCTAGCTAAAGAACTCTTTTACTCATGTGTATTTTCTGATATATTCTAATCTATAGAACTTCTCCAACCTCTGTTTGTTGTCCATTTATATAAAAGTATTTACTCACTCTTCACTATTTGTGGTTGTCTTTTGTGTAACCAGCATTTGGTGGAAAGGAGCCAAGCTAGTGGGTATAAACTTGTGGTTCCCTTTCCTATTAAGAGATCGTTACCGGGGAAGCTGGTGGCTTTTTTATTTTAGTCATCCCCATAGACCAGTGATATTTAGGGAGGTCTAATTCTTGGCAGGGCTTCTTAAACTTTTTCTACTCAAGACCCCTTCAGTGCTTCTTAAACTGTGGGATCATGACCCTATATGGGGTACTCCTTCTTTTACAGGAAAATAGAATGACCAGCCTCATGGTGCCTTCTCCTGTTCCCCTGAAGACAAGAATAGAAGTCTCCCTTGGAGAGGGGTGGGCAAGATTCCTCAGATATCTATCCAGGCCTCCCCTTCAGCATCCTATCTATATGTTTAGACATCACATGTTCATGTCTTACATAGGCCATGAATATCTTACATATGCATATTTGGATCCTAACAAATGGGTGTCTCTATTAAATGAGTGGCAAGTATAATTCTGAGTCTTCTGCCTAGGGAAGTCTGGGAAGCTCAGGATGGGGGGAGGTAGGCCTGAAATCTGCCTCTACAAGGCTAAACTGGAAGAGAGGGATTGGATAGTAGAGGCAGGATTTTGATAATCGGAGAAGCCAACCCCCAACCCCCAACCAAACACACATAGGTAGACACACAGATTAGAGCTCCTAAGGCAGTCCTGAGACTTGGATTGAGTAAGAAAAATTCATTGTAAGTTTATAACAATTCTCAATTAAAATTTTATTTTTATATTTTATTGTTGCCCTTTGTTTTTTGATACCACAGACATTTCCCTTTAAACATTCCCACCCCTACTCCCACCTGCCATAGAATCTTCCTTTGTAACAAAAAGATATTTAAGCAAATCCAGCCAACACATTGATCATGTCTGACAGTGTATACTGCATCCCACATCCATAGAATCCAGCTCTACTGGGGGAGAAGGTACGTTTTCTTATTACTTTTCCAGGATTGATTGAATGAACATTTTAAATGGAAGAATCAACTACTCACAACCCCAAATTCTCCCCATATGGTATCATATCCCTATGTGTCCACCTTTTCCTAGGTTCTAAGACCTATGCGTATATGGGATTCATTTTTTCTCCTGGTGCTCCTTTTAGTTCTCCAAGAAGTCAAAAGTCAAATGGTAGGTATTTATATACCTAGCATTGTGTTAGGCACTATAGAATACAAAAGAAATATGAAACACAATAGAGTGAAAGAAGACACAGAAGAAGGAACCTGCGTGGAAAGGTACCATGTTATATCAGTATTCTATACACATAATGACATAGAACTAAATTATGTGATTCACTCAGTTTTATAATAGGATGATGTACCAACTGTGCAGTACAGGCAGGTACAAAAAGTGTCGTAGAATGAAAAGATAAAGATCAGTGTTATCTGAAGCCATCAGCGAAGGCAGAAACTTAACTTCGTCCTTGAAGGATATGTCAGGTGTGGATACGTAGTGGATTCATAAGCTTAACAGGATCGTAGACTTGGATCTGGAGGAGACCTTAGAAGCTATCAAGTTCACCTCTCATCTTACAAATGAGGCAACTGAAATACAGAAAGGATGAGCGACTTCCTTGTGTCTGAGGCAGATTTGAACATGGGTCTTTATGACTCCATATGCAGTCTGAGCAAGGGAGCTCCTCATCACCTTGATAATAATAGCCCCATAAAATTTTCAAGGCATATATTATCTCATTTTATGATCTACAAGGTGGTTAAACTTTTGGGGTTTTAATTATATCTTTGTATGGAATGTATGGGCATGCCCCTTGGCACATCACCCATATGCTAATTGGTTTGCTGGTGCTATTGTGGGGCAGACTTTAATGGAAAGAGTCCCTAGTTATTCTGGCTTAATAAAACAACAGATCTTTTGGGGGCTTTTTTCCTCCTTTTGCCTTTTTTCCCAGAAAGATCTTAATAACACAGATCAGAGTTAATATCAGAAGTTGGTTCTGGGGAGAGTTTACTTCCACTCACTCCCATAATCTGCTAACTCCGCCTTGGGACAGAAGTCTACGAGTTTCTGGATCCCATGTTCTTGGCTTCAGCCTCAGAGAGTCAGCAGTGTCACCTCTCAGCCCAAGACATGGGAGCCAATAAGGGGAGCCACATTGCTAAGTGGTAAGAGTTCTTGAGAGTTGCCTCTAGCAACTTTAAATTCAAGAGTTCTTGAACCCCCAACCTCCCGGTTAGAAGAAAGGGGATTTCCTAGGCTGTAAAATCCTGGGATAAAGCCTTCTAGTGAAAGAAGGAGAATTTCCTGCACAGGGTGCCAAGAAGCTCAAGCCTATTGCTAGGAGAAGCACTGATAAGAGACTAAAGTCACAATATAAGGCAGCAAGGGAAGTAGAATTTGCCTTCTGTTAATACCATGAGTTAATCTGATAATGTGGATTCCATAGAAAGGAAAAAGTATTGATTGTGCATGTATAATCTGTATCAGAATGCTCTCTGTCTTGGGGAGGGGGGAGGGAGAAAAATTTGGAACTCAAAATCTTATAAAAAATGAATGTCAAAAACTACGTGTAATTGGAAAAAATAAAATACTATTTACAAAAAAAGATGTGGAAGCCCCCCCCCCCCGCAAAAGAAAAGTGTTTTCTTCTGAAATCCCTAAATCATTTTCCTTCTAGGAAAGTCTGTGCTCTCAAAGGAGTTTTAGAAGGTCAATGCTGATAGAGATCCCTCCTGAAATCTCCCTTGCCTGCCCTTCCTCCCACCCTCTCAGCTGAGAACCTTGTCTCATATTTTACCGAAAAAAATCGAAGCCATTCCCCAAGAGCTCCTCCTTTTCTGCTAATCCTCATTTCATATCACCCAGATGCTTTCTGCTATGACCTCCTTCATCACCACCTCACATGATGAGGTGGCACTTCTCTTTGCCAAGACAAACTCCTCTACATGCACAAATTATCCTATTTCATCTTTCTCCTCTAGGTGGTTGCTACTTTATTCCCTCCCCCCTCCACATACATCTGTCTTCAATCTCTTCCTATCTCTTGACTGCTTCCTTAAAGCCTACAAACAGGCCCTTGTCTCCCCCATACACCTCAAAAAAACCAAAACCAAAAACCTTCACTTGATCCATTCATCTCCCCTAACTCATCCCTCGCTTGATTCGTCCATCTTGACCCCCACCCCCACCCCCACCTCCATATCTTTCCTCCTTTTTGTAGCTAAACTTCTTGAGAAGGCCATCTACAGTAGATACACAAAACAATTCTTTCCTCTCACTCTCTTCTTTACTCTTCACAGTCTGGCTTTTAATCTTATCATTCAACCAAAACTACTTTCTCCAAAGTTAGGAGTGGTTTCTTAGTTGCCAAATCTAATAGCCTTTTTTCAAACCTCTCTGTAAGCTTTGACACTCCTAATCACCTCCTTCTCCTTGTTACTCCCTTCTCTCTGGGTTCCTGTGACACTACTTTATCCTGACCCTTCCTCTCACTTTCTGTCTTCTTGGCTGGGTCGTCATCCTGCTAACTGTGGATATCTCACAGGGCTTTGTCCTGGGCCCTGATTTCATCAGCTCCTATGGATTCAATTATCTCTGTGTTGATGATTCTTCAATCTCCCCTGCTGACCTCGCCTGTTGGACACCTTGAACTGCATGTCCTAGAGACATCTTAAACTCAAAAGTGAACTAATAATTTTCCCTCCCAAACCTTCTCTTCTTCCAAACTTTCTTTTTATGGTCAAGGGCACCATCATCCTCCCAGGAACCTAGGCTCAACAGCCTAGGTGTCATCTTTGTCTTTTCTCTATATTTCCACCCCCATATCTGATGTGTTGCCAAGGCCTATGGATTTTACTTTTGTAGCATCTCTCAAATACGCCATTTTCTCTCCTTTGACACTACCACCACCTTGGTACAGACCCTCATGACTTCCTACCTAGACTATTTTAATAGCCTGCTGATTGGTTTCCCAACCACAAGTCTTTCCCATTCCAGTCCTTCCTCCACTCACCTGTCAAAAGTCATCTTCCAAGGTTCTAAGATAGCTCCAAAAGACTCATGATGGAAAAAGCTATCCACATCCAGAGAAAGAATTACAGAGTCTGAATGCAGATTGAGGCAAACTATTTGCTCTCTTTTTTCCCTGTTCTTTTTTGGTTTTGTTACATCTTTCTCATGGTTCATTCCATTGGTTATAATTCTTCTTTACAACTTGACTATTGTATAAATAAGTTTAATGTGAAGGTATATATAGAACCTATATAGGATTTCATGCTGTCTTGATGGGGAGTGGGGAGGAGAGGGTGGGGAAGAAAATTTGGAACTCAAAAAATTGTGCATCTGAGTGTTGTAAACTAAAAAAATAAATTTTTTTAAAAAGTGATCTTCCTAAAACAGAGCTATCATCCATTCAATAAATTCCAGTGACTCCCTATCACTTCTTATATCAACTATAAAGTCCTCTGGCATTCAAAGCCCTTCATAACCTCCCCTCCCTGTCTACCTTTCCTGTGTTCTTAAGCCTTACAGCATCCTATGTACTCTGTTGGTCTTGTTCCTCCCATATTTACACTGACTCCCCCACCTTTTCTTGGCTTTCTTCAAGTCCTAACTAAAATCCCACCTTCTGCAGGAAGCCTTTTCTCATTCTTCTGAATTCTAGTGCCTTTGTTGATTATCTACAATTTATCCTGTTTATAGCTTGATAGACACATAGTTGTTTGTTGTTTCATCCATTAGACTGTGAGCTCTTTGAGAAGAGGAACTGTCTTTTGCCTTTATTTCCTCAGTGCTTTGCATAGTGCAGAGCACATGGTAGGTGCTCAATGAATGTCTATCAGCTGAATGAAAGTGAATGGGATTCACCTCATAGTCGAGGTGCTGCCTGTTCTAAGTTTATTTCTCTTCTGAGGAGAGTTCAAAACACAGAAGGGCATTGTGAATCTGGGATAACGCATGCAACCTCTGGAAAGTGAGACTCTGAAATATTGCGGGTATTGCTTATCTAGAAAACCCTTTCTGTTCCTTCCTGAGATTTGCTACAGAATGGTGCAAAAGCCTGGCAGACTTTAGGACCCTGTGGAAGGTGGAACTCACCAGAGAGAAAGATTTGTATTGAATGTTTATGGGTTACTGGGAATACTTTTTATTTGGGTGTAAAAGCTACCCTGGACCCAGTGAATGAAATGAAAAAGCAATTAAGCTATGCTAAGCACCGGGCATATAGAAATAGAAAAGAAAGATGGCCTTTTTTAAAAAAAAATTAATTGATTGATTTTTTCATTTTCAACATTTGATTTTATAAGATTTTTAGTTCTAAATTTCTCCCCCCTCCCTCCACTCTTTCCTTTCCACAACGGCATGTAATCTGATATGGGCTGTACATGTATGATCATATTCAACATTTCCACATTATTCATGTTGTGAAAGAAGAATCAGAACAAAAGGGAAAAACCAGATGGTTGGTCTCAGAGGAGATAACACATAGAGGTTTCTACTTCAAGTAAAATGACAAGACCCAATGGTCCTTGGGGTGCAGCAGCAAAACAGATGGTACTCCATTTTCTAGGTGGTATAATTGGTAGGTGGAAGACTGAATCTTGGAGTCAGGAAATTTAGATCCTGCCTCATCTACTTATTAGCTGTGTGACCCTGGACAAGTCACTGGACTTAGTCTCTTTATCTGTAAAACGCAAACAATAACACCAGTCTTACAAAGTTGTGAAGCTCAAGTAAGATTACATCTTTAAAGTGCTTTGCCAGCCTTAAAGCACCATACTATTAGCTATTAATGTTATTTCCAAGGACATATGCATCATGAGTGTGTGAAGGGTATCAGAGATCTGTAGAGTCGTAGGAATATTCAAGCTGGATTTGAGGGTTTTTCCCAGAGGCAGACCTGGGTGGGGGCATAACAAGTCAAAGGAAGAAATTATTTTTGGAGTCTGTACCTAAGACCAAATCCTGTGTATATAAACCCCAGAGCTCTAGGCCCTAGGCCAGAGGTTAATGATTGGTAGAACTGAGACAGTGACACAGCAGTGCAAAAATGCAATGGCTAAGGAAAGGCACGTGACTATCAGGCTAGGCTTCACCATGTGGCTGAGCTTTGATGTGGGCATTGTGGATGTAGGGTTGATTCTCAGCTCTCCAGCTAGCTTCTTGAGAGGAGTGATTTGGTGTTGAAAATTGTCTTATATAATTCAGACTCTTATGAGACATTTATAAACAAAACACAACTGTATTCCTTCAAAGAGGAGAACTCTCAGTCTGCTCTCCAAGGTTTTTCCTTCCCATTATCGACATAATTTTTGTTGGGTCCTTTCAGTCATGTCCAAGGTTTCATGACCTCACTGGGGGTTTTCTTGGCAAGGATGCTGGAGTGGTTTGCCATTATCTTCTCCAGCTCATTTTACAGATGAGGAAATTGAGGCAAACAAGGTGAGTGACTTGCCCAGGGTCATATAGCTAGTAAATGTCTGAGGCCAGATTCAGACTCATGAAGATGGGTCTTCCTGATCTCAGCCCATTTTTTATTTATTTTTTAAAATTTATTTTTGACATGTTTGGTTTTCAGCATTAATTTTCACAGGCGTTTGAATTACAAATTTTCTCCCCATTTCCTCCCCCCCC
>CM053623.1:217909718-217928200 GCA_028646595.1 Phalanger gymnotis
TTGCAATGACTGACTTTGATAGACTTAGCTTTTCTCAACAATGCAATGATCTAAGACAATTCCAAAAGGCGCATGATGGAAAATTCTATCCATGTCCAGAGAAAGAACTATGGAGTCTGAATTCAGATCAAAGCATACCATTTTCTTTTTTGCTTGTTTGTTTTTCCTTTCTTCTGGTTTTCCCATTTTGTTCTGACTCTTCTTTCACAACAGGATGAATGTGTAAATATGTTTAATATGATTGTACTCATATAGTCTGTAACAGATTTCATGCTGTCTTGGGGAGGGGGGAGGAGAGGGAGCAGGAAAAAATTTAGAATCCAAAGTCTTATAAAAGTGAATGTTGAAAACTAAAAATAAATAATAAATACTTAAAAAGGAAAAAAAAAAAGAAAGGTATGGGATAGATATGGTACTGGGAAACTGGTAGAATTTGCCACATACCACATGCTGCATGTTCCTTCTGGACCTGCCAGTCAGGCTTGATTCATTCAAGTGACCACCACGGTGTTGAAGTCTGCTGACTCAGTCCAAATTTCACCGTTGGGGGCACATATCTTCATCTGGAGATGCCTTGAGCAATATGTGACACCCACTGGTGTCATCAGGAATGTCACACGGAGTCCAGTGCCACTGGGCTCAGGTAGTCCATGTGCAATGGCTGGATGAAAGTTGAAAGTATTTTCCCCCCATCTGTTTGCAAAGCTTTAGTGAAGTTAGATATGCAACAATCAGTTGTGGGAGTGAATCGTCCTCTCCAAAATTCCGGTGGGTTGTAGCATGCCTAGCACTGGGTGAGGTTCTATATGGAAGCTGCAGTTTTGGTCACTGCCGTGTGAAAACTCCTTTATAATGGGCCAGACAAATACGGTCAGGTCTTTTCAGGACATTGTTGTCGAATAACCTCAGCAAGTTTAAAAAATTTGACACAGTTCAGGGTTTTTCACACTCTGGTTAGCATTGTAGAGTATTTGCGAATTTCTCCTGGGCATGGGAAAGTCCCAGGATGTGGGGACAGGTGCATGGGTCTGGATGGTCCCCACATTGACCTAGATAGAGTGTTGAGCTAACTGGATAAGACAGGTCAGTTCAGTTCTGTTCCTCCACCACTCGCCCAAAAAGGAAAAGGGCCTATATGTACCAAAATATTTAAAGAAGTTTTTTGTGGTGGAAAAGAATTAGAAATTGAAGAGATGCCTGTAAGTTGTGGAATGGCTGAACAAGCTGTGGTATATGACTGTGATGGAATACTATTGTGCTATAAGAAATGATGAGCAGGATGCTCTCAGAAAAACCTGGGAAGACTTACATGAACTGATGCAAAGTGAAGTGAGCAGAACCACAAGAACATTGTACACAGTAACCAATATTGTATGATGATCAATTGTGAATGACTTGGCTATTCTGATCAATACAAAGATCCAAGACAATTTTGAAGGACTTTTGATGAAAAATGCTAGCTACCTCCAGAGAAAGAACCATGCAAGTCTGAATGCAGATTGAAGAAAACTTTTTTTGCTTTTTTTGTGGGGGTCTTTTTGGTCTGTGTTTTCTTTCACAACATGACTAATATGTGAATATGTTTTGCATGACTGCATATGTATAACCAATATCAAATTTCTTGCTATCTTAGGGAGGTGGGGGAAGAAAGAGAAAAGAAGAGAATTTGGAACTCAAATTTTTTAATGTTAAAGTTGTTTTTACATGTAATTGGAAAAAATAAAATATTTTTTAAAAGGTCAGTTCAGGTAGAATAGACCCGGTAGGTCTCACTGAATGTCCCTATGTTCACAAGGTTGATGTGACTAATGGAACAGTTGCATGAGAGTTGTATTTACCAGTGTTATGGGTCCTGAGAAAACAGTACCTTGGCCAGCAGACTTAGAGGCTGGTCCCTTAGGTTCTGGTGGAGGTAGGACTAGGTCAGAATATGATAGGACTCCAAGTGCCTCTCCAGTAGGTGCTGAGGGCGACAAGGCTCTTGAACCGGTGATGGCCAGGGGTTCTGTGGAGGAATCCAGCATAGAGGTAGTGAGGGTTTTTGGGGCCCCTTTTCAGGGGAGAGGGGCCATAGGGAGTACCTAGTCTTCCATCCCTAGTGGTGTGATAGGTACATTACCATGAACTGTTGCTTCTTGAATTGTGAGTCCATTCGTTGTGAGTCCTAGGGTGGTGTTGGAGAGGAAGTCCTGGACTACAGGTGTTGTGAGTTGTGACATGACCAGCGTGAGCTCACTATCTTGTACCATCAATTTGGTAGTTTCCATGGCAGTCCCTGTGGTGCTTACTGCCTCCTCCAGGGTGATGCTTGAATTTCCTTCTGACATGGGCCCAAAGCCCTTGGTTGGAATTGAGCCTGTCATCTTGTATTGCTGGGCAAGGGCTTTTCCTAGTTTGATGCCTCACTTGATACCCTCTGTGGCTTGGCAGTTACATGGAAGGCGATCATGCCATCAATGCTCAGGGTTGCCCTCATCATCCCCCCTGTCTGTGTGGCAAACATGGTGGCCTGGGGTAGTCTGGTCATTGGTATCATGTCAATATCCCTGCCCTCTATTGTTTAGGGAATTCTATTGCATCGCCCTTGTCTGCCACCCACACAGCTTCACCCTCCTCCACTCCCTGGCCTCCAACCACTGTGAGTGGGAAGCAGTGTAGGTTTCCCTTAGAGTTGGGGATTGGAAAGTCCAGAGTCACCTCAGGATACCATTTGAGGTCTTTAGCATTGCCCTACAGAAAGAGTCAAAGACCAGTATGTAGGTTGTAGGCATTTTGGTAGGAGCTCAAGGGGCCACAGGGGCAACTCTTCGATGTGCAAAGCACTTCAGGTACCATCTGTGCCCACTCAGAGGTTCAGTTTCCCCCCTAGAATCTTGAGCAAGGTGGTTTTTAAGAGTCCATTATGCTTTTCAATCAGTCCAGCAGCCTGGGGCAGGTATAAAAACGTTAAGATACCACTGTCTTCTGCCCATTGTTGCATGTCCTGGGCAGGTAAAATGTGTGCCCTGGTCACTGTGGATGGTTGTGGGAAGGCCAAAAGGTGCAAGAATTTCCTTTGACAATCCAGTGATGAGATGCTAGACTGTGGGGTCCCTACACAGGTGTCACAACAAAAGTCCAGTATGAGCATCCACCACAGGGAGGGCATATTTAACAGCTCCAGCCTGAGAGGGCAAAGATCTTATAAAGTTCATTTGCCATATTTGGTGAGGTACCTGCCCCTTAATAATGCTATCCTTAAGTCCATTTTAGCTGGCCAATACTGTCTCCCATGGAATACCCTCCACAATGCACCAATTAAATTGCCAATTAATTTATAAAATACAAAATGGTCCAGAAATTCTAGGTCAAGTGGGGAGCAGGTATATCTAATTCTTTGGATATTTCCAGGAAAGACCACAATGGCAGATTTAGGGAATAATACTTCAATCACCATTTAATTAGGCACAGAGAGTCCAGAGGCAAATGGCATATAAAATACAGACACAAATGCTATAGGGATGGGTTACAGAGGTAGAAAGCATGGGGACAGGGATGGGGTGGTGGAGGAAGAAAGATAATGGAGAAGAGAATGGGGAGGGGGAGAGTCACTTAAGTAACGGAGGGTCAGAGTTGGGAGCAGTCAGGCACCATGAACCAGCTGGAGATAGAAGAGTGTTAAGGGATGAAGTTAGGAGTGGGAGGTGTCTCAGTTTTTCAGGATTTTGATGGGAGACTGACTCTTATCCATTCATTAACATGTCTATATTATCTTAAAGTT
Organism: Phalanger gymnotis; assembly: GCA_028646595.1. NCBI lineage: Eukaryota > Metazoa > Chordata > Mammalia > Diprotodontia > Phalangeridae > Phalanger > Phalanger gymnotis. Next base: position 217,913,479 of record CM053623.1, read on the forward strand.
ACCAGAAACACCATAGAGTTAGTTCATTAATACATCCACATAATCTCAAAGTTAGCAAGATCTGGTATTCTTCAGGTCTGACTGTGGATGTGTGGATTACGCATAGGCAATTAGCAAGACCAAAGGGCCTTTATAGCTGGCTTCCCCTCATTGAGCACATGATCTCAGGAGGTGGATTCCAGTTAATTTATGAGACAGTTTGCAAGTAACTGTTATGCTCCCTTTATGTACGAGACGGTCTGTAAATGACTTCTAGGTTCCCCTTTGCAATTTTACTTCCTGCTATTCAGGGCAAAAAGCTTTGTCCCAGCTACTTATAAATGTATTCATTATACTAACTGGGGGAGGGATAGCCTGAAAGGCTAGAATAAGATACGATTTTAACACAATTAAGTTCCCTACCCCAATACTCTGGTGAAAAAATGCTTAAGGTTACAGCTCAAGGTTTGATATTCCACAAAATGAGGGAGCAAAAAATAATCATAATCATTGTACAATATGCATGAAGTATGAATGAAGTATGGGACAGGATAATTTATTTATTCCTACATATACAAGAAAGGCTAAACATAAAAATTCATAAGCATACATTAACAGAACAGGATTTGATAAATTAACTTAGAACTATTGATATAATCTTCCGAGGAAATATTACTTTATTAGAAGATAAAAGAGATTTGTATGATTTTTGATTAGGCATTTTACACTTCACACAAGCTCTGTACCACCGTTTCATCCCGAACCTGAACCTCCTCCGAGTTTTGCATTTAGCTGATTCCACGGTCAACACCTCCCTTTGATCAACTGTTCTCATTGAGTCCTAGCATTTTTGGACCTTTTGAACTCACGAGGTCGCCTGAAAGCCTGGACACCTCCACCTGGATTTCAGTGTTCTGTCACCTACTCAGGAAAGAAAACACAAATCGGGAAAGGTTTGGGGGATGTAGGCACAATCTCACCTGGTTAAATCCACACTCCATGAGGGGACAGCAGCAGAGTAGGAGAAAGAGCACACCACCCCCATTTCCCAACTAACTTAAGGGGACAGTTAAAGCAGAGAATAATCTACTTGCCACAATACAAGGAAGATTAAAGCCTAGAAGGCAGAGCTTTTAAAAATATATATAACTTGCCATCTATCTACTACTGTCACAGGGTGGGGGATGATCAGGAGATTTCTCAGGGTTTCATTCTAAAACACCAGATCTTTCACCTCTGTGCCCCACGTGATTAGAAACACAGCCCCAAAGCCCCCAGAAAGACAGCTGGAACCAGGAAGGGATGCTCTACAGTAAATTCCATGTAGCAGTGAGGAGGAGAGCATTGTGTAGTGGGGAGGGCAGGAATGGTTATCAATGCACATATATTTAAATGTATACGTAGGCTATCATTGTGTGATTGTTAGCCCTCTCCTGTCCCCTTCTCTATCATTCTACCCACCTTTAAGGTGGAAATGGAAGCTAATACATTGAGTAACAAAGTCAAGAGCCAAATGACCATAGGCTATGAGTGACCCTTCCTAGTTACTTTTGTGATACCTGAGGCAGGAGGCAAGCCCCAGGTAGACTTGCCTCCTGCCCCAAGTCCAGCCCCTAATGGACTTGTGTGCTGTCTTCTCCAAGCCTATGAGAAGGCAGAATGTCATTGAATAAACCAGCAAAAAGGTGTAATACAGCTGACTAGTGAGAATAATGAATCTCTTGAAGTTGTCATGTTATCTGAATTTGCATTAAGTATTTGTAAGGATATGCCCTTTTCAGACTTGGAATAATTATATTTGTGCTTTTTAAAGGATGTTCATGAGCAGGCTAGGTGGCACAATGGATAGAGCACAGAGCCTAGAGTCAGGAAGACCTGAGTTCAAATCCAGCCTCGGACACTTATTAGGCTGTGTGACCTTGGGCAAGTAATTCAACCCTCTTTGCCTCAGTTTCCTCACCTGTAAAATGAGCTGGAGGAAAAAAATGGCAAACTGCTATAGTATTTTTGCCAAGAAAACCCCAAATTGGGTCATGAAGAATTGAATACAACTGAAATGACTCAACAATGAAAAAGGATGTTCACTTCTCAGATCTGAGATTTTTTTTTACTTGTAAAACAGACAAATGGCAGTGACAGTTTTTTAAATTAAATTTTTTTTTTAATGATCAAGCATTTATTTTCCCCCTCACCTCCCTTCCCCCACTGTGCGGAAGAAAAACCATTGTAACAAACATGTCAAGCAAAATGAATTCCCATATTGATAATTTCTAAAAACATATATGTCAATCTGTACCCAGAGTCCATCAGCTCTCTGTGAAAAGGTGGGTAGCATCCTTCATCACCGGCCCTCTACAATCATGGTTGATCATTTCATCGATCAAGGTACTTAAGTCTCTCAAAATTGTACACAAGTAAGTCTTCCCAAAGCCCAGGAAAAAGGCTTCAACCCCCAGGGTCAGTGGGAATCTTCAGCTTCTCAACTCTTAAGCCAATTCTCAGAACAATGCCAGTCCCCAGGACTGGATAATGGGCATATGCCCTCCCCAAGGATACCAAGTGAAGACACTTGGACTAAAGATGAGAGAGAGAAGTTCCTTCCTCAGTGCAGGAGCTTCAGACAGAGAAGTGTTTGGGGTTGAGAAATTTGGGAGAACCTAGAAAGACAGAATAACACACTGAGAGACAGAAGACCATAAAGATCACTTTGCCCAACACTAATCTGGCTTTACAGATAAGGAAACAGAGGCTGAGGGCTGAAGTCAATCTGTGTCTCAATAAGCATTCATTAAGTGCCTTCTTTGGGCCAGGTACTGGAGACACAAATACAAGTGCGTTGTTTTTTTTTTAAAAGTCAGTGCCTGCCCTCGAAGAGCTTATAATCTAACGGGAGAAGGCCATACACAAAAAGAAAAGGAAGGAGTTGCGTCTGTCGAAAGCTGCAATAAATGATGAACTCCAAAAGAATTGTGGCTGGTGGGAAATGGGAAGAAGAGCCCCTGGACCTGGAGCCAATGGCCCTGCCCTCCAGTCACAGGGTGCAGTCAGAGGACCGGAGTCCTCTTGAGGACCAGAAAGATTCAGTCTAGCACTATATTGCCTGAGGACTGGAATTTGAACCCATATCCTCTGGCCTCCCAAAACAGTGTTCTTATCACTACAAAACTTCTCTTGGAAAGACGTGAGCTCGCTGAGGTCTTGTTGAATTGGATAAAGCCAGAAGTTAATTGAAAAAAAGTGGCAACCAGAAGTGAAATGTTAAGGTTAGCTTCTGTTCCCTTCTTCCTCCAATACCCCCAGCCAGCTTCCTTTTACATTTATTTATTTGTAATTTATGACTTTCAGTTCCTAAAGTTTTTGAGTTTCAGATTTTCTCCCCCTCCTTCTCCTTCTCCCCTCCCCAACCAAGACAGCATGCAATCCGACACAGGTTCTACATATACCTTCACACTAAACATATTTTCACAATAATCAAGTTGTAAAGAACTATAACCAATGGGATGAACCACGAGAAAGAAGAAACAAAACAGAAACAAAAACAAAAACCAAAAGAGAGAGAGAGCGAGTAGTTTGCCTCAATCTGCATTCACACTCTGTAATTCTTTCTCTACATGTAGATAGTTTTTTCCATCATGAGTCTTTTGGAGTTGTCTTAGAACCTTGCATTGCTGAGAAGAGCCAAGTCTGTCAGAGTTAGTCATCACAGGTACCAGGTGTCTGCAATTGTGTATAATGTTCTCCTGGTTCTGCTCCCCTCATGCGGCATCAGTTCATATATGTCTTTCCAGGTTATTATGAAGTCCTTCTGCTCCTCATTTCTTATAGCACAATAGTATTCCATTACATTCATATACCACAACTTGTTTAGCCATTCCCCAAATGAAGGGCATCCCCTTGGTTTCAAATTCTTTGCCACCACAAAAAGAGCTGCTATAAATATTTTTTATACACAGGGGTCCTTTTTCCACTTGTGTGATCTCTTTGGGATACAACGCTAGAAGTGGTATTGCTGGGTCAAGGGGTATGCACATTTTTATAGCCCTTTGGGCATAGTTCCAAATTGCTCTCCAGAATGGTGGATCAGTTTACAACTCCACCAACAATGCATTCGTATTCCAATTTTCCCACATCTCCAGCATTTATAATTTCCGTCTTTTGTCACGTTAGCCAATCTAACAGGAGAGGTGTGGCACCTAAGGGTTGTTTTGTTTTGCATTTCTCTGATCGATAGTGATTTAGAGCATTTTTTCATACAGACATCTTTAATTTCTTCCTCCGAAAACTGCCTGTTCATAATCTTTGACCATTTATCAACTGGGGAATTAGCCCTTCTTTTTAGGTGGATGTCTTTGGGAATCTGTTGCAGCAAACAAGAGAAAACTCCAGATTCTGTATTTGGAGGCAGGGAGGAGTGGGGGCGGGGGGATTGGACTCCTTAGCTCATTTTCAAACTTACACTTTCGTTTTCAGGTTTGTAATAAAGAAAAAGCGCTAAAACCTAGGGGTGGGGATTGGTGTTTTTCCTTTCCCCGCCAGACGGAGAGCGCTAATCAAGGCTGATTGGGGCCTGGTTTTTCTGGCTCCGCGTCCCGGGGCGGAGCTAGCCGGGAGCCCAGCTGCCTTTGTCCAGAGACCCTGGGTTAGAACGGTACCCGGGAACTGAGCTTGCTAAGGTTTCACTCCGCTGAAGCAGACAACCTCGTGAGATCAGGTGAGACATTCGGGATGGAGAAGACTACGGTGTCCGGGTGTTTAGCCCCCTCTGTCCCTCTTGGACTGGGGGAGAGGAGGGGTGGCCACTTAAGAGGGAGTATTGCCCCTGCCTGGGTTGGGAAGCGCGGAAAAACAGGAGCGACCTCATTCTCCGTCTTCCTCTCCCTCTTTCCCTCCAACCCTGCCATGATGTAGAGAGCCAGGGTGGTTGGGACAGTATGTGTGTGGCCCAGGCTTGCTCGGGAGAAGTCCTCCAGAAGCTAAAGCTAAAGAGAAAGCGGAGGGAGGAAGGGGAGGGTGGTTAGTTGTCCCAGCGTCCGGTTGACCTGCCTACTGCAAAAGCCTTGCATTTCCTGAGGTTTGCGTTCTCCAAGACCAACCTGTATTGAGTCATCATGATCTCTCTTTCTCACCTGGGCCCACTCCAAGTTCTTAACCCCCGGTGTGACCTGCACACGCCATTCTATGTATCAGCCCCTATAGCATGTCCCGACCACCCGACCTTTCTTCTGTCTTTTGTTTCAGATTGTCACCCAAACCAGGGACTCACACTGCCCCCCTCTCACCCCACTCTTCCTCCCTCCCCCCATCCTTTTGGTCCTTTTCCCCTCCCCCGCCCCTTTCCCCATCCTTACCTAGCCCCACATTTCTTTAAGTGGTGATGGGTATGACATATCTCTCCCTGTTTTGTGGTCACTCAATCCCCTACCATCCTGCTTGCCCAGGTGAGCTGGTCCCATGAACCAGGAAGTACAAATTTTTGAGGTGCTCCGGGATCTGAGTGATGCAGAGTTCCAAACCTTCAAGAAAGCTGTGTCTCAGCAGGAGCCAGAAGCATCAACCTGGTCACTTCCCACTACCTCCCGGGAAGACATTGCCTATCATCTGGTGAGCTCTTATAGCTCCAGAGCCCTGAGTGTGGTAGCCCAGGCTCTGGACCGTGTCCCTGCTCGACACCTCCTGGAAAGACTCGGACAGGCGAGGCTTGAAGACGATACTCGGGGACAGGAGACCAGCATGGGCTCCCATACTAGAAGAGAGCCACCGGTAGGATCAGGTAAAGATACCCATCTTTAACCTGTCATGGCTCTGCTGATCTCCGGTATCTCCCTTACTGTCCTTAAAGCTTATTAATCGCCATATTATTGTGTTGCCTGTGGCCTAGTGGTTAAGGACGTGCAGCCTAATGCGATGGAATCACCTTCGGATCTGGAAACAGAACTGAGGTTATAACCCTAGCTCTGGTATTTTCTTTTTGTGGCACTGGGCATTGGATTAGTTGGCCTCTGAGGTCCCTCCCAGGTCTAGAACTGCGCTTCTGCTGTTTGCTTGGCATTGTTCTTCATTGCCTATTCAGTTAATATCCTTATGCCATATCGGTAATTTTAATTTTTTTTACCCTAAAATTAAAAAAAAATTAGCAGTCATTTATTTTCTTTTCCCTCCTCTTCCCTCTGCCCATCAGAAAAAAAAAGACAAAATTCTAGTAACAATGATGCATAGATAATCGAGCAAAACAAACTTCCGCATCAGTCTTGTCCAAAAAAGGTTTCTTATTTTGCATTTTGAGCCAGTTGCCTTCAGTAAGTAGATAGTATCCTTCATCACTCCTCTGGAATCATGGTTGGTCATCATATTTCTTAAGTCTACTAAAGCTGTCTTTGTTGACAATGTTCTTATTATAAAATCTTTCCCTAGTTTCTACTCATTTCACTTTGTATCAATTCTTAGAGCTCTTCCCAGGTTTCTCTGAAACCATCTCTTTTGTTATTAATGGAACAATAATGTCCCATTATGTTCATATACCATGATTTGTTAAGCTATTTCCCAACAAATCAGTGTTTAACCAGTGCCCATTGCCTTCATTTCCCCCATCCAACCAAGGCTTAAGTAGGGGAGACATCAAAGATGACCAACTTTACCTTGCCTTGTCTAGCCGAGCCAGTGGTGACCCAAAGAACACTGATGAAGCTAGCCCAGCATGTGGGGCGTGAATGGCGGGAGCTGGGCATAATGTGCCTGGGCCTTCAGCTACACCAACTGGATAGGCTGGAGGAAGACCACTCCAGGACCGACATGCGAGTCTTCCATATGTTCCTACGCTGGCGGAACCAAGAGAGGGAAAAAGCCACAGCCATCCGGCTCTACCAACTCTTGTCCCAAGAAAACATTTCGATCAGCCCTGAGGCACTTGCTGTACTTCTGGAGGGAACTTGATTCAAGCTCAAAGGAAGGATAAAATACTTCAGATCCTCTTTCTTGATAAAGGTAAGATTGTTCTACTATGTTTATAAATAATAATCTCCTCTAATGTAATAGAACATAGCAACTTAAATCAGAGAACCACAAGATTTAGCTTATACGGGAACAATTGACCATTGCCTGACACTCACCATGTCCATCTTCCCTCTTCCTTTCCTTTGTGCCCATTTCTGTCAGTGGCACCACCACCATCTCAGTCTTGCAGGCTAGAAACCCTAGAGGCTGTCTTTAATTCTTCCTTCTTTGTCATCCCCCTCTATCCAACCAATCACCAGATCCTGTCACAGAGGGAAGGTTCTAGAGCAGAGGTTCCCAAACTTATTTGGCCTACTGCCCCCTTTTCAAAAAAAAAATTACTCAGCACCCCTCTAGAAATCTACTTTCTTTAGTCCTTTAACGGTGTTTTTTAAAAAATTTGCATCATTTTAAAAAATAAATTTTTTTAAATGATGCATCTTAAATTTAATAGTTTATTGTAAAATTTGTGGGTTTTTCTGCGTTGAAAATTGCCTCATGTAATCATTAGTATCATATTGTAAAGAAGTCATTACACGTAAATATTCCTGCTGATGCATACTGGACTTCCCAAGAATGGGCAACACAATACCCGACATGCTCACCCGCCACCACTTGCTTGTTAAGACCTATAGCAGACTTGACCATTGATTGGTTATAACTTGCATTTTGTGTGTTTATTTGGAAAATAACGTAATCAATACACTTTAACTCTCTTACACAACAGATGAAATGTGTGAATAGTTTTTCAAAATTGTCTTCTCTTTTTTCTTTATACTTCCACTGCCCCCTTTTTGTTCATCACTCCCCGCAATTGCACCTGAGGCTACTACCACGCCTTTCCCCATCATTCCAGTGCCCCTCCCCCCAGGGGATGTTATCACCCACTTTAGGAACCTATGTTAAATCTAGAGCAATTACCAGATCTTGTCAAAGAGGGGAGGTTCTAGAATGATTACCAGATCTCGTCAAAGAAAGGAGGTTCCAGAGCAAGGGCTTCTTTACCTGCAATCCAAGGGTCTTATATCTATCTCACTGTTTTGAGGCTCTGGGTATTCCCTAGTGTGGAATGTGGGTACTCCCTCCCCCAAGCCAGCTCACAGCCTCTTCACAGTTTAATAAGTAGCTGGTCTTTGAGGGCTGATGTTACCAAAAATTCATCCCTCTCAGCCACTGCTTCAGATTTAACCAGGCTGGTCCTCAGGTGGCAAAGTAGATACACAATCCGTCACCAATAATGACGAGCACACAATAAATGCTTTAGCAATATTTCTTTACCTTCATCCTTCCCTCCCTCTCTTCTTCTCTTCCTTCTTTCCCTTCCTTCTTTCCTCCCTCCCCTGCCCCTCCCTCCTCTAAGGGTTCTTAACCTGACTTCTTAGCCTACAGAACCTGAACCCCTTACAGTTCTGTGAACTTGGATAGGGGGAAAATCTTTATTTTAATATAATTGGTTATCTTTGTAAGCCTATGTATTTTATTCTATGCACTTAGAAATGTCCTTCTGAGAAGAGCGTTATAGGTTTCACCAGACTGCCAGAGGAGTCCAGCTCACAAAAAGGGTTAAGAGCTCCTGGTCTACAGTGAAGCAAGTGGGACAGCACCATTGTCTGGATAACGTATCCTTCTACTTCATTGCTTTTATTGAAGTTTAGCAAATGGCCTTCTCTTTCTCTAAGCCAATTGATACCAAGAAAGAAATGCTCTGCATTGCTAACATGATCAACACTTGGAAATGTTTATTCCCCCAGAAGATATAAATAAATTGGTGTTCTATTTATAACTTGAGCTCTGGTGAGTTTGTGTGGAAATAAGCCATTTGTTCCTCCACTTGGCAAGCCAGCAATCCAAGTTCTGGACATACATAGCTGAGAGATTAGACACTAGACTCTTTTACAGTGTAGTCCCCCCATGAGAACCTGAAAGAGCCGATTCCGTGATGCCGCACTCAGTCTCCAATCAGGAAGACCTGAGTTCAAATCTAGCCTCGGACACTTCCTAGCTGTGACCTAGGCAAGTTCCATAATTTCTGTTTGCCTTAGAGTCAACTGTAAAATGGAGATCATAATAGCAACTACTTCAGAGGGTTGTTGTCAGAATTAAATGTGATAACATTTGTAAAGTACCTTTAGTGCCTGATACCTAGTAGGTGCTTAATAAATGCTTGTTTCATTCCATTCTATTCCCATTGGAAGGAGTGCAAGTATTACTGTACAGATGGGGAAACATGCTCAGAAAAAGGGACTTGCCAAGAGACCCACTAATAAGTTTCAGAACCCACCTCTTTTCAATGAGTCCAAATCTAACACTTTTTCCCATTGTTCCATGTTACTCTTTGATGAAGAGTATTGCCTTCTGGATTAGTAAACAGTAAGCGCTTTATATGGTCTGAACACCTCTGCCCTCTGCAACATCCTAGAGAATTATGTGACTGGGAAATGCAGTTCACAGTATGATAAAACACCTTCAAATATAAAAAATCCCTGTCTGTGTGTTTTTTAAATAATCAAGGACTGTTCTAGGATTGTTCTTTCTACTCCCACCATGGAGCATCATAGTGTAGTTGAAAGAAGACTAATTCGATTTGTCATCATAAGGTCTAGGTTACAATCCATTAAGTTACTGGGAGTGAGTCATTTAACCTTTGAACCTCAGTTTCTTCATATGGTAAATGGAGTTAATTACACACTCTCTCGCAGGGCTTTTGTGAAGGTAAAATGAGACAAATGTATGGAAAGCATTTTGTCACTGTAAAATGATATATAAGCTATAATTATCTGTATAGCCTCTCCCACCCAGATGTCTCTCTCCTAAGACAAATGCAAAGCCCAAGAGTTGCTGGGTAATTAATAATCAAATTATTAATTAGGCTAGCTAACAACAAATTGATGGTCAGTAGAGACAATGTTTTAAATACCTTTGGAAAATCAATCCTAATTAGTAAACAATTAATGGGGAGGTGAGCTAAAAAGTCTTCAACTCCTTCTGCTGAGAACTTGGCTTGATCATGAGACTCAGCCACCTCCAGCAATCTTAACAAAGGAATCCATCTCTGCCCAAACCATTCTGGTTGCTTTTCCCCTTCCTGAGTTGGGTTCCCTAAATTCCAGTGGGGGGGTTCAGTAAAAGGCCCAAATGCTTTGGGGCTTAAATTCACCTAGATTAGATTCTGTTTACATTCTAAATAGAAGGTCTCCTAAGTGGAGAGGGTCCCAAGACTTCTGAGCAAGTTCCCCAAGGCCTTCAGAGATGCTGACTTGACCTATAAGGACTGGCTCTGAATAAGGAAATAAGAAAAGCCTGGATCCCATTTTAAAAATTGGCGATTAATATAATAAAAAAGTAATCACTTCTCTCACTCCTAACCCCAATTTGTACTGACAGGTTGGGTCCCCATGTTCTGGGAGTAACTGAGGCATTGGGAATGTTTTTCTACTGAGCATCTTATAAGCCCCTACCAGTGTGCTCCCCAGTAATGATCAGTTAGTTCAAGTATCTTAGCTTTTTGTTAGGGATATTTACTACTAATAAAAATAGATGTATAAAACATCCCTAAAAGTATGGGACATACTTTTCTACACTTGTACATAAAATACGTAAAGAATGCTGAGGAAAACATCCAGAGAAAGAATTATGGAATCTGAATGCAGATGAAAGCACATCATTTTTACTTTTTTTGTTGTTTTCTTGTTTTGTTCTTTCTTGTGGTTTTCCCCTTTTGTTCTGATTCTTCTTTCACAACATGACTAATGTGGAAATGTGTTTAACAAAATTGTATACGTATAACCTATATCAAATTGTTGTCTTGGAGAGGAGGGGAGGGAGGGAGAAAAATTTGGAACTCAGAATTTTACAAAAATGAATGTTGAAAACTATCTTTACATGTAATTGGAAAAAAATAAAATACCATTAAGGAAAAAAAAAAAGAATGCTGAAGCACATGAAGTCAAGCTTAGGGAACATACATGGACGAGCAATAACAGCTCCTGGTTGAATGGAAATCCTTTTTTCCCTTCCTGGAGTCTTCATGAAGTTTCCTCTTAAAGGTTTGTGCCTTTGTTCTCAACCAGCATTTCCTCTATCTTTCTAGTTTTTCCTTCAGCCACTGCTGCTTCCGGAATACTGCTACCATCTTCTGTGGGATGTCCAAAATCTTCTGACCTATAAAAGTTCACGGGATCATTTTCTAATGTGGGTGGGGAGGAGAGACTCTCCTTCCTTCCCTCCCTCCATCCTTCCCTGAGTGATTCTTAGCGGCTGTTCCCCCTTACTAGGCTGGCTCAAAAGACTCAATTGAGAACTGTCTTGCTGACTTATCCAAATCCTCATAGGATGTTACTAAATATTTTCCATTACCACAAGATACTTCCCAGCTAGCATTCTGAGCCTAGTTTACACCTTTGATTGATTCAATAAGATTTCTAGGACTTGTTCATACCTAGTTTGGCCCTTTTAGTGACTCTGTAACTCAGAGGCATTCTCACTAGGTAAAATAGACCATCCTATTAATTATATTAGTTAGTTCTGAGGTACTCTTTTTATACTTCTATTTGGAATAGTACTATGGGATAGAAACTGTTAAAGATGAGTTAATAGGCAAAATACTAACTCCACCTTTGTGAAACTAAAGACCAAGGTTGTGGTATCTTCTCTCTTGATATTACTGATTGGAAAATGTCCTCCATTCCACTCAAAATAAGGAATCATTCTTTCTTCTTTGTCCCTCTTCCCTTACTTTGCAACAATCTGCTAGCGGCTGCTGAAGGGTTGTAAGACCCACCAACAACCAGCACACAGAAAGCTGCCAACACAGGTTCTTCTGATCTGCTTTACTAACTTTAATCCAACATACAAATATCATTCATTTAGTTCAGGGAAAAAAGCCAGCACCCTGAACTTCAGAGCAAATACAAACAAATTACGAACATTAACAGACAGACCTTGTCTGATTCAAATCTCAATTCATAGTTACCAGAGTTTTAACAAAGTCCAAACATCCGGGTTTACAAGCTGGAGGGCTCTGAACTACAGCTGCCCAGAGTCTCCACATCAGCATTTCACCAAGATCGAGGAGCCCTTCACAAATAGCTCTGTTCTCTCAGAAGGACTCCATCTCAAAACCATTCCAGCCCCTTGCTGGGGCCTTGCCACCAATGTATAGTCATGGCACAGGTAGCAGACATCTGCTTTCTCCCTCAGCTCTAAATGTTCTCAGCTTTTCCTGCTCCACCTTTTCTTGTTCTACATGTAACTTAGGCTTCCTGTGATATAAGCAGGTCAGATGGGCCTATTAAGGGGTGGGAAAGATCTTCAAATTTAACTTAACATTACATCTAGGGAGGATCTGGATGGAAGTGGCCAGTAATCTGGAGTGACTGGGAGGTAACAGAGAAAGGCTGGGAATGCCAGGGACCTGGACCACGTGGCCCAGGGAGGATGGGGTCTAGATAGGATCAAGGGTGGGAAGTAAGGGGGGTGTTGATCTGAAGGTAATGGACGATAGAGGGCTGGGCTAGGTTTGGAGTAACCTAGAATTGGGAGACTGGGCTAGGCTACAATGAAAAGATTACTGGGTTGGATCGATGCCTCAGGCACGGAACCCCAGAGACTTGACCATGTGAGAAAATTCAAAGACAGTTCAGGGAAAAGTTCAAAGGGGAGTTTCCAGGGCCCATGAACAAATAGGACGAGGCTCCCTCAGTCCAGGTTCTGAAGATTCACTTTATATAGGATTTTGACAAGGATGCCCACACTGGAACCCACAGGTACACAATTAAGCAAAGTTGCTAAGAGGGCAACTTGAAAGCAAAGTAGATTGTTAAGGGCTGCTAAGGGGTCTTTTCGAGTTGCGATATTTTCCAGAAACACTGGACCCAGAGTGTGCAGGAGGCCCTGAATATGTCAAGGACAAAGCTCCCCCAAGCTGACATAATTCGTTGTTGAACCCAGGCTGGACTCCCTGCATGTCAGAGGTACTAGCCAGGTTGGGATAAGGCTTGTGCAGCTGGGGTCCTATATAGATAAGCAGGTAAGATTTTGTAGATAAGATAAGACCCTATCTTCATAATCTAGAAGTTCCAAAGGGAATAGAATGAGGTTTGTGCCATCACCTCTTTTCTCCCTGTGGGGAGTGGTATTGGTTTTTTTTTTTTTCCTACCATTCCCCCTCCCATGTCACGGCCCTTCCTGGATCCCCTCCTCCCTTTGTCCTGCTATTATAAAAACGTCAACCTCTGTAAAGCCTGGGAACCCTTTGGGTTCCACATACGTGTTCATTTCTCTTGTAATAAACCTGGTTTTCACATTGTTGTTGATTGCCTGTTAAACAGTAGACAAGATTAACTGCAAACATTCAATAAAATCTGAGTGAGGCCAAAACCTGGGTGTGGTAACCCAAAACAAAAATTCTTTAGGTAGAGACAGGACCTGGGGGAACCCAAAATACCTTGTAGCCATCTCCAGCATTCCTAAGGAGTTACTGGGGTTAGGCAACTTTCTGGGTGCAGACAACCTTTAATCTCATAGGGCTGGATTTAAACAGAATAAGAAATTTTCCCAAGCAATATAATAAATCATTTTTACCACAAGACCAATAGTGTGCTTTATAATCAGTCCTGGAACCACCTGGCATACAGTAAGCACTTAATAAATGCTTCATGCATCTATAGAGAATCCTAGTTAGTCAGAGGCAACTGGGTAGTATGATGGATAGAACACGATCTGGAGTCAGGAAGACTTGAGTTCAAATATAGTCTCAGACATTTCTTAGCAGTGTGACCTTGGGCAAGTCACTTTCATCTGTCTGCCTCAGTTTCCTCATCTGCAAAATGGGGATAATAATAGTACCTACCTCCCAGAGTTGTGGTGAGGATAAAATGAGATATTTGCAAAGCATTTTGCAAACCTTAAAGTTCTATATAAATGCTAGGTATTATTATTATTGCATTGAATAACGTTCTCAAGTCTTTCAAAGATATTTTTCTTTATAACATTACTGTATGAATTACATGTCATTTTGAGTTCCTTTTTTATAATATTCTTGAATAAGATTTATTTCACAGTCAAGATTGAGCAAGTGCCCAGAGGTTAGCTAAAAGTTCCTTTAACAATGCTTCCTCTTTTAAGACACTAACAGTCACTTGATTTCCAGTAAAGTAAAACCTAAAACTACCTAGACCCTCCGTAATTACTCTCCTCAAGGATTCCCTGACCCCACCCTGACTTCTTCATTCTATTCTGTGGATCATCACCTTAATCCAGGAGTGGGGAACCTGCAGCCTCAAGGCCACGTGTGGCCCTCTAGATCCTCAAGTGTGGCCCTTTGATTGAATCCTTTTGAAGGAGGTCACAGCTCCCCAACCCTGGAATCTGCTCAGGGGCTTTGGGAAAGAGGTTACAGTTCTTCAGTTGTTTCATTCTTACCAGACCCTTTGTGACCCCATTTGGGGTTTTCTTGGCAAAGATACTAGAGTGGTTTGCCACCTAATTTCTATGTCTCATTTTACAGATGAGGAACTGAGGCAAACAGGGGTTAGTGACTTGCCCGAGGTCACACAGCTAGTAAGTATCTGAGGCTGCATTTGAACTCAGGTCTTCCTGACTCCAGGCCCAGCACTCTATCCATTGAACCACCTAGCTGCCGTAAAAAGGGGCTACCACTCTTTTATAGATTGGTCGAGAGTCCCCTTACCCTTTTCTGTTGACTGCCCTAATTCCTTTGAGAGAAGAGTCCTCCTTGGGATGATCTGAGAGT